>OY728148.1:1361107236-1361707236 GCA_963277665.1 Viscum album
TTTTAAAATTAAAGTCTTTTTTATGAATAATTTCACACCCCTATTTAATATTCCCCACATACAATTCCTTTGACAACATTTGATATCAATTTTATTTACTTATTTTTTTAATTTGTGACATTCTTCATATTGAGTTTCCTTAAACATTATTTAGGAGAGGTATTGTGTTTTATTTGTATGAATGGGATACAAATAATTTTTTTTGATAATTTGAATACAACATGACCAATTATTTTTTACCGAAATAACTATAAGAATGTAAATGAATAGATGAAGATGTTTTTTTATCAAAATTTTATTTTATTATTTTTAAATGACGATAGGAAATTTAAAAATATAGTGAAATTTTTTTCTTAGTTAAATTGGGAAGAAAATATAGAACAAAATGATAATAGAAAATTTTGGAACACAATAATCTTATTGATAATGAGGTATATATAAAATAAGATTTATTCATGATAAATGAACAATGGCAATCATAGTATGTTGTAAATTAATCAATTTTAATAATCTATGTAGTATCCCCTGATCCAGAACACTCTCATGTGGCCAAATCAAGTTGGTTATTAGACTTTATGCATTCCTCTCCATACACCAAAGACTTATGAAAAGTAGTGAAGGTGTGATAAATATATTGTGGAGACTATACCTTTTGGTAATGAGTTATCATACATTGGAATTAAATAAAAAAATAAAAAACACGGTTAAGGAAATATCAGAAATTGTAAGAACCCAGATCATTGTTTCAGGTATGTTTTTCCTTTTCTGGTCATTTTTTTAGAAAAAGAAGAAATTCTGGAAATTTTCAAAGTACACATCGTGACCTTTATGAGTACACACTCTGTACTCGGTTACCACAGGTAGCCGAGTGCTATCTGTGTAGTGGCCATGAACACGGTCGTGTGGGGGTGACTTGGAGCCAGCCTAATGCGGAGTACAAAAACGATGTGTACATGTCATGTACTTAAAAAGTACACATCATTTACTTTATTTTTTTATTAAATGCATTGGGGTCGCGTCTAATATCCAAAAATATCTTTTTCTATGTCACGTTCGATTAAGAGCTCTGTACAGTCACGAATCATCGATGAACCATCGAGCGAGCGTCCGTCCTCTGAATCGAACATTGACGGTTGCGCTGGAATCACATCGGTGAGTTCTCTCTTCTTCTTGAGCCTCGTTTAATGATTCCACTTCTTTCTCAAGTTTTCTTTCTTTGCATTTTTTATACTTTTTTTAGATCATTGGCATTCTAAGGTGATTCCAGTCTCGAGGTTCACATATAGTGATCTCCCATCACTGAGGTAGGTGTTTTGTTCCTTTTTGTTCAATGCCTTTTAGTATTATGTGCAATTTTGCCCAATACCCTTGAACGGGTTATTGCATATTTACCTTTTTACACATGTTGATTTCCTTCCATGATTTTATTCTTGTGTAAAGGTTAAATTGATGTGAATATGGTTTATTTTCTATGATTTGGATGTTATTCTCATGGATGCTCTGTTTATGACTGTTTGGTCCTGTTTAGAACGTTTGGATACCTTGCCTGTTTTCCATGCCTAGAGTTGTAGGGTGGAATATTTGTACTCTAACATGCACGATATGGTGTAGATTGATTATCCAAGTGGTTCTGTAGGTTTACATTGTCCATATTGCATTGCTATGCTCGTTGACCTACACAGGGCCATGAGAACCTGATGTAGTAGGCTATAAGGGGATTTGACCGAGTGAGCTTACTTAGAGAGTCTTTGAGAACTTTAGAATATAAGGGGAATTGACTAAGTTAGATTCTTCATAGAGTATTTGAATCACTTTTGGATATGAGGGGAATTGACCGAGTGAGCTTCCTCATAGAGTCTTTGAGTGCTTTAGATTATAAGAGGAATTGACTGAGTGATCTTCCTCAGAGAGTCTTTGAATTAATTGAACAACCTGGCCTATAAGGGTAATTGACTGAGAGAGCTTCCTTTGAGAGTCATTGAACATGGGTATATAAAGGGAATTGATCATTTGATCTTTCTTATAGAGTCCCTGACTACTTTAGACTATAAGGGGAATTGACTATGAGTGCTTCCTGAGAGAGTCTTTATGAATTCTTATGACTGAACTGGAGGGGTTAGGCTGAGTGCACTACCGAGAGGGTTTCTTCTACTTCTTAGGTAGGACTAGAGGGGATGTATTTGAGTACTTTTAAGAGGGTTCCCTATTTAAGGTTTAGCTATTTATGTCGTTGATGATTGATATTGAATCTGTGGATTCTTTACTATAGAGTACTTTCTTGTTTACTATTTTTATGTACTTTTACCTGCCATATATTCATTGACTGTATGCACAGATCTTATGGTAGTTTCCTTCTGGTATTTAGTCTCACACCATGTTTGGGTCATTCTTTTGGGCCCAAAAAGATTATATTATTGCATGTATCGATAAGGGCAAGCACCCTTCTACTTCAGTAACATGACTTTCTATAGAGCTGGAGATTATGGGACCAAGCATAGGCTTGCGATGCTGAAGAGCGGTTTATATTTTCCTTTTGTACTTTGGTTTACCACTATTTTTATTTCCAGCATTGTGACTTGTTTTTAATATTTCCTAGACATATGTATCTAGCATCATTATATATATATATATATATGTGTGTGTGTGTGTGTGTGTGTGTGTGTGCTCCAGTTGTTTATTATTCATGTCTTCCTTTATTTACAGTTGTTGGATATTTACTGCTTCCTCTATTGTGTGTTGTTCACATCCTCCGTGTACTCTGCCAATGAGGGCATATTTTCACCAATATCACACCCAATACCTCACTTCTAGTCGGTATCCTCTCGCATGTGGGGAAATGTGGTTGAGGCCATGTGACCAACCTGGTATGGGGCTCCTCTAGGTGGCTTCCGGAACCAAGACGTTAAAAAATGGTATCAGTGGAATTTCTTTCTCTTGACTTACTATTTGGAGCCTTTAAACAGGGATAGGATGGAATATGTAAAAGGTAATAAGTTGTGCCTGGGAGTACCTATGATTCCAAACATTGATTCGCAGGGAGTATGGGCCCTCACAGATCAGAATTTGGATCTTTCAATGTTTGTTTTAGTGTTTTTCTGGGTTCTAAAGTAGTTTCTGAGACTTAGTGTCTGGAAATACCTAGAATACATGATGTTTATTGTTATGTACGCGCCATGTGTTCATCTTTTTGGTATGAAACTATTTTTCTTAAGTACACTCCATGTACTTTATGTACACACCGTGTAGTCTCTAACTATGTCATAGGCCGTGTGCGCAGAGACATAGGATGGGAAAAGTCTAGTGACAACACATCATCTACCAGTTGAACACGCCGTGTTGTGTAGAACCTGTGTCCACCCATGTTACTAACAACATGAATGGATACACCCTAAGTTATACACACATTTCAGGATCAAACATGTCGTGTAATTGGACCCAGGTACCCGGCCGTGTCCCTAACAACACGGGTCAGTGTTATCCTTTCATGTACACGTTGTGTCCTCCATGAACATGCCGTGTAGTCTTGTACTAGGAGAACTGTGTGGCTTAACCATATAGAAGGTCTCGAGTCAGGAAAGATGATTCAAGTACACACCATGTGTTAGAAAAACTCATTGTGCATTTGGTGTGTTACATGACCAGTTTAGTTAGAAGTACACGCCCAAGTAAATGATATAAGGGAACATTCCATGTAGTAATTGTACTTGTTGTGTAGTCATGTTTGTAAAATGTGAGTGTTTTTTTCTTTTCAAATATTCCCTTCTTATACTTATTTTTTCATTCCTTGATAATCTTATCGAAAGTTATGTGCTTTACCTTGTAGAGTCCTGCCACCGAGACGTCCTCTGGTTGTATGCCTGTTGCCAGACATTGATCAAACACCAAACATGGCTGATCAGGGACTACCTATAGATTCTCCTATCGTGTGAGTTTTGTCACTAGCTCTTATACCCAACATATCATCTAATGTAAAATTCAATGAAGGATTTTCGAGAATGATTCAGACATTTCAGGGAGTGCCGCCTCCTGCCCAGTCGATGTCAGAATTGACACGGGTCTTTCAGCAGCAGCATCCTCCCAATTTCATAGGGGATAAAGGACCTTAGGTTGTAGATTCCTGGCTAGAAGCCACACATACAATTTTTTATCGTCTATAGATACCTCTAGAGAAAAGGGTGAAGCTCGCTACCTAATTGCTTTGAGACTCCGCCACGTGGTGGTGGGATGTGATCTCATAGGCGGGACTCCAGTAGAATATGGCCTAAGATGAGTTTCATCACATTTTCTATGATTACATATATCCGGAGAACATGAGGGATGATTTATCCCGATAGTTCATGATTCTAGAGCAAGGTACTCTTACTGTTATGGAGTATTCCTCTTTCTTAATAGAGCTGCACCATTTCACACCTATTCCAGGAGGTGATGAGTTGTTCCTTGCATGAAATTTTGAGGATGGTCTGAGGCATGACATCTGATCTCAGGTGAACATCTTCAGGTTGAATTCGATATCTGCTTTTTTCCACTAGGCATTGATCACAGAGTGTAATCTGATGGATTCTGGAGCTATGAGCCATGGTGGTTTGGCATCCCTAGTTAGTGCTCCACCAGCTGATAGCATGAATCTTCGTTGGGAGTCTACTCAAGGAGATTAGAGTAGGCGGGATGAATCTTCCGGTAGCCATGTGGTGTGCTGCCAGTGTGGGAAGAGAGGAAATAAGAGGAAACATTGCCTGAGAGACCCATTGGAGTGCTGATCTTGTGGAAATATGGGTCACCTTTAGTGCTTCTATCAGTTCGTCTCACCAGCAGCTGGGGACAGGGGTTCTTCCATGACTCCTTGTTCAGGGGAATCATCACCAGTTTCTCACCAGTATGGGAACTAGAGTTCTTCCAACCGTTCAAGCCGAGGTGGAGTTCTTGGTCATGGTATCCAGTCACCCATTTTTCAGCAACATTAGTGTGGATCAACTCGGAGTGGTCAGACAGGGTAATAGGGCCACCGTACATGTCCGATTTTTGCAGTGGAGCAGACCCAGTAGGAGAAGGATCCCAGACCCTCTACCATTAGGGGTACGATCTTAGTATCCTCAATTTTAGCTTATTCTCTTTTCAATATACGGGCTTCCCATAATATTATATATGTTTCTGCTGTGGAGAACCTTAGTCTCTGCATATTTTCTTCTACTGATATCTTTACGCTAGACACCCCATTGGGGACTAGAACAGTTTGTGTACATCAGTGTAGGTATTTCCCTCTACATGTTGGTGGGTGTCAATTATTATGGGACATTTATGTCCTAGATATGACATAATATGATTTCATTCTCTTGATGGAGTGGTTAGTTCCATTACAGGAAGTCGTTTACTGTTATCGTTGTAGGGTGAGTTTCACGTCACAAGAAGCTGAATCTTTTCTTCATAATGGTGAATGGGATGTCCAGGTGAGTAGAGTGGGAGCTGAGAATCATGGGTTGGGAGGAGTTACATCCTAGAGATAAATTCTATATCTAGATGACCATGGGGATTCATAGTTAGACATTCCTCCAATGGTGGATCATTTCAGAGATGTCGTTCTAGAGGACTTTTCATGTTTTCCTCGAGAGTGTGATGTAGAATTTTCTACTGAACTTGTTCCAGGGGTGACACCGGTGTCCATTCCTCCTTATAGGATGGCTACATCTGAGTTGAAGGAGCTCAATAAGCAGTTGGAGGAGTTACAGGCAAAGTGTTTCATCAGAACCAGTACTTGTCTTTGGGGTTCGCCTGTCCAGTTTGTGAAGCTGGCGGACGGCACCCTCAGGATTTATGTAGATTATTAGAATCAGAACCAGTTGACTGTCAAGAACCGTTATCACTTTCCTAGTATTGATGATCTCTTTGATTAGCTTTGAGGAGCTCAGTGTTCTCGAAGATTGACATGAGGTCTAGTTACCATCTGTTGCGCGTTAGACAATCATATATACCTCTTATAGCCTTATGAAGTAGGTATGGTCTATATGATTATATGGTTAGGTAGTTAAGTCTCATGAACACACCGGTAGTTTTCATGGCACTGATGAACCGAGTGTTCCAACCTCACTTTGATTCCTTCGTGGTGGTTTTTGTGGATGATATCTTATTGTACTCTCACACTCAACACGATCATGCCAACCATCTTGATATCATTGTGAGTACACTGAGAGAGAATCGGTTTTATTCTAATATCTCAAAATTCCACTTTTAGATGGATTATATTCACTTCATGGGTCATGTAATCTCTTAGATAAAAGTGTCAGTAGGCCCGGAAAATGTGAGAGTAGTAGTTTATTGGGAGTACCTGAAGAACTTCTTTGAGGTACTGAGTTTTCAAGGGCTGTCTGGATACTACAATCTCTTCATTCATGAATTTTCACTCTTAACAGCACCACTGATGGGTCTGACTAAGAAAGGTGAGAAGTTCTTATAGTCAAATTCCTGTTATTCATCCTTTCAAGAGCTGAAAGGGATGTTTAATTCAGCACTTATAATAGTATTTCCGTTGTCGGGAAAGAGCTATACTGTTTATTGTGATGCTTCATGTATCAGTCTAGGAGCTATGCTTATGTAGGGAGATGGATTCATTTCATGCAGGTCTCAGTAGCTCAGGCTAAATGGGAAGAATTTCCCAACACATGATCTGGAGTTCGCAGTTGTTGTTCATTCCCTATGTTATTGGAGACAATATCTTCTCGGAGATAATTTTATGGTTTTCACAGACAACAAATGTTTCAAGTACACCTTCACTCAGCGTGATCTGAATTTAAGACAGTGGAGGTGGGTCAAGTACCTATAGTCCTTTAACATTGATCTTTCCTATATGCCTGAGAAGGGAAATGCAGTGGCTGATGCGTTGAGTAGGAGGACTTTGATACAGGCAGTTCAGGAGGCTAGTAGTCAATGGAAGCTTATGAAACTGTTCTTTGAGATGCATTTAGAGGTGCACGACAGACCGAGGAAGAATTTTCTATCTTCTGTAGTTGTTACCTCTACTCTTCTTGATCGGGTTCGAATGAGGCAGATATCAGATTCTAAAGTCATAGTCCTAATGGTGAGTGTGTTAGGAGAGGACCCTATTCGTAGATGGACCATAAGAAAGGAACAGATCTTGTGTTTCTAGTGGTATTTATGGGTGCCATCGGACATACGCATGGAGCTGATCTGGGATTTTCATTTCTCAGTTTGGGCAGTTCATCTTGGAGTCACCAAGATGTATTGTGATCTAAACCATCAGTATTGGTGGCCAGGTATGAAGAGGGACATTGCAGGTTTCATCATGAGGTGTTCCACTTGTCAGTAGGTGAAGGTGGAGAATCAATGACCAGCAGTGGTTTTACATCATATACCCATTACCGAGTGAAAGTGGAATGATGTCGCGATGGATTTCATGAGTGGTTTTCCGAGGTCTCTTCGAGGGAATGATTCAGTTTGGATTTTCATTTACAGACTTACGAAGGTCACTCAGTTCTTTCTGATCAAGGATACCATCGGTGTTGATGAGCAGGGATGGTTGTACATTTGTGAGATTGTACGTCTGCATGGAGTTCCACACTCCATTGTTTCAGACTAAGATGCCTGTTTTACTTAACGTGTTTGGTAGGTGCTTTAGAAGGCTTTGGGTACACAGGTAATTTTGAGTACAGCTTACCATCCCTAGATAGATGGCCAGTCTTAGAGTACGATTCCGTTGCTTGAGGACATGCTTCGAGTATGCATTCAGAATTTTGGAGGTTCTTTGGAGAATCATATAACCCATGTGGAGTTTTCCTACAATAGTAGTTTTCAAGAAACTATTCCCAAAGAACCTTATAAGGCTTTGTACGTTAGGCCATGCCGATCACCCTTATGTTGGACAGAGGAAGGAGAGGCAGCTTTTCTGGGACCTCATATTGTCCAAGAGACCACAGAGCAGATATAGTTGATTCGGAAGAGGATGACTATATGAAAATCTCAATAGAAGTCTTATGATGATCAGCGAAGAAAACCTATGGAGTTCGAGGTAGGGGATTAGGTTTTCTTGTATGTCACACTGAGGTTGGTACATAAGAGGATTACAAGATAGGGTAAGCTTTTTTTGAGGTGCGTTGGGCCATTTGTGGTGTTAGAGAGAGTTGGTTCAGTTTCCTATCAGTTGTTGTTACCTTAGAGGTGCTGATCTACGCATGGTGTCATCCACATTTCTCAGGTAAGATGTTACTTTTCAGACCCGTCTCATGTTTTCCAACATGAGGAGGTTGAGTTGGATGTGGACGCATCATTCAAGAAGCATCCTATCTGGATTGTTGATCATAGTACAAAGGTTCTCTTTGGCCAGTCTATTCCTCTGGTGCGAATTTTATGGAAGCACATGTGAGTACAGGATGGGACTTGGGAGAGGGATGCTGATGTACAATCCTAGTGGCCAGACCAGTTCGAGGTTTCTTCTTCTACGCCTTGCTATGAAAATTCGGGGATGAATTTATTTAAGGGGGTATGTTTTTAAGAAACCAGATCTATATTTCAGTTATGTTTTTCCTTTTGAGTCATTCCTAGAAAAATTGGATATTCTAGAAATTATCGAATTACACGCCATGTACTCGGTTTCCGTAGGTAGCCGGGTGCTGGTTGTCTAGAGGCCATGCACACGGCCATGTGGGGTGACTTGGAGGCTACCTAAAGTGGAGTATTGAAATGGTGAGTACACACCGTGTACTTCAAGAGTACATTCCAAGTACATTTCATTCATTAAACGCACGAGGGTCGCGTCTAATTTCCAGAAAGATCTCCTTCTAGGTCTCATTCAACCGAGAGCTCCGTACGGCCGCAAATCTTTGACAAACCCTCGAGCGAGCGTCCTTCCTTGGAAGGGAACATTGTTGGGTGCGTTGGAATCTCATCTATGATTCCTCTATTCTTCTCGAGCCTCATTTCATGATTCCTCTTCTTTCTCAAGTTGTCCTATGTTGAATTTTTTAGACCATTTTGTAGATCATCCAGCGTTCTAAGGTAATTCAAGTCTCAAGGTTCACATATAGTGATCTCCCAGCCCCGAGGTAGCTGGATCATGCCTTTTCATTCAATTTATTTCTGTATTATGTGAAATTTGACCATTACCCTTGAACAGGTTATTGCGTGTTTACCATTTTACCAATGATTATTGCCTTCCATGCTTATATGCTTATATAAAGGTTAAATGGATGTGAATAGGATTTATTTTCTATGCATTAGACGTTTTTCCCATGCATTCTCTGTTTACGACCGTTTGGTCCTGTTTAGCCTATTTGGCCGCCTTGCCTGTTTTCCATGACTAGAGTTGTGGGTGGAATATTTGTACTATGACATGTGTGATATGTTGTAGACTGATTAGCCAAGTATTTTTGTAGGTTTACTTTGGCCATATTGCATTGCTATGATCATTGACCTACACAGGGCCGTGAGAACCTGGAGTAGTACGGTATAAGGGGAATTGACCGAGTGAGATTCCTCAGAGAGTAGTTGAGCACTTTATACTATGAGGGGAATTGACTGAGTGAGCTTCCTCAGAGTGTCTTTGAATGACATTGGGCTATGAGGGGAATTGGCCGAGTGAGATTCCTCAGAGAGTCCTTGACTACTTTAGACTATAAAAGGAATTGACTCTGTGAGTTTCCACAAAGAGTCTTTGAATTAATTGAACGACCTAGGCTATAAGGGGAATTGACCGAGTGAGATTCCTCAGAGAGTTCTTGACCTTGAGTCTATAAGGGGAATTGACCGTGTGAGCTTCCTCATAGAGTCCATGACTACCATTGACTATAAGGAGAATTGACTGTGACTGCTTCCTCCGAGGGTCTTTATGAATTATTATGACTGAACCAGAGGGTTTAGGCTGAGTTCACTACCCAGAGGGTTGCATGTACTTCTTAGGTAAGACCAGATGGGATGGCTGTGAGTAATTCTCAAAGAGTTACCTATTTGGGGATTATCTATTTATTTCGTTGTTGCTTGATATTGAAACTATGGATTGTTTACTACTGAGTACATTCCTATTTACTATTTTTCTATACTTTTACCTGTCATATATTCAATGATTATTCGGAACAGATCTTCGGGTGGTTATGTACTGGGATTTAGTATCACACCCTGTTTGGGTCACATTTTTGGGCCCAAACAGATTATATTGTTGCAGGTACAGATAAGGGTAAGCACCCTTCTACTTCAGGTAATTGACATGTTGTGGAGCTGGAGAGCATGTGACCAAGCTTAGGATTGCGATGCTGAGGAGCTGTTTATCTTTTTCTTTTGTACTTTGGTTTAGCAATGTTTTTATTTCCATCATTTTGAATCTTTTGGCTTCTTTCCTAGACATATGTATCATGCATCACTTTATATATGTGTGGGTGCTCCAATTTTTTATTATTCCAGTATTCCACTGTTTACTGTTTTTGGATATTTACTGCTTCTTCTTTTGTGTATTGTTTACTTCCACTATGTACTCTACCAATGATGGCATAGTTTCCCCAATATAACATCCAAGCCCTCGCTGCTATTTGGCAGCCTTTGGCGTGCGGGGAAATGCACTTGAGGCCATGTGACCAACCAGGTACAGGGCACCTCTGGGTGGCTTCCGGAACCGAGACATTACAGAAATAGTACACCATACTACTATAAGGAAATGGAAGAACCAATAAATCAAATAAATTTAAACCAAGTAATTATAGGTTTTAATGTAAATAAATTTCAAATTTGATGTAATACAAATAAATGTATAAAATGACACAAATAAACACAAAATTTCATGGTCCAAACTCCAAGTTAGTCCCCTATTAAAGCACAAACCCATCTAGAAAAAAATAATCAACTATAAGGTCCATTTTCTTTATCCAAACATGTATCAATGTAATATTATTGGGTAACAAATGGTATCCTAAATAGGCTTTGAGAAAAACTTATTAGGATAAGCCCACTATGATTAAACCAAATCTATCTGATAATATGTTCATGCAATAAGGTTATAACATGTGTATTAATCGGTCAAATTAATATAATACAACAATAATACTACATCAGAACCATGCCAAAATATCTATGTGTATATAGAATAACCATGTTAACCGTAGCCACCACTCCATTGAGTAACGAAATAAATGAAAATATTCCCCTTTATAAGCATTTCATCATTCTGTCCAAGCTGACTATAAATGAGTTTATGTATCATCCAGTCTAATCCCACTATATAATCATTACATTGTGAAACTAAGTCAAACCCACTATATAATCATTATTACATGAAATTGGTCCAAACCCACTCTATAATAGATATATCACGAATCACCACACATGTCATAACAACAAGGATATCACAATATCATACCATAATCCTCAACGTTTAATTCTTAAAATTACTATTTTATGTTTAATTAAAAATTCATTCAAATATTAAATTATCAATAGCCATTTTAATGAATAATAATTCATTATCAAGGTGATTTTAAATCAAGAAACCACCCAAAATATAATGTGATGATAAACACACGTTAATCCATTTTCAAAATTCATTATTATTCATGTATTTTCCCACCTAATATGTATTCATAAGCTAGATTATAACACCCTTGGGTCCAAAGGGATCTATTGAATAATATAAAAAAATATTTATCAATATCCATTAATTAATAAATTAGATATTTAATATAACAATTATATCTGCATAATCATTATATTTCAAATACCTAAAAATTAAATAGGCCATAGGGTAAGGTTTCAGACCACCTACATTTTCATTAAGTTCGATGCAATTCTTCCAACAGGTAATGATAACTAGAATGATGAAGAAGATGATTATAAAAAGAACTCTAGATTAGATACGATCAGGATCAACACCCAAGTAAATAATTGTCATGATATTCCACTGATTTAATAAAGAATAAATAGCCGATAGTGGAAAACCAATGAAACAACTCACCAGTGGTTGATCGCTTCATCGGTATGTCCCAAAGAAAATAACGCACTCCAAAATCACTTGGAATTTCCTAGTGATTTAGTGGTGAGAGGGTTTGTGATGATGGAATGAAATTACCGGTTAATCATGGATTTAAAATCACAAATCTTAAGAAATTTATGTATTTTAACATTTACATGGTTATTAATTCCCAATTTCTGAGTTATGTCTAAAAACACATTACATCCACTTAAAATTATCCTACTCAAACATTACACTACATGAACCATTTTCACAAAATTTATCCATTTCATGATATAAACCCATTTCAAGGCATCTACCCAGTGATAATAACATGTCATGGAACATTTACTTGGTGTGTAAATTCACTACAGAGAGCTTTAATCCTTGCATCAGGAAACGAGTTTGAACCACCTTAGAATCCTTCCAAACTTATGGTAAACTATAGTAAGACCCTTTAACTCTTTTTTAACCATACAACATTTATTGAAAAAATAGACATCCCCAAAATATAGATCATTCTTTCCATTAAATGTTTTCCATCAAAAAATGAAACTCAAACACCATCCTTCAAATTTAATGGAAAACCAAACAATATAGGTTTAATGAAAAAAGAGATGGGATTAACTAGAAAATGAAAATATATTACAACATCCCTGCCATATTATATCTCATCCCTGAGATACTCAAAGCATCACTATGGAGAATCAATGAATAAGTGTGGACACTATTCATGTATATCAAATTCCTTCCCCTAGGTTTATATATGAACAACCCATGCTTCCATTACAATCAAACTAATTGTATAGTTTTTCCTTGTGGATACTTCTCCACATGGTCCATAATCAGTATGAAATGATCCTCAAATGATGAAAATACACCAAGAAAATTAGATCATGAATACTACCTGATAAGACTCTGGATGATATTTACAAATCTATGAAACATGAAACACATTATGCATGGAATTGTAGCTCCATGTAAGGTATAATCAGTATGCCACTAGACTAACTTGTTAAACTATCTCAAACAACCTAGAAATAATATATTCCAACTTTCCATATTTCCTAACACATAATTCACCTAAACGTGGTGACATTTTAATGAAAATACAATGAACAATCTCTAACTCCATAGTTCATCACCTATGGTTAGTGTAATATTTCTTCCTACTCTCCATTGTCACCAACCACCTCCTGATGAACTGACCTAGTCTTCAGTCTCTCACATGAGAATATGTACAAGAAGCACAAAGTCCCTTACCTCCAACTAATAAAGTGGTGAAAAAAATTATTTCCCTATAAATCCATAATAGGTGCCATTTATATTGATTTCTTGAATAAGTTATTACATTCATACTCCATGAGATCCATATGGCGCTACAATGATCCACTAACATAGAAATCATGATCTCGTAACATATCATCTAGAATGTGAATTTTACACTCTATTTGACCATCTTCCAGGGGATGATAGGGTATGATTAGATGTACATATAATCCCAGATCCTTCTGAAGACCCTTCCGGAATCGAGATGTGAAACAAGGATCTCTATCAGAAATGACACTACTTGAAAAGACTATGAAACTGGAATATATCGCACACATAGAGACCACCCATATCATCAAAAATGAATTTATCCTTAATAAAAAATAACTGGGGTGACTTCCTCAGTCAATCAATGATCATCCATAAAATATCAATCTTACAGCATGTTCTTGGTAATACTATCACAAAACACATAGTGGTATCATCCCTTTTCCATTTTTTAATGGGTAGAGACTACAAAAGCCTAGCTGGCCTCTAATGATTGGATTTCACCTGCGTATAGTGGAATAATTTTTCTATGAATTCCAATAAATACTTCATCATTTTTACCTATATTATTTTATTTGGAGAACATGATACATCATTTTCAAACGAGTGTTTACCAAACATCAAGAATCACAAACTCTCTCATCATACCATCATTCATGCCCATACGAACCCATACCCATCTAAAAGTAAGAGGATAAATAATACTATCAAGGGACCACCCATATGGTGGTTACATAACAAATATACTATCTCTCATAAGTAAACCCTCTATATTAGATAAATGCCTAATCATGATCAGGTAAAAAAGTGTAGTTATTATAGGTGTTGAAGTAAGAGATACTCCCCCCTAAGACCCATGTACATCTAGATTCATTCCTTTAAAGAAGTCCATTAACTTCCACTCATCAAACTAATCTTGCACTACCTCTTTATGTGTCTTCCATATCATTAAATTTGAAATAAATTTTCCCATATCATCATCAAAATCATCATGAAATTTTATTAAGATGGAAGCCGTAAACAGAGAGAGTTTCTCAAGGTGGTCTAAAATAGTGCAAGCCTAGGGTGTACCCTATAACAAGAATTACCCCCTTAGTAGGTAGTTAATTAAGACTAGAAAACAAAGTGATATAAGTACCATTGGTATAAGGAGAGGCCAGAAAGTCTGTAACTTGATTTCCCTCCCTCGAAATGTGAAGGACCTCTATGTCTTGACTAAGATAATTCCTAAAACATCTGATAGTATTAATGATAGACCAATACACCATTCCAATTCCCTTCATTGAATCTTAAAGGACCATGGAATCCATCTCCACTACTGTAATAGAGATCTTCTTTTGCTGGCAGAGTCGAAGACCAGTGAAAAGAGCCATCACCTCAGCTTGGAGAGCATGGCCTTGGAAAAAACATGCACTGAATGAGAGAATGATAGAACCACTGGGATTCTAAACTACCCCCTGCGAATCATACTAGAGACACAAGAACCATTAGTGTTGAGTTTTAAACTTGAGGAATGAGAAGACCAGCACACCTGCAACCCATGATTGGCTCTGAAAGAGGGGAGTGAGTTCCCCTCATTGATGAGCCTGAGTGTGGGGGAATCCTCCCCATAATTGAGAATGTTGAAGAAATCCATGAGACACATTTTGGTACGTATGATCAATGAGTGACACCGGGTGGACACCCCTTCAAAGAGAGCTGAATTCTGAGCTTTCCAAATGCACCAGCATCTGGCAAGAATGACCAATGCTCTCACCTTTCTCTACGGTCCCTTGGAAGTGGATTTGTGAAACCAAGAATCAATGAAACAGGAATGGGTCTCATATATCTGAAATACTGTAAAATCACCGAATGAGTTCATGATTGAACACACCCATTAGCTTTAGAAGAAGAGATGTTTTGTAGTTTCTACCCTGTGAAAAATACAGCAGGAGCACCTGGAAACCAAGGAGATGCCCATGCACTGAATATTTTTATCCATGGCCAGCGCGCGGTTCCTAATCCTCCATAGAAGGACGTTGATCTTACCAGGATTTTCCTTCCTCCATAATAACTCTCCCCACACATCTGCATCCTCCCCTGGTCGCATCAACCTGTAAAACTCCCTATCCGAGAAAGAACCAGATGCAGACACGGTGAAAATGCACCTATTAGGGTATGGGCTGAAGATGATGCTCTTGTAAACAAGTCTCTAATCGGTAGTCAGAATTACATCAAAAATTATGGAAAGAAAACAGCCTCTTTGAAGGTAATACTAGGTATGAGGCCCCCAGAGTAGCCAGGAATCCCTCCCATCCAATTTTGGAACCAAAAGGAAACATCTCCCCTACCCAAAATCTAGCAAGAGTGGTCCTAGAGCATCTAAATATATAGGAAAAATAATGGCCAGATCGATGGAGGGTTCCCCCAAGAAGCGGACGCCTCCCCCTAACATTCCCTCTCATGTGGTAACCCCAATGGATTTTCTCCTCCAGATACACCCAACTGAGCTTAGCATGCATTCATTGAAGCGTGTCCGATAGGTTCCGAACATTAATTCCCCCTACCCCATACGGTCTGGCCATACACCCCCATGAAGTCCAGTGATTCTTTCCATCACCATGAGCACACAAATAAATGAGGCAAAAAAATTTCAATAGAGGAAAACACCTACATATGAATCTTGACCGTGGAGATCACATGTATGTGCATGGAAGACAAGAAGATTTTCACGAGATAAATCCTTCCTCTGAAAGACAAAAATTGATACTTCTAGTTGAAAATCTGGTCCGTTATCCTCCCAATGAGGTGATCAAAGTGGTGGATGTTCAGTTTTCTTGAAGATAGGGGGCACCCAAATATTTCACAAGGAAGGATCCCCGATGCATGTGCAAATAGCTCACGATAGAGGCGGCCTTTTGGTCTGAGCACTTGTTCGAGATATAAAAACTGCTTTTCGAAAGGTTTATCAATTGTCTGCACCACATACAATAGGCATCCATTACATCATTTAAGATTCATACGGATCTCTTTCTAGCATTAAAAAAATAACGGTGTTGTCTGATAACATGAGATGCAACACCTTGTTTCAAAGAGCCGAACACATGTAGGTTAAAATAGTTCCCCGCAACAAGCTCCTATTGATGATACGACTAAGAACATCCTAAGCAAGAATGAAGAGGTGTGGAGATAGTGGGTCACCCTATCTAAGACCATGCACTACCTTAAAAACACCAATGCTTCTGCCCATGAAGGAGATAGACATCCACATGGAACTGAAACACCCGAAGAGAAGATTTGTAGCCATGTAGGAAATACCCATCCTCACAAGCACCTTGATAAAATTACACTCAACCTGGTCATATGCCTTATTTATATCCATCTTAATCACCATATTTGAACCTAGGCTCTTAAAGTTAATGTCACCTATCAGCGCTTGGGCCAAAGCAATCACCCCTTGAATTTATCTCCCCTTAACGAAACTGTGTTGCTCTCAGGATACACACCTGGAGATATGGCCAGAAATCCTTTGGCAGATGACACGCGAAATCACCTTATAAGAGAAGTTGAAAAGAATAATTGGCCTGTAGTGGAGAAGAGATGTGGGGTCCTTGATATTTGGTATAAGGACGAGAGAAGTCGCACTGGCCACTCGAGGAAGGTTGGTTCCCTAGAAAAATTCTTACACAACCATGGTTAACTCTTTCCCTACAATACTCCCACTACCACAAAAACTATTTTTCCCAGCACCCCCCCCGTTATCAGCGCTAATGAAAAAGCTTTTATAAAGGGGGTCCCTTTATCAGCGCTCAAAAAAGTACTGATAAATTTCCTCCTTTATCAGCACTTTTTTTAGCACTGATAAAGCCCCCCCCCCCCCTTTGTCAGTGCTTTTTTTAGAGCTGATAAAGGGGGGGCCCTTATCAGCGCTTTTTTAAGCACTGATATCGGGTCGACATTAAAAAAAATTAAAAATATATATTAATATATAAATATATAAATATAATTATATTGATATAAATATAATATATAATTTTTAAATATATTTTAGATACGTATAAATGTACATTTACATTTAATATCCTTAATATATAAGATATTTAGTGGAAATGGCTTCCTAAAAAATTAAAATAATATTTTTAATTAATAATTTTATAATTATTATCGATTAAAAATCAATTAATAACAATTTGATGACACAAAAAAACAAAACAAATAATAAAAGATCTAAAATAAGATGAAAATGGAACTTAAACTTCAAACAGACATAACTTCTGAACTGGGTGTCCGTTTTAGCTCTATAGCATATCAAATCGAAGCCTGCGATGAGCTCTATGTCGCTATCACCGGGGAAACCATGGTCAAAGGATTTTTGAGGCCAAAAAAGTCCCAGAAGGTCTCCAAAACTGAGTTTTTAGTCGGGGTACCCCGATTTGTTAACATTCTGTTGATTTTCACCTTCATTTAAGGGGGTATTATTGGATTTTTTTGGTAGGGGACTGGATTTATTCCAAGGTATTACATTCATATTGATGTTATATCTTTGAAATTTTATCATTTTTTATAATTCACTGCTATTTATAATCAAATATATAACAATATATACATATTTTTTATTTATTCACTCATAAAATTTAATTATAAATATAAATAATAAAATATATTTACATATAAAATATATTAGCATTATCGAAACAAAAACTAATATCCAATTTATTTAAAATAAAAATATATGAATATTTATATACCTATATATTAATCTAACTATATATATATATATTAATCTAGCTATATATATATATATATATATTAATATAACTACATATATATTAATATTACTATAAATATATATATTAATAACACTATAAATATATATATTAATATCACTATAAATATATATATTCATATAAATATATATATATATATATATATTAATATAAATATATATTACTATACGAATAAATATAACTAAATATATATAAATAGAGAGATATATTAATATAACTGTATATATATATATATTAATATAACTATATATATATATTAATATAACTATTTATATATATTATTATAACTATATATATATATTGATATAACTATATATATATTAATATAACTATATATATATTAATATAACTATATATATTAATATAAATATATACATTTTAATATAACTATATATATATATATATTAATATATATATATATTACTATATGAATAAATATAACTACATATATATAGAGAGATATATATATCATCAAATGGTAAACAAATCAAAATAGAGTAGTGGTAGGGGCTTAGGCGAGCAGGGGGGAGGTCTCGAGTTCAAAACCTACTGGAGGCAGAGGCGCGCGCATGGGGGTGGATGTGGAGGGATAGCGCTGATAATGGGTGGAGGGGGTGCATGCGGGGAACTGGAAGGGGTGGAAAGCGCTAATAAAATTGGGGCTCAAGCTCTATAAACCCCCCCGAATTGGCATGATTTTTTTAATTTTTTTAATTTTTTTAATTTTTAGTTATTTTTTTTATTTTTTTAACTTTTATATGCGCTTTTTTAAAAGAGCTAATAAAAGGGTCCTTTATCAGCGCTAAAATGAATGTACTGATAAAGGAAGCGCTGATATATGATCCCTTTTTCAGCACTAAAAAAGCGATGATAAAGAAGTATATTTATCAGTGCTTTTTTTAGCGCTGAAAAAAGACCCCGTTTATCATCGCTTTTTTGCACTTATAAACTGGGCCTTTATCAGCGCTCTTTTGAGCTCTGATAAAGGGGACCCCCCCCCCTTTATCTTCGCCGGCTTTAACAGCACTTTTCTAGCACTGTTAAAGGCCATTTTTAGCACTGATAAAAGGTGTATTTGTAGTAGTGTACATGAATCCCTATAGAAAGATCTGGGAAAACCGTCTGGACCAGGAGCACTCTCTAGGATGAGCCCATTCATCGCTGCATGTACCTCGTCTGTAGTGGGCATTACATCAATTAACGTGTTATCATCATAGGACCCCAAGGGAGGAACAACCTCCAAAAACTCCACACAACCCTCAGCGTAACCCTCCTCCATTCTTGTGTTAATCCCTGCTAACAGCTCACCGAAGTGGGATACTGCGAACTCTCACACCACATTGAAATAATCAGAATAAGAACCATTATCATGGAGGATATTAGGCCTACTAGTTCTACTATTCTATTTAAGGAAAGCATGGGAAAAGTATATGTTTCGATCACCTTCACCGAGCCACTTGATTCTAGACTGCTCCATGAATACCCACTCCAGTTGGAGAAGGAAATCCTCTAAAACTGCCTTCTTCCCAGCCAACTCCCCGAAAATCTCACCGTCCTAGTTATTCTCCAAGTTGGTCTCCAAACGCTCAAAATCAGCATTAGTCAGGTCAAAGTCTATAGAACTAGTGGGGTTGCTGGAAACCCCAAGCTATAGGATCTTCCTACATCCTCGGAATCTTGGAGTGAATATTCAACCAAGCACTCCCATGTGATGGATTATTCGAAGAACTCTCAACAGTATGGAGATAAACTAGGATGTCCGCCCAGATGTGTGAAAAACAGAAATGCTCCTCCCTATTTTTCCTGCAAGACAGAGTAACCAAGAGTGGAGAATGATTAAAATTCCACAGACTAAATGAGTCACCTTCGAGTTGGCAAAGAATTAAATGGCCTGGTCATTAGCCAGAGAGCGGTCCAAGCGGCTCTATGAGCGAGAGTTTCTTCTTCTATTGTTGCACAATGTAAAGGGATTTCCCGAGAAACCCAGATCCATAAGGCCATTTACATCCATTAATAGAGAAAATCTTTCACTTTCATGCCTAGAAAATGGCCCTCTGCCTCTTATCTTCTGTGGAGTAACCACAGTGTTGAAGTCCCCAACCACTACCCATGGAATGGTTCTGGGGGAAAAACCACCCAGGTCCTCCCACAGTTCCTCTCTTTTCTGTGAGTCACAGCTTCCATAGAAAAATATGATGAAGAGAACAATAGAGTTATAGGTAAATCTATTGTATAATTTATATTAAACTCAAATTAATGTAGATATTCAACTGACCTCATATTCTAATGGTTCATGTTTTTCTGTTAAAATATATACGTGAGGATCTTATGGTCTATGCCCACTAAAAATATACCTCTGATAATATAATTTCTCTAGTGTCTTAGAGAATTTACCACCACTGATAGCTATAGATCATGAGTTGGATAATCCTTATCACACTATCTCAATTATCATAAGTCATAAGAGGCCACACGATCATCCTTCATCCAAACTACTCCGATTCTAAATCTAGACGTGTCATTGTATATGGTATATTCTTTACCGAATGTGGGTAATGTAATGATAAATTTGGATATCATCCTTCCTTTCATCTCAAGAAAATCAATCTCACAAAAATCTTATAAAAAAAATTCACTGATTTCTTGTTCATTCTGGACATCGGTGCTTCCAAACGGGATATGTCATGGAAAAAGCACCAATAATGACCTACTAAAACAATAAAAATACAAATTTGAATGAAATTATTATATACCTCCCATAATACCATGACTGTAACTTTCTATTGGTCCACTGAAAATCCTACCTCTGAGATTTAATATCCCAATAAGTGCACTTTTTCAATCTAGAAACTACATTTGGTTATCTTGGTGTAATGATGATTCTCTCTCAATTAATCCAACATGATGTCAAGACATTCAACGTAATGATATGTAGATTTGGAGTACAATAAGATCTCATTGAAAAAAACCCCAAAAACTGATCCAAAAAAGGATTATTGATCCAATCAATAATGGTAGTGTATAACTTGCGTGTGATCATTAAACAAAAAGAATCACTACAAACTCATACAAGACATACCTACCCCAAAAAGAAGTATGAGTTATGTATGATGGTATCACTCTCAACCAGTGCAATCCTGATATAAAATTGATATTTGAGAAGATCTTATCACCTCTCAGATGATTAATGATATCATTTCTATGTGAAAGGGGATATCAGTTCATGATTATCAACATGTTCAATAACTAATAATCCCCACATAAGAACATGGTCGTATCAGCATTCTTGGAGAAAGGAGCTAGAGAACCCCAGGGATACATACTAGAAAAAATCAATGCTTTAAAATATATATCATCCATATGAATATTAAATTCATAGATATCATTTTTTTTGATCCAATAAGGTGTAATATAATCTCGCTATGCTCCTGGAACAAACTCGATTACGAACTAAATCTCCCACTCGGGCTGTAAGCCACAAAAATCATCAAGAAGAACATCCAAAAAATAGTCTACTACCAGAGGAAAATTATCATATTTCATGTAACCATAATATAGAATAATTATTTCAATATGAACCATTAGAAAATCTAATCTACACTAAATTTGTTTTGGTATGAGCATCCTGAATATCCTACTCACCATTGGGAAAGTAGCCTCCGCCTTCTAGAGATAGAAAGATCGCTCTCCTCATGTAACAGTTAATATGATCTAGGAATAGAATTAGAAAATCCATACCCTAAATAAAATAAAAACCTATCATCTACTATATAAATGGTTTCCAAATAATTATCACAACAAATTTTTAGAGAACACCTATTTCAATGTTTGATTATCGCTTCCAACACTACGAATGTTGTGTCGTCAGTCAAGAAACCTTAAAATATCTTGAGAAGTAATACAATTTAATTCAAATAGAGTAGATAAAATGAATGTGATGTGATTGTTGAAAAATAACATAAAAAAGGATATATGATACATTAATTTCACTTCTAACAATAGAAGTCCCGGCATCCATAGCCTCCAGAGAAGCATATATAGCATGATACTGACTTGACCCTCTTCCCTGGGATCTAGGATGACTCCCCTAAGATGTTATATATTCTTCAAACTAGCACTCTTATACTGGGGTAACTCATACCATATCATAACCTAAACATATAGTGGTTATCTAGCTACCATCTATTGAGGGGTAGTTGAGTCCTTTCCAAACTCTGCTACCTATCCCGATCTCTTTCCACTGATCTTATATTATATTCCCTCTATAAAACCTATACTAGTTACCCAACCCACCACAACCATGGAACTCCATATAATGGTATAAACAATGAGGCCTCTTTTGGACCGACATTCGAATCTAATAGTGAGGAAATGGGACATGGTCCAAATATGGTTTCACTATATTGACTCCTCTTCCAATTATTTCCCTTCTGAAAACTGTCACATCAGAGCTTCCTTCGGCTAAAAGAAGCATTCCAAGTTCATCTTATTTAAACAACCTAGCCTAAGATGGGAGTGTTTGTCAAATTCAATTCATTGACGAGCTCATATTTTTTTACACCTAAAATGATACTAATGAGGATGGTGTTCACACATTACACGATCTCATAGATAATACTATCCTAAAAACATATCAACAAGGATTTGTCATCAACAGCTAAAGTTGTCTAAATGTGTTATATGTCAATTAAACATACAACTTAGTCCATAACTGAAATACCCTCCTATGTTGGGTGTATTAACATGAGATCCTTCTCATCCATCAACATCTCTAGTTTGTCCATGAACCAAGTATATTGAATGATTCACCCCTATCTACAAGTGTCTCGATATTCATGAAGATCATATGGATTGAGTTAACCTAGAACTAGGTTATCTAGGGGCCTCTCTTCCCAGTGAACATAAGTGGATGATTTAGCTAAAAATATATATTAAGATCATACATCTATAGAAAGTCCTGAATAGTGTATCTTTCCATGGATCTCATAACCCTTAAGAAGTAATAAAAAAGATGAAAATCCATCAGATACTCATTATATACAGGAAGATATATCTCAATTTCATTTGGATCATGTAGGATTTCACTCATCTTCCAATCAATTTGAAGAGGATAAGGGGTAATTTTATGTACAAGACAAAAAACTCCTTAGAAAACTAGAAAACAGTAAGGTAAACCTCCATAGGTGGAAAAAATAGAGAATTGATGGCTCATGTTCTAACTAAACATGGATTATAAGTGTTTCTGCATACATAATAGTTCATCAATTTCATTTATATTATATAATTGGCATATCATTTAACAATTCATATAAAAATTTACAAATCACATGAACTAAATATACCCCTGTTATGAACAATGAACGTCAATAAATATCACTATTTTCCTATCATGATGCATGCATTCAATTATCAATCCATAATGGTCCATGAGTATAAATCTCAAGGAACAAAAACATCACACAACATGTGAATCACCCATGGTTATATAAAATCAATCGTAATCCGAGAACATCATGAACAATAATCCCACCATTGAGTACTTGAAATTTTTTTCATACATGGGTTAGATATTACCATGTAGAAGCTCATTACCATGTCCTAAAACATCCTAGCCTCCTTCAAACCATTCCAAAATATTAAATCAATAGAAATAAGACCACATTACCCTATTGTTCAACCTCGCATTTTACCTCGATCAGACACTCTCTCACATTGCCAAATTTGGTAGGTTACTGGACCTCGAGCTCATCACTCTATATTCCAAAGGTTTCTGAATAGTTACAGGGGTATGAAGATTATATAGTGGGGAGAATATACTCCCTGGTATAGAGTTTCATTATAAAAAATAAAAAATAATAACAAACCTAATAGTAATAAAAATCTTAGAAATAGTACAAAATCCTATTATAACATAAAGGAAGAAACATTAAATAAAATAATAATAAACTATTTAGTGGTAGGATGGAAGGTGTCTAAATATCAAATTGACAGTAAAAAAATAATGGAATAATTTGACCCTAATAAACTCAAAATTACCATGTCCTTAACCCCACGCCAGCCCTATCTCCAAGATCCAATCCATCCATCCAGATACAAAAAACTACAAGGTCCCTTTCACATGACCAAAACATCGTCCATGTAGTCTTCTCAAGTACCAAACAATGGCATGAATTAGGTGTGAGTGAGACTCAATAGGCCAACACCACCATGTCTAAAAAACTGTCTGATAATAAGTGCAGTCTATAATGTAGTAATAAGTGTATTAATTAATTAATATAACATCATATAATATTCAAACTTTTTCGGCACCATGTTGGGATATTTTTTAGCATGTATAACAACCATCTCAACCACAACAAAAATTATGTGGCTTAATCCCATAATTAAAAAAAATACCTCTATATAATCATTTTAGAATATGAGCCAAGGTCTCAATATAATAATCTCAACATAACTGGAACAAGCCCTCTATATAGGCTTCTTAGCATCCGGGAATTGACCCTACATAATAACTACAACATGAAATTGGTTCAATATTTAAATATAATAATTAAAAAATGAATCTAGTCCAATCCCAATATATAAGTATTATAGCATGAATCACCACACAATTCATAACATCAATGATATCATAATATCGTATCATAAGACTCAATTTTTAATTATGTAAATTACTATTTCTCTTTCAATTAATAATTAATTTTTATATTAAATTATTACTATTCTATTTAATAAAAAATTATCCATTACCAATGGGATTCTATATTAATATATCACATTACGGATTATTCCTTTCTAAAAAAACATAAATACATTTGAAAAATTCATTATTACTAAGACATTCTCTCACCAAATGGGTAGCCACAAGATAGTTTACAACACCATAGGATCTGATGGGATCCAAGGAATAATCCAACATAGGATTCATCATTATTATTTTCTCAACTAATTAATGAGAAATGTTTTTGGTACAATAATAAAAGTGTACAAACCTAACAATTAAAAATATGAAATGGTTGAGTTTTAGACTAAGTACCTTTAGCTGGTGATTAACACAATGCTTCCAATGGTTAATTCCAACAACAATGATGGTGAAGGAGATCCCAAGAACAAACCTAAATCTTAAAAGATCAAGATAAACAGACAAAACTATTTTGGTCATGATATTCTATAGCTACAATGGAGAACAAGTAGAAGAGAGGGGAAAATCTAGGAAAAAATTTCAAGGAATATTGATAATTTATCGGGACATCTTGAAGGGAAAAGGGTACTAAAAATAACCTGGAATCACATAGGGATTGGGTGAAGATGAGATTATTGTTGATGGAGAGAAATATATGTAGATAATGCCTTTTAAACTACTTTACTAGAGAATTACAAGACATGTAACATTTATACAGTATGTAATTATCAGGTTTTGAGTAATTATGAAACAACGTCAACCTTGATTAAAATAACCCTACTCGAACATTAAATAATGTGATAAATTTTCATATTGTGTATTAATTTCATGTCATGATCTAATTTCATGAAATATTCTAGGTGATACTTTCACGGTGTGTCACATTTACATGGTGTATAAATTCCATACTGATATATTTATTTCTAGATTTTTAGAAAGGGTACAAACTAACTCTTAAGCCTTCCAAAATCATGAGAAACCCTCGTAATTCCATTTAAATTATTTTTACCTATAATACATTAATTAATAAAATCCAATTCCTAAACCATAAAAGTTTTTTCCCAGAAAAATATATCCATCCAGTAATGATAATCAATCACTATGATTAAAAGATGAAGCAAAACCAAACATAATAGGTTTAATGAAAAAATATAATAGGTAATTACCAATAAAAATATGATATCCTTATAACAACCCTGCTTTTTATTACACACTTAAACCTGGTTTATTACAGAAAATAATCACTTGATACAATATAGAAGATCCATATTTCTAGTGTATCTATGTATTAGGAACATTACGTCACAGATTATAACATAAAACACATGTCATATTTATTTAAAAGATCCTTTACATTAACACTACATTCCCTTGTACTTAGCATTGAATCAGATAACCTTAGGACATGCATAAGAAAAGGGTGAGCTATAATGCCTAATAAGATAATAAACATGGAATAAAAGGAGGAATACAATACATGTTAGACAATAGTCATATCAATGGAGCACAAGAGAAACATGAACATAAAGGCATGATAAATCATGATAATCATAACATGGAAATGTGGAAATAACACTTAACATAGAATTTAGAATGAGCCAAGGCTCATTGCACATGAATCATGAGTAAATACTCATTGCACATGAATCACAATTAAACCCTCATTTCATTTGAATTATCATGATTCAACACTCATTGCACATTACGTATCCTGATACTATACTTTACCCAATGTATTGGAGCGCTATTAGGGTTCACCCTTCTTAAACATTTCATTTCATGCGTAAGTGTGCCACATGAATCATACAACATTGAATAAATCACCATAATTTATTCCAAGATAAAAGGATGTGGAATACATACACTAAGAATTATAATCAGTAATTAAATGTGTATATATGTGAATATATTTGATTGAGAAATGGTCATGGTATTCACTACACAATGACATTATCTTGGAAAATCAAATTATAATTTCGGCAGCATAATGGTGTGAAATATGAACTCATAAAAATGGTTGATGTGATAGAAAGGGTTGTTCATCATATTTACATGAAATTTATAGTAAGGGGTCATATAGATATATTTCCCCACAAATGTAATGGTATTTAGTTGTATAATACAAAATAATTACTACGATGTAAAAGAAGGGAGAGAAATCCCTCACAGAATTTCATCACGGTAATAGGTGTACATGGGAGGCATTAATAAGAGCTAAATGTGTATCCTATAATCCCAACATAAAGAGGGAAGTATGGGTGAGGGGAAAAATCAAGCACCAATGTTTTTAATTTAAACAAAATCATTACAACTTCAAGAAAATTGGAAAAAAAAATGAGAAAGGAAGAGATACCTTACATGGAAGTGCGATCCCAAAAGCATGTGAGAGGCTTGAGAGAGGATTATTAGTAGCTTGGGGAACCTAGGTAGGATTATATACAGAGAAATGAAGGGGTTGTTAGAACTCCAAAGGATTTGAGTGAAGAAGAAGTGGGAGATTGTGTGGGATTATATAGGAAAGTAGAAGGAATTCTTCAATATTTAGGTTTGGGACAGCTCACATTAAACTAATCATAACCACAAAACAACACATGGTTTTTGCCCATGGTTTATTCCAATGGATAGTGGAAGAAAATATTTTATATGTTCAATGGCCTAACTTCTTAAAATAATATGGTTGATTATGTGGAGGTGAGTCACACTCTGAAAGAAAACAATTTAAAAAGACAAAATGTTTTATAAGTCTTAGAGGGCCCTCTAATGCATTGTAAAATAAATCAAAAAAATCTAAAATAACATTATATTAATGATAAAACATATATTGTCTGATCATAATGTTTGTAGAATTTTATTACATCACTATTCAGTCATTATGATGTTATAAAACACATTATATATTTAAACGATATTTAATTTTTACCTAAACATTCGACTATCTCATAAAATTATGAAAAATTCACTTTTGGATAATTTCAACGTCTAGATTCAAAAAAAATTAATTTTTTATAAATAAATTTCCAAATATGTGAATTTTTTCTTTTAAAATAAAAACAAACGTTTATAAAAAATTCATGGGTTTTGACAAAAACCACTTTCAAACCTTAATTAAAATTACAATTGCATTCATAAAATTATACAATAATTAATATTTAATATAAATTAATTTAATAATAATAATTTATTAAAATAATACTTAATTTAAAAATACATTAATTTATCAAAATAGATTTCTTAGTTGAATATTAACTAAAAATACTATTTGTGCTTTGAAAACTATTTACAAAGTAACAATAATGAAATGAATGCACATTATTTATACAAAGACAATGTACATAGTCATAAATCTAGCTTCTTGTTACAAAACACCTCATAATACATGCATAAAACCGAAGGGTAAGGTGTGCGATGGTGACAAAATCTTGGGGTGGCTCAGATAACATCGCTCGGGTGGTAATCTCTATTATCCTTTACTTCTCCTGTAATCAATTCCACTCAAGCTTAATGTGTTCGATATCGGCTTGGGTTTGGTCAATAGTGAAGCCTAATTACGCCACCTCCTTTCTGAGCTCCGAAAAATGGGCTTCGTATGGGGAATGTCTATTGGATGTAGCCACCACTTCCTTTTTCAGAGTAAATTGGATTTGTTAAATCGCCTTATTTATACTAATCATGTTATCACTATTCAATGACTATATTATCAATGGTCACAATTCATAATGGTATTTTAAAATACAAAAACATAAAACCAATGAAGTTAACATTTTATATAACCATAATAATATATTTAATTATATTAAGAAAAATTTCCATTAATGATAGTTTGGGTCATTACAATCTTCCCCCTTAAGAAATTTCTCCCTCATAATTTCTTTTTACCACTCTAAAAAAATGTGGGTAACTCTGCTTCGTCACTTATTCTAATTGCAACATCACTTCTTCAGTCTTGGGGTTTCACCACAACACCTTGATGAGGGGAATTGTCTTATTTCATGGAACTTTTTCTCTATGATCTACGATCTTCACTGGTTTCTCCTCATAAGAAAGATCATCATCTAACTATACTACCTCTAAAAAGAGTACATGTGAGGGGTCTGGTATGTAGTTCCATAAGAGGTATACATGAAATAAATCATGTACCATGGCAATTGATGGTGGAAGTGCTGGTCGATTGGCCACAACCCCAACACATTCAAGAATCTCAAAGGGGCCGATGTACCTAGGACTCATCTTCCCTTTCTTTCCATACCTCAGGACCTTCTTCCATAGAGATATGAATAGAAATACCAAGTCTCCAACTTTAAACTCAAGGTCTCATCGACGGGTATCTACATAACTCTTATGTCGACTCTGGGCTGCCTTGATATTTTGCTGAATGGTTTTAACCTTCTCTACCATTTTTTCATCCATTTCTAGTCCAAATAGATTACATTCAATGACTTCATCCCAACCTACTGGTGTTCTGCACATCTTCCCATATAGGGCTTCATAATGTTCCATTCATATGCTCGACTAGAAACTATTATTGTAGGAGAATTAAACCAGTGGAAGATATTGGTCCCACTCTCCATTGAAGTCCATAGAACATGATCTTAACATATCCTCCAATGTCTGAATAGTTCACTCATATTGGACAATTGTTTGAGGATGATAGGTCATACTAACAATTAGATCAGTATCCAGAGCATGTTGAAGGCTCTTCCAAAATTTAGAGGTGAATCCTGGATCTCGATTCGATACAATAGATATTGGTACTCCATGTATCCTTAAAACATCCCTGATGTATTGTAACATCCCGGGTAAATAAATAATATGAAATATTCATGTTTATTAATATTTGTGAATAAAATGTCAATATTTCTATTAAGGGAATGCTATGTTTGATGGAGTACCCAGTACGCAACAACGTGTTTCATTGAAATCTTACGTTGCACAATAATAATATAATAATATCATTTTAAATAGTAGTTATCGCCTAGCCGTTGTAATGGCGGGAATAAACAAAACTGACTAAAAAATGATTATATATGAATGTTAAATATTCTTACATTTACCTAATAAATGTTAGAGGCTTAAAATAAGAAAAGAATTCGATTTTATGTATAATTATTCTAATGTTCTTCAAAAGGTCGATTAACTTCCTTTTGATGGAAAACCCTTTTAAAAAATAATTTTTGTCAGTTTTATATGTTATATTTGACAAAATATAATCCTTCTTTAGAATCGGGACATCAAAATTTACTTTGTGCAATTTTTTGTTATTTTTCCGATAAAGTTCATTTTTTAATGAAGAGTGAAAATGCTGTATTTTAATTCAAAACCTACTTTTAATATAATTTATTTATATGCTTATATTATCTTTTTAATTGGGTTTAAAGTCTCGTTGAAATATATTTTTACCATTTAATACAATGGTGGTCATTGTAATTAAATTCACTTCGAAATTAGACATAAATAGGTTTCAATCTTTTGATAGATATTGTTTCATAAAAACACGATATTTGTTTTGACAGCGGGAATTAATTATAAAAGTAATTAATGCAAATTATATGCTAAGAATTTGGTAAAATGTTCATCATTTTTGAATTTGTAATATCAAAATTATTTTGGATAAATTTTTGGTATTTTTTTACAAAAGTTCATTTTTAATGAATAGTGAAAAATAATTCATTTTACTTCAAAACTAATTTTTTATCTAATTTAATTATATAGTTAGATTTTTCTTATAAATGGTTTTATAGTGTAATTGAATTATGTTTTTATCACTTAAGACAATGTTGTTCATTGGAAGTAATTTCACTTGTCAATTGGATGTAAAAACAAGTAAATCTTTTGATAAATTTTACTTCTCGAAAACCCATCTTTGGTTGTGACAATGTGAGTAATTTTTAAATTAATTACTGCAATTTCTGTATTTTGAATTTGGTAAAATGGATTCCATATTTGGAATCAGATGTTCCAAATTATTTAATTAAGTCTCTTTTGTTTTTGGACATTATGACTAGTAACGACGATAATTATCTTTAATTATCGTGATTGATTAGTAATTGGGTAGTTAAGGGTAATAAAATAATATCATAATAATATAAAATAACCACAACATGTGTCCAAATAATCTTTTTTGAGTCCTTGCAGACCATGAGAATCTTTTTAACAAACTTTATGGCCCCCGGAGTCACATGGGTGTAATAGTGATATTTATGACATTATTTTTAAAAAGAAGAGAAATATAACAAAGATTTGTATATCCTAAGTACAAAAAAATTTAATTTTGTTTACATAAATTATCTATTAGACTATAAATATTCATTGGAAAGCTAAATATATTTCCTACATTATATTATTTTTTATAATTTTTAGACATTAAATAAATAAATTTATCTATGACACCATTATGATGGAGTGATTACTTCACTAATGAACGATTTAAATAAAATGAAATGATAAGGTAAAATATAAGACATACACTTGTCTAAAACCTATTGTATGGGTGAAATTATAACACTTCTCATCTTATACTAGAAATATATCATTTTGGGACCTTTAAAATCAAAAACCATTTTATAATAAAATAACATTTCAAGACATTCCAAAAGTGACCATCCTCCCTTTTATAAATGGCCCCAACCTATACCCCCTTACCCACACCTCTCAAGCCCTTGGCTCGTCCTACATATTCAAATATTATCTCTACACATCCCACTATCACTCCTTGAAGCCCCACTTTGGGCAGAAGTCTTTCCAAGTATGCCTTTGGCACAAATAAAAAAGAGTTACATGATTTAGAGGTAATTTCTTCTCTTGAGTTTCTTCCTTTCATTTTCCTTCTTCACTCAGCACTATCTTCTTATTATTTGATCATATAATAACACCAGTATCTTCAATATAATAGGATTTTTTTATGATAATGATTCTACCTACACTTACACACACCCCCATCTAATGTTTAAAAAATATACTATTTCTGTGGGTGATGAAATACTGCATCATGAAACGATGATTGTTCAATATTCTTTTAACACCTTTCATGGTGGCCATTATGATGGAACTATGTTCATATATGATATATATTATATTTATGTCTTCTATATGCTACTGTATTCTATATTTAAAACATAACATTATGCTTTTCATGTTGTGCAAGTGCGATAATGTCATATGAGGAATTGTGGACTACCGCCCCCTCAAGTGATGTGACTCGTTCATGCCAAACATGTAATTTATAAAGAATGAACTTAATGAACATATGTTACCTATATAAAATATATATTATACTGTAATTATAATATATCTATTTGTAATTTAGTTTTAAAGTCCATTAATATGAAAAATAAATGAAAGTCATGTTCATGCGTACGTACGGCCTACCGTTTCCCTAAAAGATGCATTTCATTTTTTATCTCCAAATGTTATTTAGTAGTATAAAATTAATACATACTGGATATATATGATATTTAAATTATTAATACTATTCTGAATATGGTGTAATTATTACTAAATGGGCAATTATTTTCAAAGAAGTTCATTTTTTACTCATGTACCGAACATCGAAAAAACGTATGATATGAACTCACATAATTAAATAATTATTATAACATGATAATATGTTATAATAATTCAATAAATAGCATTAAAGTATGTACTTAATCAATTATAAATCAACCTATGTTTATTATTCAAGAATATAAAGAAACAAACATGACAAGTCAGACTTCAGGTAAGTGATTTCTTATCTCACTTTTAATTCTGTGGGATTTCCATTGTTTGCCACTTATTTATTTGCACGTGGTGTATTGGGTACTGAAATTTAATATATATTATCATGAATCTATTTATATTCATGGTATTATTTGATTAATTTGGTTTTTAATATCGTTTGGTCGTACGGCTAGATTGATTCCCACGAGGTAATGGATTTTTATCTCACTTTTTATTCTCATGAGATTCATGCTACATTTTCCACTATTTACTTTTGTGTGGTTTATGTACTACACATGATTTTATTCTTTGTGTAATATAATTAAATTTATGGGTATTTACATCTTCATTTTATGACCCTTCTTTCATGGGGTGTACATTTCGAAAGTTACCCAAATCGGTAAGGGAACCTTTCACCCTCCTCTTTTTAAAAAACTTTTTTTGTTAGGTCTTTTAATTTACATATTCTTAATGTTGGGATATGTTCTTATATAACCTTATTGCTATAAATATTATGTCAAAGTAAAGATATACCATTTTTTTCTCTCATCAACACTTTTTCTGAATTTTAATGTGATGTCGTTAGGCTGTCGAATTTCTATAAAGGATCTTCTTAACCCAATTTCAATTCTTTGGGTTAATCCACTAATTATTGATTATGTCGTAATATGAATATGTGTGGGTGAAATCTGATTTTTATTAAATGTAATATCCACTTATATTGGGTGTATACATATTTTTCACACATAATTATGTAATTGATTTATCCTTAATCTAAGGATACCCTCTTTGTACGGGACTTCGTCTCAATCTCCTTTCATTGAGGCATATTTTGGTTTCTACCCAACTTTATTTAATACGGTGTATAAAATACTTTTTGACTTTTAATTTCATTCAAAATTAATATTTTTACATGAAGTGTTTTACTAAACGACAAAATGAATGTTTTTTTGTCTTATGTGGCGACAACGACTTCTCCACCACTGTGACCATTATTTGAGTTTAGGCTTCCTCTACAAGCCATAAATTTTTTTTAAATAAAAATAAATAACATGTATTACTTTTATTTTATTTTGGTATCGAAAATGGGTTTGATAATGTTGTGATTATATAAATGTGTCGTATTGATATATTGTGATTGAAATTTGGAATTGTTAGGTTTCTTTTTTGCATGTTTTATGTGATACGATTATGTTATGGTTCTTGGGATTTGTTTATGAAGTTGGGTGGTTCTGTGATAAACTAAGGGTAGGTGAGCCCGAGATAGCTCTCTAATGCATTGGGTAACGTGAAGGATTTAAACACTAAGGTTTCTCTGAAGAGATTTAGGGAATATATTGTGATGGGTATTCCAAACGTAATCATTAGGGTTACTCCCTACGTAAGAATTTTATGAATGCCTCAAGTTACATTTATGTTTTATGATTTCTATGTGTATTTCCCAAATCTTATGATTTCATGGGATACGTTAAAATGCTTATGTTATGTATATATTAATGATCTAATTTTTTATTTCTTTGTGTATCCTTTACTGAACTTTTTATGCCCATCCCAAGTTTTGGAAATGTTTTTTACAGGACATAAAGTAGAATAGGGTCAAGGATAGGATCAAGGAAATGTTATGCTATCTAAAACCTAGAACTAGACATGAAACTTTTGTTCACGAGTTTTTATATTGGGGGAAAACGGAAACTGAGTACATGTGTCTACTTTTTAATCATTGATATGTAATAGTTATGTCATAATTCTATAAAACTATAAACCTGAAAATATCATCAATGTGAAATATTCAATTAATTCAAGATTAAGTAATGTTTTATGGTCGAGTCCTTATAGTTTGTATCATAGTTCGGTTTTGATAACATTAGAGGTTAGGGTATTCTTTAAGCACAATTGACATTACCATAATGGTTAGGATTTTAGAAAGAGTTATAGTTATGAGTTTAAGATAACATGAATAATTATATATTAGAATTTACCCTCCTCATCAGATATTATATGATGATTTTACTGATATACTCACACGTACCTTTTTGGTTTTAGTAAATGGATGGATATAGCAGGCACCAAAGTAACAGTGGATGTGAAGAAAATTGTGATGTTTTTCTGATCGAGAAACTTAATGATATGGTAGATATAATGAGAACACTTGTGGTTATTCTCAACCAACTAACTAGATTCATGATTAACCACCTGAACCTTAGTGATTTTTATTAGGCGTCATATATGTGAGAAACAAATCCCTACGGATGTTCAAGTAATAATCATAAAGGAAGATGTGTTTAAAAACCTATGTGTCCAATATGTGGAAAGAAACATCTAGGAAAATGTTTCAAAGGGACATAAATATGATATAGATGGGGGAATTAAGGTAATATAGCATGAACCTACTATGGAAAAATGAAGCATCCAATTGACTCTAGGAAAGGGAAAAAAGTTCATTCTGAAGGTTCAATTAAATGTTTTAAATGTGGTGTATATAGTCATTATGAAAACACATGTCCTATGAAAATGTTTCGGTAATGGGATCACCAAGATCATACAAATATTTTTTTACTAATACCTAATTCCATTCCGTTTGAGGATGAAGAAACTGACAATGACCAATGAAAGGTATGTATTATTTCTTAACATATGTTTTCCTATTATTGAAATCTTATGATATGATTCATGAATTATTTAGGAAATAATTATTTCATAATATATTGGAAAGTAATGGTTAATTGATCATGAACAATGTTGAATGAGTAAGAAGTCAACATATAAGTGATTCAAGAGTTATGGTAGATTTTAGGTTGGTGAAATTCTTAATAGTATTAAGGCTCTTTTGATGGTGGGATTACATTAGAATAATTTTTATAGTATTTGTAACCCTGATGTTTGATATATGAAAATTTTATTCAAGGAATAATTATCTTTTTTGTGGATATAGTTATAAAGAACCATTTTGGTTTATATGATCCTTGAATTTGAGGTAATTACCGGTTAATACATTTTCGGATGCAAAACGAAAGTTATTAGATAACCTTTGGGGTTAAAATATGTTATGGTTATTTTTGATGACTTTAACTCTTTTTGGGAATATTATAAAATTATGTTGATTTTAAAAAGGGACAACACGCAAATCGTGTGACAACTCGTCGTGTCGGACGAAGCTACGAGAATCAAACCCACAACCAAAGTGGGACTGGTATTTATCGCTTACCACTAGGCTTTGTGAAGTCCCTGGTTAGTATTAATGATTATTTTTAGGTTATATGATCTTATGAATCAGGAATAAGTTGGTTTTTCGGAAATGATTAACCTATCATAGAGTATATGGGATTGGGTTAATTACTTTTCAGGATGAGACTTTAAGAGTAACTGATGTTATTATGAGATAAATGTTAAGACATACCTTGGAAGACTATGTGATTAAATCCTTCAGGGATATGGGCTTCAATAATTGTTTGGATTACATTAAATAATTTTATGGATATATGTTTATTTAATGGACTTTCTTGAACCTTGGTTTCTTTTTGTTGAGTTTTGGAGATTCGGAATAGTTTTTGTTTTTGTAAAAGAATATCCTTTTTGGGGATTATCTAATCTTGTACATACAATTTTGTTTTTGGTTAAGGTCTGAAGACATGGGAAATATATATTTCATCTTTTGTGGATTAGGTGATTCTCAAGAAGATGATTATAGCACTCTTAATGTGAACAAGTCATCCTAAATACTCATCTTTTGGAGAAAATATGAGTTTGTGTAAGAAATCAAGTAAGAGATGAAAGTCTACATGACAAGTAAGTATGTTCCCTTATGTTTTAGTTAAACTTATAAATAAATTCCTCAATGAAAAATAACTTAAAACAAGAACGTAGTCTGTTAAATTTCATTACTGGGGAATCAAATACCATTTAATCCATCAAAAGTTTGTGATTTTCTGGTGGTTAACTTTCTCCTAAACATGGTTTCTATCACTCTCCATCAGAACATGACCCTTTGTTTTCTATTCCATATCCATGTTTTCATGTAATCCTAGTATCAATTGTCTCGGGGGACCTTTGAACTTTTCTTTCTTTCTTTTAAAGTGATAGTTTAATTTACACCTTTCCCGATTGGGGCTTTCAATGACGTTTCCGAGCCCAATTTTATAATTGTGATGACGCACTTCCCAAAAAGTGGGGAAGGATGTAACATCCCGGGTAAATAAAGAATATTAAATTTTCAAATTTATTAATATTTGTGAATAAAATGTTAATATTACTTTTAAGGGAATGTTATGTTCGATGGCGTACCTGGTACGCAACAACGATTTTCATTGAAATCTTACGTTGCACAATAATAATATAATAATATCATTTTAAATGGTAGTTAACACCTAGTTATTGTAATGGAAAGAATAAAAAAACTGAATACACGATGATTATATTTGTTCGTTAAATATTTTTACATTTAACCAATAAAAGATAGAGTCTTAAAATAATAAAAGAATTCTATTTTAAGCATAAATATTGTAATGTTATTCAAAAGGTTAATTAACCACCTTTTGATGGAAAACCTTTTTTTTAAAACTAATTTTTGTCAATTTTATATGTTATATTTGACAAAATAAAATCCTTCTTTAGAATCGGGATATCATAATTTACATTGTGTAATGTTTTGTTATTTTTCCGATAAAGTTCAATTTTTAATGAATAGTGAAAATGCTATATTTTAATTCAAAACCTTTTTTTAATCTAATTTATTTATATAGATAGATTATATTTTTAATTGGGATTAAAGTTTATTTGAAATATATTTTTACCATTTAATATAATGGTGGTCATTGGAATTAATTTCACTTTGAAATTGGACATAAACATATGTCAATCTTTTGATAGATATTGTTTCATAAAAACACGCTATTTGTTTTCACAGTGGGAGTTAATTATAAAATTAATTAATGAAAATTCTATGTTTTGAATTTTTTAAAATGGAAATTATTTTTTAATTTGTAATATCAAATTTAATTTAGATATATTTTTGGTATTTTTCTGACAAATGTTCATTTTTAATGAATAGTGAAAAATACTGCATTTTACTCCAAAACTGCTTTTTCATCTAATTTAATTATATAGTCAGATTGTCCTTTTAATTCGTTTTATAGTTTAGTTGAATTATTTACTTATCCCTTAATACAATGTTGTTCATTGGAAGAAATTTCACTTTTCAATTGGATGTAAAAACAAGTCAATCTTTTGATATATTTTACTTCTTAAAAACTCGTCTTTAGTTGTGACAACGAGAATTATATTTAAATTAATTAATAATATTTCTGTGTTTTGAATTTGGTAAAATGGATTTCATATTTGGAATCAGAAAGTCCAAATTATTTAATTAAGATTCTTTTTTTACAATATGAATAGCAATGATGGTAATTATCTTTAATTGTCATGATTAATTAGTAATTTGGTAGTTAAGTGTAATAAAATAATATCAAAATAATATAAAATGACCCCAAAATGTGTCCAAATCCTTTTTTTTGAGTCATGGCCGACCATGGGAAGTTTTTTTCCAAACTTGAGGGCCCATGGAGTCACATGGGTGTAATAGTGACATTTGTGACATTATTTTTAAAAAGAAGAGAAATATAACAAAGGTTTATATATCCTAAGTAAAACAATTTTAATTTTGTTTACATAAATGATCTCTTAGAAAATATATATTAATTGGAAATATAAAAATTTTTCCTACATCATGGTATTTTTTTATGATATTTAGACATTAAATAAATTTATTTATTTATGACACCATGATGATGCAGTGATTACCTCATTAATGAACGATTTAAATAAAATGAAATGATATGGTGCGATATTATTCTCACACTTGTCTAAAACCTATTTTATGGGAGTATTTTGAACTCTAATCACATTATACTTGAAATATATCATTGTGGGACCTTTAAAATCCGAAAATCATTTTATAATAAAGTAACATTTGAAGACTTTCCAAAAGTGACCCTCCTCCCTCTAATAAAAGGCCCCACCTCTACCCCTTACCCACACCTCTCAAGCCCTTGTATCGTCCAAACTCTGATCATATTTTCTCTATAAATACCTCTTTAGCTCTTAGAAGCCTCACTTTGGGAAGAAGTCTTTTCAAGGAAGCCTTTGGCTCAAATCAAAAAGAGTTACACGAGTTAGAGGTAATGTATTCTCTCGAGTTTCTTTCTTTTATTTTCCTTCTTAACACACCAATATCTTATTATTATTTTATCCCAGAATAACACCAGTATCCTAAATAAACTATGATGTTTTTATGATAAGGATTCTACCTACACTTAGACACACCCTCGTCTAATGGTTAAAGAACATACTGTTTCTGTGGGTGGCGAATTACTGCCTCACGAAATGATGATTGTTCAATATTCATTTTACACCTTTCATGGTGGCCATTATAATGGAATTATATTTATATATAATGTATATATATTATTTAATTACTCTATATGATTATTTATTTTATATTTAAAACATACCTTTATGCTTTTCATGTTGTGAAAATGCGATAATGTCATATGAGGAAGTGTGGACTACCGCCCCCTCAAGTGATGTGACTCGTTCATGCCAAACCTATAATTTATAAATAAAGTAATTAATGAACTTATTTTACCTATATAACATATATATTATACTGTAATTATAATATATTTATGTCTAATTTTGTATTAAAGACCCTTAATATGACAAAAACTGAAAGCTGCGTTCATGCATACGTACGACCTACCGTCTCCATGAACGGTGCATTTAATTTTTTATTTACACATGTTATGTAATAGTATAAAATGAATATATACTATATATATATGATATTTAAATCATTAATAGCATTCTAGAGATTATTTACTTGAAACTACATGGTAAATTCTTTTCAAACAAGTTCATTTTTGACTCATGTACCGAACATTGACAAAACGTATGATATGAAACCACATAATTAACTAATTATAATAATATGATAATATGTGATATGAACTAAATAATAAAAATTAAAGGAAGTCCTTATGAAATTATAAATTAACCTATGTTTATTATTCAGGAATATAAAGAAATGAACAAGACAAGTTAGACTTGAGTTCAGGGATATCTTATCTCACATTAAATTCCATGAGATTTCCATTGTTTGCCACTTATTTGTTGCATGTGGTGTATTATGTACTGAAATTTAATATATATTATCATGAATCTATTTAAATTCATTTTACTATGTGATTCATTTGGTGTTTATTATCTTTTGGTCATATGACTTGATTTATTACAATGAGGTAAGGGGTTTTTATCTCACTTTTTATTCCCGTGAGATTCATTCTACATTTGCCACTATTTCGTTTTGTGTGGTTTATTTACTTCCCATGATTGTATTAGTTGGGTAACATACTTTAATTTATGGGTATTTACATCTTCATTGTATGACCCTTCGTTCATGGGGTGTATGTTTGAAAGTTACCTTAATCGTTAAGGGACATTTCACCCTCCTCTTTTTAAAAGAATAATTTCTGTTAGGTCTTTTAATTTACATCTTCTTAATGTTGGGATAAGTTCATATATATCCTTATTGCTGTAAATTTTATGTTCATGTGATGAGATACCCTTTTTATCTCTCATCATCTCATTTTTTTAATTTTAAAGTGACGCGGTTAGGCTGTCGAATTTCTGTAAGGGGACTTCTTAACCAAATTTCAATTCTTTGGGTTAAACCTCTACTTCTTTATTATATCTTACTATGAATATGTGTGGATGACCAATGATTGTTTTACACTTAATATCCACTTATATTGGGTGTATTTACATTTTTCACACATAATTATGTAATTGAATTATCCTTAATCTAAGGATACCATCTTTGTACGGGACATCATCTCAATATCCTTTAATTGAGGAATATTTTGATTTCTACATGACTTTATTTTATACGGTGTATAAGATCATTTTTGACATTTAATTTTATTCAAAAGGAATCATTTTACATGAAGTGGTTTACTAAATGACAAAAGGAATGTTTTTTTTCTTATGTAGCGACAATGACTTTTCCACCGCCATGACCATTATTTTAGTTTTGGTTTCCTCTACAAGCCATAACTTTTTTTAAAAGAAAAATAAATACCATGTTTTACATTTCTTTTATTTTGGTATTGAAAATGGTTTTTACAATTTTTTTATTACTTCAATGTGTTTTATTGATATCTTGTGATTGAAATGTGGAAATGTTATGTTTCCTTTATGCATGTTTTTTGTGATACTATTATGTTATGGTTCTTGGGAATTGTTTATGAAGTCGGGTGGTTTTATGATAAACTATGGGCAGGTGAGCCTGAGATAGCACTCCAATGCATTGGGTAACCTGAAGGAGCTAAACTCTAAGGTTTCTCCGAAGAGATTTAGGGAATATACTATGATGTGTATTCCAAACGTAACCATTAGGGTTACTCCCTATGTAAGAATTTTATGAATGCCTCAAGTTACCTTTATCTTTTATGATTTTTATGTGTATTTCACAAATCTTATGATTTCAGGGGATATGTTAAAAATGTTATGTTATGTATATATTGATGATCTAATATTTTCGTTCTTTGTGTGTCCCTTAATGTTCTTTTTATTCTCATCCCATATTTTTTAAATGTTTTTCATAGGACATAAAGTGGAATAGGGCCAAGAATGGGATTAAGGAAATGTTATGCTGTCTAAAACATGGAACTAGACACGACACATTTGTTCCTGAGTTTTTATTTTGTGAAAAAATGGAAACTTATTAGCTGTTTCTACTTTGTAATCATTGAGATGTAATAGTTATGTCCTAATTCTCTAAAACACTAAACCTGAAAAGATCCTCAATGTAAATTATTCATTTAATTCAAGATTATGTAATTTTTTAAGGTCGGTTCTTTATATGTATATCTGTGCCTATTGATCTAATGAGAAATCCTCCCGAATTTCAATGAAGTGTGCAGACATTGTAAGATGATCCACTAAAACCAAGATTGAATTTTGCATTTGGATGTTTTTAGAATCTAGGTGATAAAGTCCATAGTGATGTTCTCCCATTTCCATACTAGTAAGGGCAGTGGTTGCATCATCACCTTATACTTCTTCATCTCTACCTTCACTTGCTGAAACGCTAGGCACATTAATGTATACTCAGTGATCTTCTTCTTCATTTTTTCCCACCAATAATGATCTCCTAGATCTCGATACATCTTTTTATTTCTTGGGTGAATAGAAAAATTTGAACTATGTGCATCACCCAAAAGTTCCTTCTTCATCAATGGACTTGATAGAACACATAGTGTTTTACCAAATCTCACAATTCCTTCTTTATAAATATTGATCTCTGAGGATTTCCCTCTTCTGATAGCTTCCACTTTCTTCTGAATTCCCACATCATCCTTTTGAGCATCCTTTAACTTTTTCAAAAGAGACGGTTAATAATTCATTAGTGAAAGGATTTGTGATGTTCCCTTATTTATGATTACCATGTCCATTTTCATCAAATATAAGAATATTGGATCCTTTTCACTTCTCATCAATGATAAAATCGTTGGATCCTTTCTACTTAGATCATCTACCACCTTGTTCGCATTTCCAGTGTGGTAATGGATTGAGCAGTCCTACTATTTGATCAGCTCTAACCATCTTCATTGACTCAGGTTCAACTATTTCTATGTGAATATATACATGAGAGGATTTTTTGGTCCATATATATTTCTCACTTCTCCCCAAAGATAAAATGTCGCCACATTTTTAAAGTGAAGATCACCGCAGCCAACACCAAATCATGTGTTGGATAATTCTGCTCATGAACATTCAATTGACATGAAGCATTGGAAATGATTTTCATTTTGCATCAACACACAGCTCAGTCCCTTCTTCAAAGCATCATCGACTACCACAAATAGTTATCCACTAGTGGGTAAAGTGATCATGGGCGCAGTGATAAGCCTCATTTTTAACTCCTTAAAGCATTCTTCACATTCATCACTCCATGAAAAGTTTACTCCCTTCTGAGTTAGCTTAGTAAAAGTGTTGTACAATCATGAGAAATATCTCACAAATTGTCAATAATATCCATCTATCTCTAAGAAGCTACATATATTTGTTACCGATGATGGTCTCGACCATCCCTCAATTGCATCTATTTTGGAAGGATCCATAGATATCCCGTTTCTTGTGATGATATGACCAATTAATGAGACCTCCTTCAATGAGAACTCACACTTTCTTTAATTTTCATAGAGATTCTCCTTCCGAAAGGTCTCTAGTACAGTTCTTAGATGCTCCTCATGATCCTCCTTAGTTTCAAAGTATATCGGAATATCATCTATAAATACTACCATAAATTTGATGAGGTAATCCCTAAAGACACTATTCATCACGTCCATGATGATTTTTGGATCATTAGTGAGTCCAAAAGGCATTACTATAAATTCATAGTGCCTGTATCTTGTAAGAAAAGAAGTCTTGGGGATATCTTCCTTCTCTAACCTTACTTGATAACTTCCCGACTGCAAATCCACCTTAGAGAAATATTGTGCTCCACAGAGCTGATTGAACAAGTCATCGATTCATGGGATAGGATACTTGTTCTTTATCGTGATTTTGTTAAGCTCATAATAATCGATGAAAAGGTGCATTGACCCGTATTTCTTCTTGATGAAGAGGACTGCTGCTCCCCATGGTGAAGCATTTGGGCGTATAAACCCTTTATCCAGATTCTCCTATAGTTATATCTTCATATCCTTAATCTCCACAATAGCCATTCTATATGGATTATTGGATATTTGAAACCCCCCAGGTATAAGAACAATTGATAATTCTACATCTCTTCTAGGAGGAAGACCATGAAATTTCTCAGGAAGCACTTCAGTGAATTCCCTCACAATAGGCATGTCCTCAAGGATTGTTTCTTCCTTAGACTCAATCATCTGATCCAGATAAGTGTGCTCATAGGGAAGTAATATCCACGCTTGAGATAATATATTTAAAGAAGATTATTCTTCCACCTTTCACTTGTATTGAATTGGGGGTCGATTCTCCACATGGAGAGTGATTTCCCTCTCATGACAATTTATGTTGGCTATATATATGGAAAGCCAATCCATGATAAGAATTTCATCAAATTATACCAAAGGGAGTATTATGAGGTTCACCAGGAAATTAAATCCATAGATTATGACCGGAGTGGAGTTATATTCACGGGATGCAATGATTTCCCCTTTCGTCGTACTCGCTAACATCTTTACTTCCGTGATTTGTGGTGGTGAAGAGATTGTTCTATTAAACTTTTGGGATATAAAATGATTCGTAGAACCTAAATCAAAAAGTATGTTTGCTATTATTGAATGAATAAATAGCGTACCTATCACCACTTCATTGTTGGGGTTCACTTCGATATTAGTGATGTAAAAAAGCTCTCCCTTGCTGGCTGGGAGGTTGTTGGTTGCCTCTGAAAACCTTTGGCATAGGGCATTGATTTTCAATATGCCTTGGTTCTTTGCAATTGTAGAAATGAACATTGTGTTGAGGTTTGAGCGGAGTGTTCCTCTCCTCTATTACAGCTGGGGGTTTTTCTTTTCGGTAGTTAAAATCTAGGTTCCCTTCTCTTACACACTTACAACATTTCCTCTTCCCCTCCAAGAAATTTCTAGGGTGCTTCTTTCCGCCCCTTTGGAAAGTGTAGTGCTGGATCTTCTTAGCACCATTGGATTTATCCATCGGACCACCAAAATTGAAGTCCACCTTACGCATCATTAACCTATGATACCCCAGATATTCTCTGATCTCCATTTCGAACTTCAGGGCACATCAAACAATTTTCTCATAGCTGTCGAAGTCACGGATTTCCAGCTCTTTCCATTGGTTAGGTTTCAGCCCACCAAATAAGTGGTCAACCATGCATTTGTGGGTAACGACAAAATATTAGGCATATCGTGCAAGGGTTATGATGTTTTCCTTGTATGGTCCGAAAAACTATTCATCTTTTTTCTTGAGGGCAAGGAATTCCCTTTCTATATTAAGCCGGAGGGTGCGCGGAAAATATTTATCAAAAAACATCTTCCAAAAATCCTTCCATTCCAATGCCTCAATCACCTCCTCATGCTTCGTTTTTTAATCAACGTCCACCATTGATCAGCTTCACCCTCTATATGATAAGCATCCAGAAGAACCTAATCTTGTTTAGAACATTAAAGGATGGAGAAGATCTTTTCAATGGAGTTGATCCATTGTTCGGTGATGAAGGGATTAGATGATCCATTAAAAGTAGGAGGCCTTTGTCTCATGAAGCTCTTGATAGCGACATGTTCTTTCTTAGGGGGTGTTGAATGTGCCTCTTGACCCATGTTTCTATTCAAAGCTTGATTTATCTGAGAGAGAAGCATGACAAAGTTCGTGATTCCTGCTCCCATCGGATTGGGAATCTTGATAGCACAGTCATCACATTGATCTTCACATCAGTTGTTAGCCCAAGTCCTCCTATTACTGGCCATTGGATAGAATAAAAGGAAAGTTAGGGGTAACACATAAATTATAATCCAAGGACAAAAGTAATGACTTATAAATAACTTTTATTTCCTTGAATTATGAATACACAGGGTTCAATCTATTCTATTTATTATCTACTTTCTATCAAATATTCTTAGAGGAATTTATTTCATTTCCTTAATAAGTGTTCATAATATTCTTGTAAATTTACCAAAGAATATACCCCATGAGTTTCATAACCAAGAGTGCCGCAAGGCCCATTGTATTGTATTAGTTACCATTCGTGTCAAGATCAAAGCGGTGTTTTCGGGTTTTACCCCTAGCATTTATATGTTCCAGAGCCGCCTCAACATGCTCGTATCCAGACAAGGATGTATTTTCTTGATAAACCACATACTCAATACTCACCAAAAAATAGGTATGTTTTTATTATACTTATTATTGTCTCTAATTATTCACTAGGGTTTTCTAATCCTAATCCAAAAAATAACCAAACCCTTCCTCTGATACCAACTATAACAACCCTGCTTTTCATTACACACATAAACTTGATTTATTACATAAAATCTTCACGTGATACAACATATAAGATCGAGAGTTATAGTGTATTTGGGGATTAGTAACATTAAATAAAAGCTTAGAACATAAAACACACAACTTCATTATTTAAAAATTCATTTACAAGACCACTACATTCCCACATACTTAGCATTTCATGGTATAACCTGAGGACATGCATAAGAAAAGGGCGAGTTATAAATATCAGTAAGGAAATAAACCTAGAATAACAACAGGAATACAATACACATTAGAAAATAGTCATATCAATGGATATAAATATAAACATGAACATAAAGGCATCATAATGTATGATAATAATATCATGGAAATGTGGCAACAACACTTAACATGGAAGTTACCATGAGCCAAGGCTCATTGCACATGGAGCATGAGTAAATCTTAATTTCACCTGAAGCATGATTAAATCCTCATTTCACTTGAATTTGTATGATTCAACACTCATTTAACATGATGTATTGTAATACTATACTTTACCCAATTCATTAGAGCGCTATCAGGGTGCACCCTTCTTAAACATTTCATTTCATACATAAGTGTGCCACATGGATCATACAGCATGGAATCAATCATCATCATTTATTCCATGATAAAGGGATGTAGAATATATACATGAATCTTTATAATCAATTAGTAAATTTTCATATAAGTGAATACCCTTGATAGAGAAATGTGCATGGTATTCACTACACAATGACATTAGCTTGGAAAATCGTAGTGCAATTTCAGCAGCATAACGGTGTGAAATAAGAACTCATAAAAAATGTTTGATGAGATAGAAAGGTGTGTATCATCATATTTACATGGAATGGATAGTAATGGGTCATATATATACATGTCCTGACAAATGTAATGGAATTTAGATGAATAATTCAAAATAATTACTTGGATGTAAAAGAGGAGAGAGAAATCCCTCATGAAATTTTGATAGGGTAATGTGTGTACATGTGAGGTATTAATGAGGGATAAAGGGTTCTACCATCATCCAAAAATAAATAGGTAAGAATTGGGGAGGCGTGAAATCATACCCAAACATTTTTAATTGAAAATAAAAGGGCATAAATACTTAATGAAAATTGGACAAAATGATAAAGGAAGAATTCCCTTACTTGGAAGTGTGATCCCAAAAGCTTGGGAGAGGCTTAAGAGAGGCTTCTTGGGGGCTCGGGTAAACTTTTGAGAATTATATAAAGAGGATTGAATGAATTTGTTGAGATCCAATGGCTTTTAGTGAAGAATAAGTGGGATCTTGGGTGGGTTTATATAGAGAAGGATAGAAAATTCTTTATTATTTAGGTTTGGGACATCTCACATTAAACTAATCAAAACTAATAACCAGCCCATTGTATCTGCCAATGGGTTATTCAAAAGGGGAGTGTAAAACAATAAATTGTAGGGTAAATGTCCGAAATTCTTAAAATAAAATGGTTTCTTATGTGGTGTTGAACCACACTCTCAAGGAAAACAATTTAAAAATAGAAAATGTTTTATAAGTCTTGGAGGGTCCACTAAAGATTTGTAAAATAAAATAAAAAAATATAAAATCACATTATTTTAATTATAAAGCATATATTGGCGGAAAATAATGTTTATAGTAATTTATTAAATCACTATTGGGTCATTATGATGTCAAAAAAAACATTATATATTTAATGGTATTTAATTATTACCAAAACATTTGATTGTCTCAGAAAATTATGAAAATTTCTATGGTGGATAATTTCGACGTCCTGATTCAAAAAATAATATTTAATTTATCTAAATAATTTTCTAAATATGTGAATTTTTACTTTTAAAATAAAAACCAACATTTATAAAAAAAATCATGGGTTTTTACAAAAACAGCTTTCAAACCTTAATAAAAATGAAAATTGAATTCATAAAATTATACGATAATTTATATTTAATAAAAAGTAATTTAATAATAATATTTTATTAAATTATTACTTAATTAAAAAATCCATTATTTCATCAAAATATATTTCTTAGTTGAATATTGACTAAAAATACTATTTGTGCCTTCAAAACTATTTACTAAGTAACAATAATAAAATGAATGCAAATTCTTTATAAAAAACAATGTACATAGTCATAGTGCTAGGGTCTTGTTACATAAAACCTTATAACACACACATAAGACCATGGTGTAAGGTGTGGGATGGTGACAGACTCTTCGGGAGGCTCCAATAACATCTATCGGGTTGTTATCTCTATTGACTTCCACTTCTCCCGTAGTCAGTTCCGCTGAAGCTTATCGTGTTCAGGCTTGTCTTGGCCCTGATCAAGAGCGAAGCCCAATGACATCACCTCCTTTCCGAGCTCTGAAAAATGGGCTTCATAAGGGGAAAGTCTACTGGATGAGGCCATCACTTCCTTTTTCTGGGTATATTGGATTTGTTAAAGCCCTATATTTATACTAATCATGTGATCACTTTTCAATGGCTATATTAGCAATAGTCATAATTCATAATGGTATTTTAAAATCCAGAAACATAAAACCAATGAAGATTAAGTTTTATATAACCATAATAAGACATTTAATTAGATTAAGAGGAATTTCCATTAATGATTGTTTGGGTCATTTCAATACTATAATATGAATTTTCACAAAATAGAAGAGTGATAATTAGAAATTATTGTCAAGCATTTTAATTTCTACTAGTTGAATCAATTTCTCAAATGTACTGATGATTAATTATGGTAGTTATTAGTATAAATTATTTTGGGGATAAGGGAAACATTGATGAAAATTTAGATGAAATGTTTAATAAAATTATTCTAAATCAATGGGAATCTAAACAAATGTTGTAAGTCTATAAGGAGAATTCTATAAATATTAGATTGAAAATTCTTATTTGGATTACCATATAATATTTAATAAGCTAAATATAAAATCTAAGAAACATAATATGAGAAATAGAGTTTCATTTTATCGAAAATCATATGGTTTAATATTAAAATCCAACACTTGTATGATAGATATATTTCAAATTGAAAATGTGAACATCATTTGTATATAAAGTTAGTGAATATGATCATTATCCACTAGAAATGAGAATGAAAATGTTTTATAAAAAAATAGAATCCAAAATGTTAAAAAAAATGATATAAAAGATAAATTTGATAATAAAGACTCATATGATGTCATTTTCTTGGGATTTTAGAAAATAATACATGTCAAACCAGATTATCCACCACTAAAAAAGTCACATAAATAATCCAACTAATTTCTAAGATAAAAGGAAAAAAAATATTTCATCATTCATGAACACATGGATTTATAGTGAAGATATATCATCTTCTGATAAAACTAATAGTTTAGATAGTGATAAAATATTGAAAATTATTGGAATTTATGAATGGAATTCTATGAAATAAATATTCTTCATGGAAAATGTAAAGATTAAATATCTTAATAAATTTTCTTCAAATTCAATTTTCTATTTTTTTGATGATGATTATGATTTTCCTGCATTTTATGAAATATGTATATAAGTTACTTTCATACAAAAGGAAGAAAAAAAGTTATCAAAATAATACAATTAGACTATGGTAGATCGTACTAAACTGAGGATATAACCCTGAAACATTCTTCTGAGTCAGTTGATAAATCTATGTTTGGTTAAATTAATGATGAATAAAACTATTTTTATAACTAAATTACAAAGTCAGTAGTCTAATGAATATTTAATATAAATTCACATTGTGGGGTAGAAATTTCATAAGCTATAAACACACTTGAAACAAAATCATACATCATTATGAGTTAATTTAATATTTAAAATGTGACATTTCAAGTAAAACTATTTTATTTTAAAAAAATCACCATTCAATAGTAAATTTCATAAAAGTGGTAATCAGTTATAAAATTGTTCCTTGAATACAGTTTCACTATTTGGAACTCATTGGGAAAATGTTTCTATTGAAATAGAAGATTTTTAACACCATATGGTTCGGTAGATGTTGTTTCCTAATTTCATTTTTTCTCAGATAAACAAACTTAAGGAAGTATGAGTACAATTGGTTTGTCTTATAATTATTAGGATAAAATAATAAGTTATTGAAACTTTAATATGTTTTATATGGAAAATGGTTATTCTCATTACATGATAAAAAAATATATCAAACTTCTAGAACTTATAAAAAATCAAGGGTGGATGTGTTACTTTTAGAGACAGTGCAGAAGGGAAAATTATCATTATTGATGATGTTGAATTAATAAGTTATTCATTGGTTTAGAATTAAAAATATGATTTATAAAATAATAATAACTCATTAGCATTAAATTATTATGCGATGTGGGTTACTTTGTGACATTCTGAAATGGTAAATTCATCATCACTACTTCAATTTGGGTTAACCATTTTTCTACTATATGTCTATATATTGGATAACGTCCATATGTTTTGGTAATGATTAAAGATAAACTAGGGTAAACCTGAGGTGTAATAGATTTAAATAAAGGTATCCTTGTTTAGACATATAGTAAATGATTTTTCTTGATTATGTGGTTTCCCATAGTAATTATTGTTTATTACACTATTTTTTTTTGTTTTATTCAATGGATGGAACCCGAATGAGTCATGTTAATAATGATTGTGATAGTTAATGACATTATTGTACTCATGAGAAACAAATTATTTCATATGGAATAAAAAACATAATTTCATTGAATAAATTTCTTTCTTAAGATACAAATCATTCCATTCATCCAAATAGAAAAATAAGGGAACAATGTTTTGTTGAGTTTTCCTTGATGAAACAACAACATTCTACTTGTCGGTATTTTGGTACATATGTTTCTATGAAATGGATCAATACCACTAAAAAATATTTTTTATTATCCAGGGTTCAGAATATGAAAATTTTATTTACGTTTTTTATTTTATGGAAGTAAAAGATAATAAATGGTGGAATATTATCAAGAACATGAGGTAATGAGAATACAATGAATCCAAGGTGGGGTGAGTTTATGAGAATATTTTTTAATAATATAATTTCATGTATTAATCATTTGAAAATGGATAAGGTTTCATTAAGCTAAACTAGAAGGATGATTAATCTCTTTATACCTATAGGGAAACTCTTACAAGAATAGTGAGACAATATTATGGTATTATTATCCAACTTGCATAGAAGGTCAATCGATTCTTAAATGGAATAATTCAAGTATCCAAAGGGCGGTATCCATAGGAGATGTTAGTATAAATGAAAAAATCATTTGATATAAAATCAAGGTGGAAATAGAGGATGGTGTTACCCATCAATCTAATGTTATAGATAATAAAAAAATATTGAATTAAAAAGTTACTATAAAAACTAGGGAGATAAAATGATTCACCTTTATTTATGCTTGGTGTGTCGATGAAAAAATGGTGGAAAACAAGTTAAGTTGATTAGTAATTTTATTAAGTGTGAAAATGAATTCTATAATACAGTTGTATTTCGAAGTAATGTTTGGAGATTAGAAAATGAAAGGAAGAATAATTAATTTCAACCGAATGCACCACCCACGCTCTGGTGTTTTAAATACATGAAGTATGAGTATTATTCTAACCAGTTATAAAATAAAAAGCTTAATGATAATGATCAATATCAATAAAACCTTAATACTAGAGATAAAGGGAAATCTCATGTGATCACTATTTATGATATGGGTAATTAAGTGGTGAAAGTCACACTTACGATGATCACATATCAAGTCTATGATTATTCTCTAATTGAAGTTTGTGGGAATATGATTCCATGAAATTTTTTTTATTCATTATCTAGTTTAATTTATATTATCATAAACATGGATTGGATTTAGATACATAATTACCACATTATTTTATGGATAAGGAAAGTCATGTTTGATTTTCAAAACCAAATTATAATCATTTATCAGCGCAATAATAAAAATGAACATGAAGATATCAATTAATTTAATTTTATGGGTCTTAATTTCTATTTAAAATGGGATTATATCTCATATGGTCATTGTGAAACTCAACATCGATGATATGTTTATATTTTACATGTTATTTTATATTTTACTATTTTTCCTTATCATACAATGAATAGTGATGTTTAGTTTTCTAGAGAATTAATACATATTGTTACACCTATTTTATATAATCCACAATGAAAGAACTCATTTGAGTTGTGGGAATTGAATAAGAAATTCTAGGATATTATTGAATTTTGTATTTAATGGTTACATTGATATATTTTTTGTAGACTTTATTGATGATATTCTTATATATTCAACAAAAATACAAGACACATAAGATCGCTTGAGGATTCTACTGAAGACCGTAATGAAGGTGAATCTATATCAAAAATTTACATAGTGTTGATTTTAGGCTTTAAAAAGTTTCATTTATTGGATCATATAATACTATGTGATGGTATATTTATGGATCTATATGAGACTAATGTTATTGATCATTGGATCAGACTACCCATTATGATTATGATCTGATTTTTTCATAGTTTGGTTGGATATTATCATTTTTGAGGGAAATTTACAACATATTTCTAATCTACCCAGCAAGATAACTCATAAGTTAGACATTATCCTTTATAAAAATGAATGTGATGAAAATTTTAAGGAACTAAATTGATGGTTATTTTTTGAACCTATGATTACAGTTTACTATAATAGAGAACATTTTTTGATCTTTAGTGACACATAGGATAAGGGATTTGGATGATTCCCTGTGAAGAAAGCTATAGTTATAGGTTATGCATCAGAACAATTGATGGTACATGAGAAATGATTCCCGGCTCATGATTCAGAGTTTGTTGGGGTAATTTTTCTATTAATGATGTGAATACATTATACTTAAGTTGAAATGTGTGATATAAATAATAATAATAAAATTTTAAATTTTATATTCAAATAAAAAGAGTTGAATATTCTCATGAGATGATGGTGGGATGTTGTTAAATTTTTTGAATATTAAATAAATTTTCACCTCAAGAAAGATAGAAAGAAGGAAAATGATTTCATTTGAAAGGATCATGCAATATTTTCTATGATGAGGATGAAAAAATATCCACTATTTCTATATTTTACAAGGATGGATCTAAAAATATTAAAGGAAGGGGAAATTCTTATATTTCATAAATTTGTGTTCAACCATTTATCCATGTGAGGATTAAAGAGGTACAACAAGAAGATGACAAACTAAAAAAGAAAGATTTAAATGTTTCTAAATTCAACCATGATTGTTACAGAATAATAAGGTCTATAAACAATGTAAATGTCTATTAAATACCATATTTGAAGGTGTTGTCGGATAAGGCTCAAAGTTCATCATTATGAATTTAGACAAGATGTTTAAATATGTATAGATATGTAAAATATTATTTCTCAAGGGATTTAATATGGGGATACATTTCAATGTATATATCTTGGTTATTGGTATTTTAGAAATTCAACGTCGAGTGACATATGTCTAAGGGGATGTTATAACTATTACCCATAATAGAATGGAAATTGGAAAATATTACCTCAGATTTTTTCATTGTACTCCACAAAACATATCAAGGCCTTAATTCTATTAGGGTTATAATTGACCCCAATCTGAAGTTTTAATTTCCATTTCCATTAGAGAAGACTCATTGCTTTATCATCTTCCCATTATTTATATTATGTAAGCGGTAAGGTTACATCGAGTACAACATTTTATTGTATCTGATCAGGACCTGAGGTATACCTAGAAATTATATTGAAGTCTTTATTAACATTGGATATAGAGTTGTCTATCATTATATATTATTAACCTCATGTATATGGTAATAATGAGAGTACCATTCAATCCCTATAGGATATGATGAGATAATGTTCTATTGTTTTTAAAGGTATTTGGGATCAACACCTTCCTATGGTAAAAATTTCATACAATAATATATTTCACTTAGGAATTTAGATGGATCCTTCTAAATTCCTCTATAGAGATACGTATAGATCTCCAAGATGATGGTTTAAATGTTGATAAATATATCTAATTTGACCTGTGGTAATTGAGGAAATTATAGAGAAAGAGAGATCAATTATACAACACCTCAAATAAGAAAATATTGTACAAAAACATTATGTTAATAATCATCTTTGAGATTCAAATTTTTATGATGGTGAGTGGGTTTTTGTGTCAATATAACCATTGGAGAAGTTTTTGAGATTCATGAAGAATGTTAATGAGAGCTCTATATATAATTATTATTTTTAGATTCTTGATTTTTCATGTATGGTAGCTTATTACATGGTGCTTCTGCAAACCTCCCTCAAGTTCACAATGAGTTCCATATATATTTCAAGAAGAAGTACTCAACGAAATTCACCAGATGAACTAAATTCTTAATACAGAATAAAGTAACATGATATTTCTAATGAATAATAACTGATCGAAATCATATTCCATAATGATAAACCATTATTAAATAAGACTACTCACCTAGATAATGTTTTCTAGGGAAATAATAAATTTGAGGGATCTACATGGGAACCTAATGGTGTATTGAACCATATAAATCACAATTTTATTAAATTATGATGATATAATTTCAAGGACACAGTTTATTTATAGGGGGTAGAATGAAACTCCCAGAGATTTTATGATATGTTTCACTATTTTTTTATTGCAATTGTTAGACGCAACACTGAGTTTAAACAAACCTATTATACAATTAAAATATTTTTATTTGAAGTCACGACAATCACCATGCCATTGGATTAGTTTTTACAAAGAGGACTAAATAAAATATGAATGTTTTTTAGTAACATATGTATAAAATTAATTCTATGGTCATCAATTAATTATAATTTATAATAAGAAATTATTTAAAAATTAAGGAGATACATTTCTAAAATCTATGTTTATCCACGCAATGTTATTTTATCTAAATGAATTAAATTAATTGTTGAATGAATTTATTCAAATTTATATATATTATATATTCAATAATTTTTTTAACAGTTATCTATTTTTATCTAGGTATAATATAGGAATAAATATATATTTATGCTTAAAATATATTTTTTATCTAAAAAATTGGTTTTGTCACGTTTCTTTCACTTATTTAATAATTAATTTCTACAAATTATAGAATTTTAATTTTCAAAAAATTCTTCAATATTTAGAATATTGAGGTTAATTTTTTTTAAATTGGTCCATTTTATTTTTCGTCAATATGAATAATAACCATTGTGAATTATAGTCACCCCAAAAAGGAAAAAATGTAAAATAGGGTTAAAACAATGGGATAAGGAATTAATTTTTTCAAAACATTTATTTATCATATTGGATGAATGGATTTTTGATATTTAAATAAAATTCTCTAATATATGGTCACTTCATTGAATATCTCTTTAATAATTACCTTCATATTACTTTAAGAGAATACAAAATCAAAATATCACTCTATTAACTTTAACATATATAAGATTTTCACATGAGGATAAAAAGCAAATAAGTATGGTTATAAAATAATATTTTATATATAAATTAATTTTTTATAATAATAATTTATTTATAATTTTTATCATTTTAATAATCACCTTCAATTCTAATTCAATTTCGACCCAATTTATTCAATTAATTGGAAGCAAAATAAATAACTTTAAATATAATAACATTAATAAATTTTAGGTGAATTAATTTCATTTATGAAATTTTTAGAAAATTATTGCATAATTTTAATGTGTGAAAACATTATATTTTAATTCCATCTTTTTTTGTGACATTAAAGTCAAATGAAATGAATACTTCCAGAATTAATGTTAATGATATTTAATAATAAATAATATTCTATTAAATGATTTAATAAAAATTAAAATATTATATTCAGCTTCTTTAATGGAATTTTATTAAAATTAACAACCATTTTCTATTTATGAATCACTTATCCATTTATGGTAACATTCGTGACCCTTATTTTGAAATAGCCATTACCACGATTAAGGTAAAAAATTGTTAACGAAGGGTTCAATAAAAAAGATAAAATTTAAAATGAAACCAAATCATAATCAATTTTAATTGGATGTATTTATTTCTAAACTAGGATATTTTCATAAAATTAATTTTCATTTTGGAATAATTTTAATTGATAATTAATTTAATACATTTTAATCTTTTAGGAAATTATTTGTGTCTTCTCTCCCACCATGATTAAAGGACACCCATCCTTTCTCTTAGTTAGACAACATTAAGACTTACATCTCAAAAAACCCAAAAAAAATATCTTATAAACTTAATATAAAAGTTCTATAAGTCTATATATCCCCAAAATACCAACCATAGGGACCTTATAATGATATCTAATTAAGTTCATTCAAAGAAGTGAAAATTTCCTTAACCAATCACTTTCTTTTTTACTTATTCTTTTTCATCCTCTAAATAATTGGTATTGATAATAAAATAAAATTATTACTATCTTAAATACATTTAAATATTATTATTATAATATATAAATTATCAACCCTATTTACCATCAAATGGTATGTGAATGAATCACTCATGTCTATGAGTGGTTTACCATCTCTATGTAGAGATACAATGAATTTTTCATCACTATATTTCATGTTTTATTATAATAGTGGGATTAAGGTATATATATATATTTATATATAATTTTTATGACTTAACTAATCTTATTTTATGATAATATCACACTTTTATTTGTAATCTTCCAATCTATTAGAAAATGGCAGCATCATAAGTGCATACGTGTGGACTATCTGGTCTATGAAACTATATGATTCATTCTTCATTTACACATTACAAGGATGGTAATAAATATATATTTGATTTATATATATTATTTATATGATATTATAATTATTATTTAATGTTGAATTATTATTTATCATTTTTATCTTCCATCTTTTGACAATTGAGATCAATGTTCATGCATTTGTGTGGCTTACCATCTCCATGAAAACAGTAATTCAGTTATAAATATCAAATTTTATGGATGAATTTATAAACATATATTTAATATATATAATATATATATATTATTATTATAAATATGGAGTTAATTTATCCTTGATCTGAGTAAACTGACCAAAAAAATGAATTAAAACATACATTAAAAAATGAAGAAATTATCACGAAGAAAATTGATTTTAAAAAAGAATTTTTGATAAATAGGTGAAAATGTTATAAGTAAATAATATATGATATGATATATATTTTTATAATTCATTAATAGAGTTATAATAAATATATATTTATTATTCATGATTTTCCAAAATATATGAAGTTATTCAGACATAAGGTTTGGGGTTTGATGGCACAATTTTATTTCTAGGGGACAAATAGAAAATTCAAAAATCATTTGTTACATTTGGTGTATATAATTGACCTTTTAGAATTTATGTCATGAATATACTTCATTTATAAATTTTTAAAGATTCCTTGAATTATACATTTCATGGGTATTATGATTAGATTGTTCCCAAAATGGTAAGGGTTTTATGTTTCAATATTCTTGTTTATTGGGATTATTATTTATTACATTTTAAATAATAGAATATTATGATATAAATTTCAATAAACAAATGAATTTTATTACTCTATGGATATATGTTGATAATATATGAGTTTATTTTATTTTCATATCTTTAATAAGTCAACATTATGAAAGAATTTTTTTTAAAATAAATTGGTTATATTTGTCTCTTCATTCGAAAATACATTTACTTCCATATTTATGTTTTATCTAAAATATATTAATTTATTTAATTATCTTATTATTTTTAAATTCATTGTTAACCATGATTTATTTTTTCACAAATAGGTTAAAATAAATCTTCTTTTCATTTTCTGAATGAGGTACATTTTTATTTTATTTTTACAAAAGTGTAAAATGAATGTTTTCTTTTAACTAATAGTAGATGTATATAATTTCCCAACATCATAATCACTCAATGATATAAACCCTCCATTAAAAAATTTCATGGGTATTTATAAAGAATATTATTCTTTAATATTATGTAAATTTTTAGATTTCTAGTAAGTGATTTTAAAGTGAATAGAGTATTTTCTCAAGAACATTACATATGATCTTTTAAAGAATTTTTTAATCTATGATAAAATAATTTGATGCTACATGTGATTTAATATGAATATTATCTAATATTGACATCCTTATTCTTCATCTCGATGATTTATGACAATTATTATTTGATTTTTGTAAAATCTGTACCTTTTTAACTATTTAGACTATGATGAATTGATAAAATATTTATGAAACTCTTTTCTTTTCCATCTGTTATGCCATAATGAAATTGTTTTGAAACCAATTTATTTTTCATGGGTAATGATATAATGATTGTTTGATGATATGTTTTATCATACCTATAGGAATTTAATTATATGATGGGAGGTACTAGAATTATATATACCAATAATGTATTGGGTAATTATGGATATATCATGAGATAAAAAATTGGAATGGGGATTGAATCTTGTTCTATTAGTGTATATATATACTATAATATTATTAGTAGTGAACCATGAATACTCAGATAGTATTGGTAGTTATCCATGGATACAAAAGAAATTATTTTATATGATTATTTGTATTCCATAAACATATTTCTTATTTCAATGAAATACTCTAAACCTCATGTTCCTTGATTCCATTTTCATTCATTTATTATGCAATTCCCTAATTGAGGCTATGATTCATGATAATTATATATGATATACAAGGTTTAGTTTTCTAATTTTATATTCATGTAATTATACCCTTATGAACATGTTATATTTAAGTGATCATTGATATCTCCCTAGTCTACCCATACCAATCATCTAAGGTCATTCATTCTTATGTTTAATTTCCAAAGGTTATGAATAAGTATATTATATATAATATGTCTAATTTGGGTTCTAGTTATGAATAACATAGTGGGATATGACTAATTCACCTATGAACCAGTTTTTAATGTATATAGGTTTCCAGTGATATTAGAAAAATATGATTCAAATGTATATTGTTATGGTATGTAATGAATATTTATCTAATATTATATAATATCTATGTAATAAGTGTTTGGTTCACTATACTGTTATCGTGATAATATTTTCTAGATGGATGAATCCTTAATTAAGTGTATGTATTTCTTATTATGTTGGGAATATAATCGGGTGTATGTTAGATTTTCTGACATTTTCTTATTCTTATAGCCCTTATGGGATAAAACCCCACCATGATACTTGAAAATAATGTATTTTTGGAATCCTCGTCATCAATTTATTAGGGTTATTCTCTATGTGAATATGTTATAATATTTCTTCATTCTATGGTTTATAAACAATAAGTAGTTACTTATGTTGCATATTAAGTAATATTCATAATGGAAAATATTATTTCTCTTTGTTTAACACTGTTTTACTTATTTTTTATGTATGTTGAACATAACATCATCACATCATGGCTCAAGAATCCTAGACCCTCTTCTTAGGATCTCACCAACATGAAAAAATGAAGATACAGGCTCATCCTACATCAGTTCCATCAATGGATATTAGTATATGGTGACCCACAATTTTAATACCTATATATTACATCTGATTAGATTAATATTCATTACATAAGATTTCAATACATTCTATAATTATATAGGTATAATATATTGAGATACAAAGACAAATAATCAACTGGTTCATATGTTTCTCCCATTACATTCATCCTAAATAGCACCACTTATAGTAATATCTTACTTAATTCCTATCTTTCTAACGTGGGGAAAGGATACATAAGAACAGGTCAGTTAAGATGGTCAATAAGGTAAAATAAGGGTCATATTAATGATCAGTTAAACATAAAATGATTATAAGGGTATGAGAATATGATAATAAAATTTTAAATTCATACCATTCATGAAAATTATTATAATCATGATTTACGGCATAAATCGTAGAAATTCACAACATTTAAATCATAATGTAATCAAAGAAAATGGGCCATGAGGGCATACAATTTATATAAGAAATATATTTTTAGAATATGTATAAGAAAAGAATATCATTTCCATTGTAGGATACCATTGTTTCCAAGGATATAATATTAGAATCATTTCACTCACCAAACCATTGTAGTAATAAATGTTCACACCCAAGACGATCATAGTGGACATAATCACATAATGATCTTGGATCACACCCCATTCAACTGTTTTTTATAATAGGAGATTTCAATCATTACCGAATTAATTAGAGAGTTTTATAATCAATGTCTCACCCATATTTTGTTATAACATAACCATTGTCCTTAGTTATAACATAACCTCTTACATTGCTTATGATTTAACCACCTTCATGGGTTATAAAATAAACATCATAACATAATGAAAACCACAAATATTTTTTCCACATGATCTTAAAACATTCACCGTAACAAGATATCATAACCTATGTGAAGATAATAGGATTCCTAAACATTTCATCCATTCATCATAGCATGAAACACGTAAAATCAGTGGGTTCCAAAGACATCTCACCACCATTAAATTCAACCATATAGATAAAGAGTATGAATGGTAATAGTGAATCACATACTGAGAAAATCCAAATCAATAAAAAATTATTTTATTATATATGAAAATTACTTTAAAAATCATTGACATATTTCTTAAGCAAAACAACCTTTCGACTTTTAAAATAAATTTTAAAATATAAATATTTATGAAATTTTATGGGATAAGATTTCATTGAAAGGAAAAGTGGAAACATGTAAATGAATATTCATAACATTTTGATTTCATTATTATGATAACTTCAATTTATTTTTTATAAGTTAAAATAAAACATTCGATTTACATTTTTGGAAACAATTTCAAAAAATACCATTTATGAAAAATTTCAAGAAGATTCATTTTCATCGAGTTTATAAAAACTATATAATGGGTAAACATAACATTAAAAAATAACAATAAAATACTAAAAAATTCTTAAAATTGTTTTTTAAATAAAAGGATATGAAGGAAAAAAAATCCGACCGAATAGTAAATATAGTATATTTCCCTTAAAATTTTACATTTAGTTTCTCGTGTATTTAATGAGATGGAATGAATGGAAAACCCTTATTTCATATAATGAACTAGGGGATAAAAATAATAATAGGATTATTCAAATATGGTTAATATAAATTCAACTAACTGAAATTCAACTATATGGATTTTTGATTATTATAAAATTGAAAAAAAATCCCTTACCACTTTAGCGACATTGGAATCATAAACCACATGAATGAATGAGCCATATATTGAGATATATGTAACACCCTGATATTTTATGAGAAGTATATTTTTTAGGTATTATGTTATACGAAGCATCAGATGAATCTTTCACTGCACACAATAGTATCTTGGCTTGTGTTACACGCAATCGCGACCTTCCTCGATAGCATGTGTAGTACGCAATACCGAGTTTCACTAAACAACAATATATTATTATAATATTATAAACTAGCCGTTATGAATAGTATTAATTTAATTTTTAATTTTATAACATTATTATTCATCTTACATATTTTTTAGAACATTGTATGAGAACAAAATAAATTTTTTTGGGTAAAATAAGCAATTTTAAAAAAATGCAGTTTTGCCGCCTTTTGATGAAGCACCAACTTTAAATCTAGTTTTGACAAGTTTATATGTTTAATTTGACAAAATAAAATTCTTCTTTGGAATCAGGTTAAAAAAATTCTTCGGATAATTTTTTCATATTATTCTGATAACTTTCATATTTTAATGAATAGTAAAAACATTCTATATTTTAATTAAAAAAACTATTTCATTGTGATAATTTATATGGTTAAATTTTAATATTGAATGGTTTGAAAGTATAAGTAGAATTTATTTTTATCATTTAATATAATGTTTTTCATTAGCATTAATTTTACATTGAATTCATATGTAAAAATATTTCAATCTTTGGCAATGTTTTAACTTTTAAAACCTGTTTTCTTAACAAGGGAATTAATTTTAAATTAATTACTGCAACTTCTGCGTTTTGAATTTTGAAAAATGGATTCCATATTTTGAATCAGTGGGTCCAAATTATGGTAATAGGTTACTTTAATTTTTTTTTGATATTATGAATAGAAACTACGGTAATTTTTATTTAATGTTGTTAAAGGTAAATCGGGTAATGAAGGGTAAATATAGGATTATAAAATTACCCTAACACTTGCCAAAACCCTATTGGATGAATAAAAGTCGACCCATATCACCTAAGGGTCGGACTAGATTCATTTCATGGACTTTGGACCATGAAATAATATAATTATTATTAAAACCAAAGAAAGTGACAAACATGTCACTCTCTTAATTCTAAAAAGTGTAATAATTTTAATTTAGTGATCAACATCATAAATTTTGGATATAAATAGTCCCTAGAAATCTAATTATATTATCTAAATCAAATTTATTTGTTTATAATTTTTAGGGATTAAATAATTATCATTAATTATGACACAATAGTGATGTTGAAATTATTTTATTGATTGAATTATCAAATAAATGATTTTAAAAGTATAAAAAAAAATATTATATGAACTATTTAATGTGATCTATCAATTTTATTGATAAATGTGACATGTTATTAAATCTTTTAGTTCGAACATATCTTTTGTGTATATTTTATTTAAATTCAAATAAATGAATACTGTCAAAAATGACACTATTGTTATTTTATAAAAAATAAATAATATAAAATCGTTTAAAAATCACAAAAATATTTAAAAATTATAAATTAAAATTTATATGGTCGTAAATGTAAAAAAGTATACAATTATGGAAAATTGACAACATATAATTAATTATTTTTAAGGATTTAAAATATATAATATTATTACCACAAATAAAATTAAATAGATTATATAAGGATAAGTCATGTTGATAATGTTTAAAATAAATTTCCAACTTATCTAAATTTTATTGATCGATGATATTACAACCCTATCTTATCTAATCTTCAGATTTGAGTCATTTTTGTAGGTTTTTAAGTGGGTTTGGAATTTATTATAATATAATATTTCTTATAATTCCAAAGGTGCCCCTCTCATCCATTATAAAAAGGCACCTCCTCCATCTCTTCCTCACACCACATTGAGCCTTCAATCTCAGCCAAAACCTGAAAATTTATCTTCTCCACTTCTCTAGTAATATTCTAGAGGTCATTTTCTTCTTCAAAGACCAATTTTAGTGCCCTAATAAGAGGTTTTAAAGAGGCGTGTCGAAGAAGAGGTAATATTTGTTACCGATTCATTGAAATTTATTTCTTCTTATACCTCCTCTTATTTAGTTGTTTACTTATGAAGTAATAACATAAGTATCACTCATATACTGATATGTTATTATAAATATGAAACAACCCTATTTCAACTTCTATCAATCCGACAGAAAATTAAATCACTGCGCGTGCGTACGTACGGAATACCGTCTCCACGCCATGGTGTAATCTGTTTTCCATCACCACCTTACTTGGATTTTTATAATGGTGTAAATAATAACTATATAATATTATTTTAAATTTATATTGATTCTTAAATAGTATACATACACTCCAATACAATTCCACGATCATGGGAACGATATCATCGCTCGTGCGTACGTATGGTGTACCGTCTCCATGATGTGATGCGACTCGTTCTACATGATCTTCATTGCATTATGATTATATAAATGAATTCATTTAATAAATATGATATATATTACACTAATACAATTCTGTAAATTAGGTTTCTATAACCTAAAAAGAAGAATCAGAATTTATTCGACAAAACACGCATGAGAAGAAAAAACAATAAACACCTGAATAACAAGTAGCAATGAAATAATACTACTACGAAGTTTAGAATGTGACCATATATTATTTCATAACAATGATAATTATTCTATAATAAGTCAATGTCATTATTTATATCATTATATAGTAGTTTTGGACACTTAGAAAGCAAATCAGACCTATAGTTGGGGAGAATCCCATAATCTCATTTTTATCCGAGATTGTTTATATTTCAGAGTTTACTGGGGCATATTTAACATCCACATCCATGTTTACTCAATATTTAATATTATTTACATCCACCTAAAATTTTTAAAATCTAATTTTACCCCTTGGTGAGTTTTTAGTAAAATATTTGAAAGAAATCATTTTTCGTACGAGGTACTTTTTGAATTTTCTGGCCAAAGTAGGAGAAGAATGTTTTTTTATCTTATACAGCATGAATAGATTTTTTTATGATTTCGTAGAACATTATTTCCATGAAGATTCCTTTAAATGTTTTCAATTTTATTTTTAATCAACTTATTTTAGTTTAAAATTATATGGCATGTTAAGAAAGGATAAATGTTTTGGAAGTAGAAAAGATATTTTCCTCAAGAATGGAGTTCAATTGTTTTATCAAAATTATTTTCCATCTAAGATAATATAGGGTTCGGTTATTATCCATATTATTACATTGATTTGATTATGTTGTGGTGGAATTATTTTTATGAAGTCATTTATCTTATATGAATTGTTTTATGATGTCACGATGTTTAAGAATCCCATTTTTATTACATGGGTTATGCTATGATGTATGAATTATGATTTTGTGGCACACATAAGAATGGTTTCATTATGAGATGGGTGAGACATATATCTCCCTCCAATTCATTGGGTAAAGATTTATATGTCATGATATGGACATGGCTGGAACAGTAGGTTAATCCGGTTCAGTGAAACAGGACTGAAACGAGGAGTGAACTCGGTTCAGAAATGGACTTTGTCCACTAAGACAGTCTTGAAATGAGTCTTGACCACTAAGAAATGATTCCCTATGATTATTTGTGTATGACAAAAAGTATAATGTTTTAATTTATGATTATTTTGGATTACTTTTTACTACTATGATTTATCCCATGTATTCATATTGTGATCTCTTTTACAGGTTAAGATTTTCAAAATTTTATGTTCTTACGGAAATGATATGAATGATATTTTCTTTTGTTTACCCCTAACTGAGCATTTGAGGTCACCTTTTTGTATGTTTTCTTTTCCCCAGGTCAGGAAGAAGGATATTAAGTAGGATATGCCCAAAATGGACTCTAGATATGATGAAATAAATGGGAGACAACGTAGATGATTTATGAACCAGTTGTTTATGTTCCCTAGTTTCTAAAAAAACTATACCGATACTGTCCTTTCATGGTTTTGTTATATGTATTCTTCAAATTTATGTATTATAAATGTACATAATGTATTGGTCATTATATTGGGTATCAGAGGAAAGGTATAATTAACCTTTGGAAACTAGGATGTGAAATCATTAGTAAGAATCCTAAGGATAAGTCTAATCATAGAACACAATCTTAGTAATGTTCATGAGTAACCTTTGATAAGACCTTAAGTGTGATATTTTATTCTTAATTATGTTTTTTTCCAATTATGATAAGTGTTTCTCACACTATGCTTATTGGTTTTAGTCAATGGCTCGAACTCGAAGGAACTGTGTTAATACTGAATGAGACTAGCAATGCAATGATTGTCCCCCTGAGCAACCAAACATTATGGGAGCTAGAATGCAAAATCTTGTAGCCATGCTCACATAACTTTCCCAAGCTATGAATCATGTAGGACATCCAAACGAGAAAAGGAAGGAGCAACATTTTGTTGAATCCTTCATGAGGCAGCATCCACCTTCATTCAGTGGGTCTACTGATCTATTAGTGGCTGAACAATGGATCAGTACCACTGAAAAGATATTTTCAGTTCTTCAATTTTCTTAACATGATAAAGTCATCTTAGAAGTTTATAGTTTGGAAGGTGAAGTAGATCAATGGTGTAATCTTATCAAGAATATGAGGTAATGATATGGAATTGAGTCCATGGAATGGGACAAGTTCAAGAACTAATTTTTCAATAAGTGCTTCCCTCGTATTCTTCGAAAAAATATAGAGAATGAGTTTCTTGAACTAAAGCAAAAGGATAATGAATCTGTTGGTACCTACGAAGAAAATTTTACAAGACTTGCAAGGTATGCCTCTGGTATTATTATCCAACCTGAGTATAAGATTGATCAATTCTTTAGTGGCTTAAAACCAAGTCCTCGAAGGTCGTTATCCATAGGGGACTTCAATAGCTATGAGGAAATCGTTCGATGTGATCTCAAGGTTGAGATGGAGATAGGAGTAACCCATCAGTCATAGGGGTTTGATAAGAAGAGGAAAATGGAATTCAGAGGAAAATCTAAAGAGCACACTAAAATGAAGATGAGTTTTCCCTTATAATCAAAGTGTGGAAAGAACATGGAGGGAGTTGTCTTAAGGGGACAAGTAAATGTTTCAAATGTGGAAAAGAAGTTCATCGTTCAATTGAATACCGCAATGATAGGAAGCTGATGTCTAGTGATGCGAACAAATCAAAGGCTACACAGAGTGCACCTTCTACACATCAATGTTACGTGTTCAATGAAATGGGGAATTATGCTAATCAATGCCCTAATCCAAGGGTTTTTGATGATGATCGGCTTCAACAAACTCTTGAGGCTAAAGACAAAGGAAAGTCACATGCAATTTCTATCAGTGATGTGGAGTACAATAACGAAGTGGTGAAAGTACACTTAACATCCACTCTAAAGTAGAAAATGTTTTATTTGATTCTGGATCCACCCACTCTTTTATTTATCAAGAATTTTCTAAGGTTATCGTCGTATTACCTCAAGAATTAGATGTTGAGTTAGCTGTGACAACCCCTAATGGCACAAAAGTCGCATCAAAAGTTTGTAATTCTTCTCCGATTGAAGTTTGTGGGAAAGTGTTTCCTGAAAATCATGTGATCCTTCCTATAGTGGAATTTTATGTCATTCTTGGCATGGATTGTCTTTATTTATATGGAGCTCGTATCAATTGCAAAATAAGGGAAGTCACATTTCATATTCCAGATCAATCTCCGATCGTCTATCGATGCAAGGATGAACATAACCTTCCAGTGGAAATTTCTTCCATCTTGTGGGTCTTGATTCCACTAAATGAAGGTTATTTATCTCAAATTGTTGGAGAGAAACAAATGATTAAGAATACACCCATTTTACGGGAAATTGATGATGTCTTTCCGGAGGAATTTCCTAGTATTCCACCAAATTGTTAAGATGAGTTTTCAATAGAACTCGTACCAGGTGCTTTACATATTTCAAAGAAACCTTATAGAATGGCCTGAATTGAGTTTCAGGAATTTAAGAAGCAACTCCAAGTGAATCTTGATAAAGGATTCATACGCCCTAGTGTGTCCCCTTGAGGAGAACCTATTCTATTTGTTAAGAAGAAAGATGGATCAATGAGACTCTGCATTGTTTATCGAGAACCTAACAAGATCACTATCAAGAAAAAATATCCTCTCCCACGCATTGATGACTTATTTGACCGACTACGTAGAGCTCAATAATTTTCCAAGATTGATCTTCGTTCAGGGTATCATAAATTACGGGAAAAAAAGAGGATATACCAAAGACGGTTTTCTGTACAAGGTATGGGAACAATGAATTTATAGTGATTCCATTTGGTCTTACTAATGCCCCCTCTATCTTCATGGATCTAATGAATATAGTATTTAGAGACTATCTTGATTAGTTTTTGGTAGTCATTATTGAAGATATTCTTATCTATTCAAAGAGAAAGGAAGAACATGAAGATCACTTGAGAATTTTATTGAAGACCCTGAGAAAGGAGAATCATTATGCCTAATTTACAAAGTGTGAATTTTAGCTTAAAAAGTTGCATTTTTGTGTCACATAATCTCAAAAGAGGGGATATCTGTGGATCCAGCAAAGACAGAGGTTATCGAAAGATGGTAAAGACCAACAACAGTAACAGAGATCCGAAGTTTTCTTGGTTTGTCTGGATATTATCTACGTTTTGTGAAATATTTTTCACGATTATCTAATCCACTCACCAAGATGACTCGAAAAGAAGTTATGTTTATATGGATAGAGGAGTGTGAATATAATTTTAAGGATTTGTAAAGAAAGAAATTCAGTGCACCTGTACTCACACTGCCTTGTAGTGGAGAAAGGTTTGTGATCTACAATGATGCATCCAGGAAGGGATTGGGGTGTCTTCTCATGAAAAACGATATGGTGATAGCTTATGCCTCACGACAGTTGAAAATACATGAGAAAAATTACCCAACTCATGATTTGGAGTTAGTTGCGGTAATCATGGCATTAACGATTTGGAGGCATTATCTTTATGGTGAAAGGTGTGATATTTATAATGATCATAAAATATTAAAGTAAATTTTCACACAAAGGGAGATGAATATGTGCCAAAGAAGATGGTTGGAGTTGATTAAGGAATATGAATGGTCAATTCATTATCACCCTGGGAAAGAAAACAAGGTGGAAGATGCATTAAGTCGACAAGACCATGCTAGCATATCTATGATAAGGATCACAAAAGATCCAATATTTATGGATTTACAAATGATGGATCTTGGAATTATATTGGAAAGGGAAAAATCATATCTTTCTAAAATGAATGCTCACCCATCTATACATGTGAAGATTAAAGAGGAACAAGAAGAAGATGTAGAGTTATAAAAGAAGGTGAGAAATGTTTCTGAATTCAACCTTGATTGTGATGGGATAATAAGGTTCAGGAATCAGGTTTGTGTTCCTCCCATCCCATAATAAAAGAAGGAGCTACTGGATGAGGCTCATAGTTCTTCATTCTCTATTCATCTTGGAAGCACGAAGATGTATAGGGACCTGAAAGAGTACTTCTAGAGGGATGGAATGAAAAGAGATGTTGCTAAACATGTCTCTCGATGCTTGGTTTGTCAGCAAGTTAAAGCTGAGAGACAGAAGACTAAGGAAATGTTACAACCATTACCCATACTAGAATGGAAATGGGAAAACATCACCATGGACTTTTTCCCTAGACTTCCTAAAATATCCAAAGGCAATAATTCTATCTGGGTTATAGATTATCATCTTATGAAGTCGGCACACTTCATTGTTATTAAAGAATATTTCTCTCTAGATCAGCTTGCCTGGATATATTTAAAGGATGTGGTAATATTGCATGGATTACCACATTATATTATATCTTATCGGGATCTGAGGTTTACCTCAAAGTTCGAGCAAAGTCTTTAGCATACACTAGTTACAGAGTTCAGTTTCAGCACTTCTTATCATCCTCAAACAGACATTCAGTCTAAGAGAACTATTCAAACTCTAGAAGACATCTTGAGAGATTGCTCTATGGATTTCAAAGGTGGTAGGGATCAACACCTACTATTAGTGTAATTTTCATATAATAATTGCTTTCACTCTAGTATTCATATGGCTCGTTATGAAGCTCTCTATGGAAAGAAATGTTGAACTCCAACTTGCTGGGATGAAGTTGGGGAATGAAAGATATTAGGACCTGATCTTGTTGATGAGAGGGAAGAAAAGGTCCGATCTATTCAACAACACATAAGAGCAGCTTAGAGTCGACATAAAATTTATGCCGACAACCAAAGAAAAGACCTAGAGTTTTAAGTGGGTGATAAAGTGTTCTTACGAATATCTCCTTGGAAGAGAGTAATGAGATTTAGAAAGAAGGGAAAGCTGAGCCCTAGGTATATCGGTCCTTTCGAAATATTGGATCGTGTTGGGAAGGTATCTTACCGATTGGTGCTTCCACCGAATCTATCTCATGTTCACGATGTGTTCCATGTATCTCTTTTGAGAAAGTACATACCTGATCCTTCACATATACCATGCTCATAAGTTGTACCACTAGTGAAAGATCTATCTTATGAAGAACAAACGATATAGATTCTGGATCGGAGCAAAAAAGTACTACGGAACAAGACCACTTACTTGGTTAATATTTTATTAAAGAACCACCAATTAGAAGAAGCTACATGGGAGCTTGAGGATATGATGTGGGAGAGGTATCCTCATCTATTTGTTACAATGTGATGAACTTCGAGGGAGAAATTCATTTTAAGGGGGGAAGAATGTAACACCTTGATATTTTTTAAGAAGTAAATTTTTTTATGTATTATGGTATATGTAACATCAAAGGAATCGTTCACTATACACAACAGTATCTTCTCTTGCGTTACACGCAATCGCGACCTTCCTCGATAGCGTGTGTAGTACACAATATCGATTTTCACCAAACAACAATATATTATTATAATATTATAAAATAGCCGTTATGAATAGTATTAACTAAATTTTAAATTTTATAATATTATATTCATCATACATATTTTTTATAACATAGTATGAGAACAAAATAAATTTTTTGGGTAAATAAGTATTTTTCAAAAAATACAGTTTTGCCGCCTTTTGATGGCACACCAACATTAAATCTAGTTTTTGACAAATTTATAACTTCAATTTGAATTAATAAAATTCTTATTTGGAATCATGATATAAAAATTTACTTTTGATAAAATTTTCATATTATTCTGATAACTTTCATATTTTAATGAATAGAAAAAACGCGATATATTTTAATTAAAAACAACTTTATTCATCGTGATAATTTATATGGTTAAATTATAATATGAATGGTTTGAAAGTATAAATATAATATATTTTTACCATTTAATATAATGTATGTCATTAGAATTAATTTTACATTGAATTCATATGTAAAAACATTTCAATCATTGCCAATGTTTTAACTTTTAAAACTCGTTTGCTTAACAATGGGATTAATTTTAAATTAATTATTGAAACATCTGTGTTTTGAATTTTGATAAATGGATTACATATTTGGATTCAGTGGGTCCAAAATTATGTAAATAGGTTACTTTTATTTTTTTTATATTATGAATAGAAACTACGGTAATTTTTATTTACTGCAGTTAAAGGTAAATCAGGTAATGATGGGTAAATATAGGATTATAAAATTACCCTAACACTTTCCAAAACCCTAGTGGATGAATTAGAGTCGACCCATATAACCTAAGGGTCAGACTAGATTCATTTCATGTACTTTTGACCATGAAATAATATAATTATTATTAAAACCAAAGAAAGTGACAAACATGTCACTCTCTTAAATCTTATAATTGTAATAATTTTAATTTATTGATAAACATCATAAAAAATCAGATATAAATAGTCCCCAGAAATATAATAAAATTATCTCCATCATATGAATTTATTTATAATTTTTATGGATTAAATATTTATCATTAATTATGACACAATAGTGATGTTGAAATTATTTTATTTATTGAATTATCAAATAAATTATTTTAAAAGTATTAAAATAAATATTATATGAACTATTTAATGTCATCCATTAATTTTCTAGATAAATATGTCATGTTATTAAATCTTTTACTTCTAAAAAATATTCTGTTTATATTTTATTTAAATTCAAATAAATGAATTGTGTCAAAATTGACAGTATTGTTATTTTATAAAAATTACATATTATGAAATTGTTTAAAAATTATAAATTAAAATTTATGTGGTCTAAAATTTAATAAATTATACAATTATGGAAAATTCACAGCATATAATTAATTATTTAAAATTATTTAAAATTTATAATATTATTACCCCATTTAAAATTAAATAGATTATATAAGGATAAATAATGTTGATAATGACTAAAATAAATTCCCAACTTGTCTAAATTTTATTGATTGATGCAATTACAACCCTATATCATCTAATCTTGGTATTTGAGTCATTTTTGGAGGTTTTTAAGTGGGGTTGGAATTTATTATAAATTAATATTTCTTATAATTCCAAAGGTGCCCGTCTCCTCCCTTATAAAAGGGCACCTCCTCCCTCTCCTCTTCACACCACTCTGAGCCTTCATTCTCGGCCAAACCCAGAATATGTCTCTTCTCCACTTCCCTAGTAATATTCGAGAGGTCCTGGTCATCTTCAAAGACAAATTTTAGTGCCCTTTGTGGAGGTTTCAAAGAGGCGTGTCGAAGAAGAGGTAATATCCATTAACGATTCTTTGAAATTTATTTCTTCTTCTACCTCCTCTTATTTAGTTGTTTCAATATGAAGTAATAACACCAGTATCACTCATATATTGATATGTTATTATAAATATGAAACAACCCTATTTCACCTTCTATCCATCCTACGGAAAATTAAATCACCGCACGTGCGTACATACGGAATACTATCTCCACGTCATAGTGTAGTCTGTTTTCCATCACCACCTTAATTGGATGGGTATAATGGGGTAAATAATAACTATATATGATTATTGTAAAGTTATATTTATTATTAAATAGTATACATACACTCCAATATTATTCCACAATCATGGGAATGATATCATCTCTCGTGCATACGTACGGCCTACCGTCTCCATGATGTGATGTGACTCATTCTACATAATCTTCATTGCATAATGATTATATAAATGAATTGAATGAATAAATATGATATATACTACACTAATACCATTCTATAAATGAGGTGTCTATAACCTAAAAAGAGGAATAAGAATTTATTCGACAAAACACTCATTAGAAGAAAAACCAGTAAACACCTGAATAACAAGTAGCAATGAAAAATTACTAAAATGAAGCTAAGAATATGACAATATATGATATCATAACAATTATACTGATTATGGAATAAGTAAATGTCATTATTTAAATCATTATACATGAGTTTTGGACACTTACGAAGCAAATCAGACCCTAGGTAAGGGAAAATCTCAGAATCTCATTTTTATCCGAGATTGTTTATACTTAAGAATTTACTAGGGTATATTTATCATCCACATCCATGTTTCCTCAATATGTAATATTATTTCCATCCATGTAAAATTTTTCAAATCCAATTTTACCTATTGGTGAGTTTTTATTAAATGGTATGAATGGAATCTTTAGTCGTACAAGGTACTTTTTGACTTTTCCAGCCAAAGTACAAGAAGAATGTTTTTTAACTTATACGACATGAATGGATTTTTTATGATTTAATAATACATTATTTCCATGAATATTCCTTTACAATTTTTCATTTTTATTTTTAATCAACTTCTTTTAGTATAAAATTATATGACTTGTTAAGAAAGGAAAACTGTTTCTCAAGTAGAAAGGATATTTTCCTCCAGAATGGAGTTCAAGTGTTTTATCAAAATCATTTTCCATCTAAGATAATATAGGGTTCTGTTTTTATCCCTATTATTACATTGATTTGATTATGTTGTGATGGAATTATTTTTATGAAGTCCTTTATCTTATATGAATTGTTTTATGATGTCACGATGATTAAAAATCCCATTTTTATTACATTGGTTATGCTATGATGTATGAATTATGATTTTGTGCCACACATAAGAATGGGTTCATTATGAGATGGGTGGGACCTATATCTCCCTCCAATGCATTGGGTAAATATTTATATCTCATGAGATAGACATGGATGGAACAGCAGGTTAATCCGGTTCAGTGAAACATGACTGAAACGAGGAGTGAACTCGGACCAGAAATGGACTTTGTCTGCTAAGATAGTCTTGGAAATGAGTATTGACTACTAAGAAATTATTCACTATGATTATGTGGTTATGCCACAAAGTATGATGTTTTATGTTATGATTATTTGGGATTACTTTTCACTACTATGATTTATCCCATGTCATGATATTGTGATCTCTTTTGCAGGTTATGATTGTCAAAATGTTATGTTCTTACGGATATGATATGATTGATATTTCCTTTGTTTACCCCTTACTAAGCATTTGAGCTCACCATTTTGTATGTTTTCTTCTCCCCAACTCATGAATAAGGATATTAAGTAGGATATGCCAAAAAGGGACTCTATATATGATTAAATAAATGGGAGACAACTTAGATGATTTATGAACCAGTTGTTTATGTTTCCTAGTTTCTAAAGACAGTATACCTATACGGTCCTTTCATGGTTTTGTTATATGTATGCTTCAATATTGAAGTAATAGCAATGTATGTAAAGTATAGGTCATTATAATATAAATCCCCAAAAAATACCTAATATGAATCATAAAAGACATTCAAGGGTATTATATTCAACACATAAAATAAACAAGTGGTGAACAAAAAAAGTGTCTCAAAAGAAAAAAATTTATATGAAAATCCCATAATTATGTTCCACTTCCTTTTTAAATGTTCAAACTACCTATAAAATGAATATAGATTTATTATAAATCTATCATATAACCATAATAATATATATAATATCATATATTATGTGACACCCTCCATGTAACTGGTACATCTAATGTTGAGTTTTATATACCACTGAGTAAACTCTTGGAGTTATCAGTTACTGAGGGTCGAAGCAAGAAATTTTTTATGAAGATGGAATACTGATCAAGGTTATCTCACTCATTATCCAAAATATGTTGAAACTATTGGATGGGTTCTATAGTTATATAATTTTTATATTCATATGTTTTGAAGATAGTTTCTCAAAATATGTTACAACTAGAGGAAACTATGTAGCCTATAATCGGTGAATTGTTTAACCCACATGGTTGGTGCACAGTTTTCTTAACATTTGGGAAAAATCATGTGATTGTATCAAGATCATTAAAAATAATTAATTCATTGTATTTATGATATCCTTTTTTTCTTTTCAACCTCAATTTTATTCCACTAATCTACACAACCCTTCTCCCATAGTTGTAGAGCTCTCCCCCTCTTTAATGGGTTTCTTCTTTGTTTTTTTGTAGTTTTTGTTGATGAAAGATAATTTTATTCAAGAATTATTTTTATTTTATCTTCTTCATGATACATTATTTATTTTTTTGGATTTAAGGATCCCTATGGGTGGTGTTGTTTGAATATAGTGTTTAATGTGGGTTTTTTTTAAAATCTCATGGATTTAGTGCGTGGGGATTAGTTCTACCTCTTATGTGTGGTGTTTGTCACATAAAATGAGATTTGGATCGAATCCAAAGTAGTTGTCTCTATTTAGGATAATTATCCATGTAATACAATTAAATTTATAATCTTTTTTTATTTTGATCATTTAAATTTCTCTTAAAATGATTTTTACTTTAAGTTTATTCCTTTCTTAATATGGTTCATGTATTTTTTATTAATTTAGGTCCTTAAAGAGGGATTTACCAATGGGGGTGTCATGTGTGCACCCCTAGTGTTTGAAAAAATTTATAAAAGAGGTTATCTGATTTAAATGTATTTATAAAGTCATTTTAGAATTTGTATTTCTAATTTGGAAAATGTGATTTGGTAAATTGGGCATTTATTCAAATGGAATGACATGTGTTATGGATTGTTTGATGTGTGAAAATTCATGTGATGTGTGGGAATATAGTTTCGCATGAGTTAAAATGATTTTTATTGATAGTTTTGAATGAGGGACCATGTGGGTCATTATATGGTGGATGGTATGTGACGATGTTTTTTCCATGTGACTCGATGTGGTACTCATGAAGGATTTATTTATATGTCGTATGAATTTAATCAGTTCAATTTGATGTAATGATATGTATTATTCCCATTTGATAATTTTCTATTTACATAGCTATATGATTTTGAGGCAATTCTAACATTTATTTTGACTTATGGTTTTGTTTGAGAATGTTTTATCTTTTGTGATTATTTATCAATTTGATCCATGTTTTCAATTTTTTGGGAAACTATTTTTTTTAATGGAAACCCAAACCTGTTTTAATTGTTTAGTGGAAATTAGTTTATTTTCATGTGTATTAATTTTTAATTTCTTCAAACTAGTTTATTTTGTTTCATGTGTAAAATAATTAAAGAGATTCTTTGTGGTTTCCAACTCAGCTTCATTTCTTACACACTTCTTCGACCCTTTTTGGGAAATTGTAAATTTCATTTTGTAAGACATAATTAAAGGTAAGGGAATCATGTTCTATAGTGGAACTTATTGATTAATTATATCTAGTTTTTATGGTGGATATGTGGTCACATTGGGATGGAATCATGTGGTTTCATTTATGGTAGTTTGTATACATTCGGTTGTACTGGGGCATTATTTGGAATTTTACCCTTTTTTGAGTTTGGGTTTGATTTTGAGATACTGTGTATGTGTATCTGTGCTTTTATGGATTGTTTTTCAATGATGTATGTATTTATTATTATTATTATTATATTTTCTTATATTATTAAATCAAATTTTATCGGTGTTCCCGTTGGATTTTTATTGAAATCTAATGCTTGTTTACCCATGGTAAAACTATTCCCATATGAAAATTGTTCATTTTAGGTGTTTTTCATAAGCCGATGGTAATATGGAATTTTCTATGTGTTGTGTGACTAGGTGACTGGTGTAAAAGGTTTGGTAAACATAGGGAGGTTCATTAAAAAATTGTATTAATGAGAGATTATTGTGGATTCTATGGTATTCTAGAGCAGGACCATCGGGACTCCAGTGGTAGGGATGTGGCAGTGCTTGTCCAGCTCTTCTTCGTGTTGAATTGTGAGTTTCTATGGGCTGTTTGAGATAGTGCTTACCTTTTCAACCCATTTTTGATGTTTTAATGGTCTTTTTTATCATTTTATTAAAGTTTCTTATTATTCTCATGCTGGGAGTTTTTGTTATAGTACTTATGTTATGGGTTGATGTTGAATTGTAATTGTTGAGTCTTGTACTTTGTGTCTTTTAGACAATTCTACCCAGAAGTATCTATTTTAGTTGTTGAAAGGGTGAAAAAGTGAGTACCCCATTGAAAAACCTCACATTGATATGGATTTGGCAAATTTGGTGATCTGTACAGTTTGATCCTTGGGTATATTTGATATTTGCGAGTATACAAGACCATAGACCATGCTCAATATTTTTTGAGGACGATTACACTGATGATTCATGGGTACTAGGGATCCAATGAGCTTGAGTATTGGTTTGATTATATTGAAAATATCTTGGACTTTTTAAGACCATTTTGATCTTCAATATTTTATTTTCCATGTACATTCTATAAGGATCTATTAAGATGTTTGCAGAGTTAATGGTGGTTTTTGGAAAGAATAAAGATCACTTATAGAACACCTTCAAAGTGGTGTCTAATCGGTTATTTTACCTAGATAGGTTGAGGGATAAAATGTACCATAACCATCTGATGTTGGAGTGGGTTGATCAATCAGTGGAAGAGTATTCTGATAGATTTACTAATTTGGGCCAGGTAACTCTAGATCTTTTTTACGAATGATTATCTCATGTCTCAACATTTTGAGATAGTCTTGAGGACAGAAGTCAAATCCATCATCATTATTCTTTTTCTACATACCTATTCATAGGTGATAGAAAAGGTAGTGAATGAAGAGGCATATTTGACCATCAATATAGTTATCAATGTTCTTCCTTTTGTTAGTTGTATCCATAGTTCTTCTTCATCGTAGAAGAAACAATAGTATGAGTCTCAGAGAGGCAGTGTAATGAGTTTCCAGTTGTCGATGTGATAAGTTTTTTCTCTTATAGAGAATATAAAATTTCCTTATTATAATTTTTAAATGAGAGGGTACAATAGTATGAATTACATAGAGACTTTCGGGAAAATCCACTTGTGTGGTAAGTCAGAGGAAATCCAATGGTTTTTTTTGTTGGCTTCACATGAGAGCGGTGTAGGCTCTAACTTATCATGGGATCTTAGGTCAAGTTAGATGCATCCAAGAATATAGGATATAATCCTCATTGAATTTTCAATTCATATAATGGGAAGAATATTTAGATCATGTATAAGAGAGGGTGACTACATGCATCGTATTTCATTCTAGAGTAATAAGATTCCTGGCCAACAACTACTCGAGGTAAATGTTCATTACTTCTTCTATGGAATCAGTTTTTTTCCAACATGGGTGCTTACTATTCATTAATTTAACTTGTGTAGATTTACTACAAGGGTATGATGGATAACATGATTTCTCATTTCAACAATTTTATAAAACTTTTTGGTATGAAAAAGTAGCATGGTTTCATGATCTATGAGTGTTGTGTTGTGGTATCTGGACTAAAGGTCATTTGGGAAATCCATGTTCTCAACATGATCCTGGTCAATCTCAGTATTAGCATGGAATTATTGATTATCTTCCTAGTTTTAATAATCTATTTTCTCTATAGGATATATTTCCTTACTTTTTAGGGGAGAAGTGATGTATTTTATGGTGAGTGGGATTTATAGGTAGGGTGTGAAGGACTAGTCACTTCAGTGTTAGGGTTAATTTCATTACAGTTGTCAAGGTTGTTTCTTGAGGTTGATGAGAATCTTACTTTGGGAAAACTGCCAGTGTTTATAATAATTTACCCATAAAATACTCCATAGGATTTTTTGAATTTCATCCCTATAGAGAGATTGAGTTTACTATTGATCTTCTCCTCGGGATGAGAATGATTTTTTTACCATATTATCAAATATCTCTAACTGAGATAATGTAGAAGAATGTTCAGCTATAGGATTTTGTGAGAAAATGTTTTATTCTCCAGAGCTTGTTTCATTGGTATTTTAAAATTCTATTAAAATATAAGTTTTATGGGAGCCCCTAATACTACATATACTATCGTATTCCTAACAAGGTGACCATAAATAATAAATAAGAGTTTCCCAAAATTTATGGTATATTACGTCACCTTAAGGGGATCCGTGGTTTACAAAGATCAACCTGAGATCTGGGTACCACCAATTCAGGGTTAGAAAAAAGGATGTTACAAATATCACATTGAGTATTTGGTATATTCATATAAATTATTTCATTATTCCATTATAGCTTACCAATGTCATTATTTTTTTCATGGTGCTAATGAAGAAGATCATTCATGAATTAATAGACACATTATTGTTATTGCTCGTTGATAATATCTTGGTATATTCCATGATCAAGGAGGATCATAATGAAAATGTAGAGGTTTTAGAGTGTTTTTAGAGAGCATCATATATATTGCCAATTTCCATAGTACTAGTTTTGGATTCCAAAAGTGAAGTATCTGGGTTACATGATTTCCATGGTAAGAGTTTCAATGGATATAGAGAAGGTTCAAGTCATAATTTTTTTGTTAGTATCCCATGAATGTGATCGATATACAAAAAATTATGTGTTTGGTTGGGTATTATATACATTTTTTGGGAATTCTCCATGATAGATTCTCCCATGAATACTTTTACTAGAAAATGGGTGATGTTTTAATGGATGATATTTTCTAGACTAATTTTGAGTTGTTGTAGAACCAATTGATATACTTTCCCATTTTTATTCTACATAATTTTGGAAGATATTTTACAGTATTGTTTTATTCTTATAGTGTGGTTTTGGGTGTTTACTGATGCAGGATGACCATGTGGTTGCCTATGGCTCAAGGATTTTGTGCCCACATGAGCATAATTATCCCACCCATGATCTGGAATTAGATGTTGTTATAAATGAACTAAATATGTGGAGACATTACTTTTTCAGGGAGTATATTATAGTTATTTTTGATTATAGGATCTAGAAGTAAATTTTCAATTTGGGGGATCAGAATCTTAGTAATATGTGTTGCACTAGTAAAAAAAATGTTTAACACGTCAGCTTTTTTCACGTCGGTTCTATATAACCGATGTTCAAAGCTATAAAAATATATTTATCATGTCGGTTATTGTATAACAGATGTGATAAATTGACCAAAATCAATTTCTTATAATGGTTATTATATAAATGATTCAAAAATACTAGGATTAGCTTTATCACATCGGTTATTTTATAAATGATGTGAAATATCGAATCTGGGCACTTTATCACATTGGTTATAAAATTACCACTGTGATAAAGAAAATATATGAAATTTATCACATCATTTATCAAAATAACTGATGTGATAAAGTTCCATTTATGACTTTGATCATAAAATAACCGACGTGAAAAATTATTATCTACATTGGTTATTAAATAACAGACATTATAAACATATAATTTTTTTTATCATGTTGGTTATTAAATAACCAATGTGATAAATCTGTTAAATGAATTATCGGGCCCCATATTATGTCATTCTGTTTTCTTCGATCAGGTGATATGTGACTCGTCTCTATCATGTGGAAAACCTAGAAAGGATTCTTTGAAGTTGTTCCCTCTAGCCTCGTTTTTCCTACATCATTCATCATCTTTATTATCACAAGATCAATCAGGTCGACTCGCAACACTCAAGTAAGCCACTCACTGCTCGATTTTGGTTTTAATTTTTCATGATGCCAAAAACTAATTTTTGGAGATATTATTTTTCTATCTTTATTTTTTCTATAACGGTAAGTTTCATAGTGTTCATTTATACCATGATTAATTGTTTTCTAGTAAAAAAAACCATGGAAGTGATATCAGGCATGTTTATGATTTTTTTGTGTTCCATCATGTGTGTGTGCGCGTACATGGGGTGTCCAATGGGGTGGGGGTTCTCCATGTCGGTGGGGGTGTCTAGGGGGTGGGTTGTTGTCTAGGGGTGGGAGTCCGGGGGTGTCCAAGGGGGTGGGGTTGTGTATAGGGGTGTGGGGCTAACCGAGGGGGTTGGAGGTGTCCAAGGGGGTGGGTATGGTGTCAATGGGGGATGAGGGGCTGTCTAATGGGGTAGGTGTGTCCAAGGGTGGGGATTTCAACAGGGGTGCGGGGGGGGGGGGGGGGGGGTTCAGGGGGTGTCCAAGGGGGGGTTTCCAGGGGGGTGGGGGATTTCCAATGGGGTAAGGGTGTCTAGGGGGTGGGGGTGGTGTGTAGGGGGTGAGAGGGATGTCCATGGGTGGGGGTGTCTAGGGGGTGTCCAAGGGGGTAGGGGGTGCGGGTGGTATCTAAGGGGGTGTCCAGGGGGTGGGGGTGGTGTCCAGGGTGGATGAGTGGGTTTTCCAAGGGGGTAGGGGTATCCAGGGGGTGTGGGTCCATGGGGTGGAGGTTTCGTGAGGGGTGGGGTTTGTTTAGAGGGTGAGGGCTATTTAGGGGGTGGGGGTGTCCAGGGGGTGGGGTATTGCTATTTAGGGGGATGAGTGGGTTGTCCAATGGGGCCAGGGTCTAGGGGTGGGGGTGTCTAGGGGTGGGGATCGTCCAGATGGTTGGGGGGCTCTCTAGGGGGTGGGGGTTGTTCAATGGGGTGGTGGTGTCTAGGGGGTGTCCAAGGGGGTGGGGGTGTTTAGGTGGTGAGGGGGCAGTCCATGGGGGGTCGGGTGTCTAGGGGGTGTCCGTGTGGGTCGAGGGTGGTGGTGGAATCTGTGGGGTGGGGTGTATATGGGGGTGGGGGTGGTGTCCATGGGGGTGAGTGGGTTGTCCAAGGGGGTAGGGGGTATCAAGGGGGTGGGGGTCCATGGGGTGGGGGTGTCCAGGGGTTGGGGTTGTTTAGGGGGCATGGGGTTGTTTAGGGGCGGGGGTGTGTCCAGGGGGGTTGTTTAGTGGGTATGGGGCTATTTGGGGGGATGGGTGGGGCTATCCAAAGGGGTGGGAGTGCTATTTAGGTGGTGGGTGTTGTCCAAGGGTGGTGGTGTCCATGGGGTGTCCAAGGGGGTGGGGTGGTGTCCAATGGGTTAGGGGTTGGACAACCCCCTCACCCCCCTAGACACCACTCCCCCACCCCCAAGACACCCCCATCCCCTTGAACATCCCCCCAACCCCTAGACACCCCAACCCCCTTAAACAGCCCCTACCCCCTTGGATAGCCCCCACCAGCCCCCTGGATATCCCCCTACCCCCTTGGACACCCCCTTTATATATATATATCCCAACGGTTTCATTGAAACCATTGGCATATTTAAACTTCTAGTAGTCTATACCAACAGTTCTTGTAGAATTGTTGGTATAGGGCTATTACAACGACCACCATGCCAATAGTGTGTGAAACCATTGGGGTATTCTATACCAACGGTTTCATGGGCTATCATAATGGTTTCAAATCGTTGGGATAGGTGTAATTTTCAGTAGTGAATGTATACATATTTTAAAATTTATAATTACTATTTCTTTTTCACAGAAGGGTGAATTTGGTATCCAGTTGCACCAAGAAGTATTCATTGTATACCATAAAAAGAAAGGATCCAAGATGAATCTAAAACTATTATATCTAACTATATTTTATTTTTAAAATCATTTTCATGAATATATTTTTCAAATACGGACAGATTTTTTTAATATTTCACAATTTTATTACTTTAAATTTATGATATTTTTCATATAAATATAATATTGGCTTATCATAACAAGATGTATAATTTTGATATTTTTTATAGGTAATAATGGGTCGATGTTGGATTATGGAACATCGAATGAGTAATGAATATGAGTATGGTGTTGATGACTTTTTGTAATTTTCTAAACAAAATGTTCCAAGAAATAACATGTTTTTCTGTCCATGCCTGAAATGGTCGAATATAAAGAAGTTGAAAAGTAGAGACATCAATGATCATCTGATTTTTCATGGTTTTATTCTGTGTTACAACCCCTAGATTTTAGATGCTGAAACTGGACACAATGTCATATCTACTGATGATGAGTATTTTTTAGATGGTAAATCTGATGGAATTGAATAAATGATTAATGATATTGCACCAAAATAAATTGAGGTAGAACCGACAGTTTCTCGTCTATATAGTGATGCAGAAAATCCATTATATCCTTATTGTATGGATTTTACGGTTTTTTGGAGATGTTAAGATTGATTAACCTGAAGGAGAAACATGGATGGAGTGACAAAAGTTTTACAAATATGCTTCAATTGTTGAAATACATTCTTCCAAAAGACAACGACCTTCTAGATTCACATTGTAAGGCTAGGAAAATATTATGCCTGATTGGATTGGGATACAAGGAAATGCATTCCTGTCTGAATGAATGTATGATATATAAAAAGGAATAGAAATTTTTGTTAGACTGTTTTAAATGTGGGACATCATGGTATAAGATGAAAGAAAAATCATAGTCTAATATAGAGATTACAAAGATTCCAAACAAGGTATTTATGTATCTTTCTATAATTCATCATTTGAAATGTTTATTTGCTAATTCACATGATGAAAAAATGATAAAATGGAATGCTGATGAGAGGATATGTGATGGAAAAATATGAAATCCAACTTATTGTACACAATGGATGAAAATTGATGACCAGTATCCTACATTTGGAAATGAATTAGAAATATCAGACTTGGGTTGTACACAGATGGAATGAAACCATACCGAAGCCTCAGTAGCACACATAGTTGATTGCCTGTTTTATTTGTAATTTACAACCTCTCTCCTAAAGATTGTATGAAGAACAAATATGTCACATTCTGTATAATGATCTCTATTATGAAGTAACCAAGAAATGATATTGATGTTTTTTTGATTCTATTGATTGATGATTTTAATGTTTTAAGGGAGGATGGTATTAGGGTGCATGGTTCTTATAAAATATAATATTTTCAACTACATGAAGTGCATAGGTTCACTATAAATGGCTTCATACCGTATGGAAATTTGTCTGGATATAGTGTTAAGGGGCATAAATCATGCCTAATTTGCGAAAAACCGACTTCATATTTTCAACTGCATCATGGGAGGAAAACAGTATACATGGGCCATCAAAAGTTTTTGCTTATGGATCAGTCTTATATAACACTAAAAAAGACATTAAATGGCTCATAAGAATTTGATATTTCTCCAAAACCATTATCCCCATATGTGTATTTTGAGATGGTGAAAAAAATGATGGGTCATTGGGAAAGACACATAAATCTAGTAATGATAGAAATATTTGGAAGGAATGCTCAATATTTTTTGAGCTACCATATTTGAGATATCCTGAAGTGAAACATAATATAGATGTCATGCACTTGGAGAAGAATATCTATGACATTTTGATTGGAACATTATTAGATATTAAAGGAAATACAAAAGATGTGGTGAATGCAAGATTAGACATAATATCTATGGGAATACGTTTGGAGTTAGCTCCCACTCATAATGGAAGACGAACATTTCTTCCCCTTGCTTTTCATAAATTATAAAAGAGGGAGAAAATAGTTATTGTCATTGTCTTCATGATATCAAAGTGCCTCATGGTTATTCTTAAATTGTAAAAAAATCACTTTGATGGATTTGAAGTTGATAGGTATGAAATCTTATGATTGTCACATTAGGATTCAACAACTTCTACCAGTTTCAATGTGTGGAATGTTGCCCTTCCATGTCAGAAAGAATGTAATGATGTTGTGTTATTATTTCAATTCAATTTTTATTAAATTGATTGATGTGAATGCTTTGAACATTTTGTAAATGGATGAAATTTCAATACATCTTCAATTGGTAATGTACTTTCCTCCATCTTTTTTCAATATAATGGTTCATTTAATAGTTCATCTAGTTTGAGAAATAAAGCTTTGTTAGCCAGTTTAACTACATTGGATGTGTCCTTTTAAAGGAATACGAAAATATTGAATGGGTATGTTAAGAATCCATATCAACCTGAAGCCTCCATTGTTGAAAATTATATTTATGAGGAGTTTGTGGGGTTTTTTATGAGGTACTTGGATACGATGGAGCATATAGGTTTTCCTCCATCTCTCCATGAACGAGTTAATAATGTGGGTAGGGGGATTCATGGATTGAAATTCGAATCATTGTCAGCTGAATAGATGAATAAGGTATAATTATACATCTTGAATAACATTGTTGATGCTCAACTGTATATCACATTGCATATTAATGAGAAGAAACAATGTCATCCAATGATGAATGAAATGTTGATTTTGAATGAGCTCATCAAAACATTTTTTCCATGGTTTAAAAATACATTGCTCGGTAGATCATATGTAATAGAGACATTAAGATGGTTAGTGGGAGTTCCATGTTTAAATGTGATAACATGGTTTGGGTATGAGATTAATGGATATACATTTCATATGAAAGCTGCAGACAACAGAAGTGATGTATAGAATAGTGGTGTATTGTTGTTTGTAGAAGCAATGCATTTTTTGAGTTTTGAAGACAAAAACCAAATTCCTACATCATGTGTGTATTATGGAGTCATTGAAGAAATATGGGAAGTGGATTACTTTAAAATTAACGTTCATGTTTTTAACTGCAAATGGTTTATCGGTAACAACAGTGTCAGACACGATGAATTTGGAATGACAGTTGCTAATCTATATAGATTGGAAGACATAAAAGATTTTTTATAATGGCAGCACATGCAAAAAAGATTAAATATATAGTTGATCAATCAGATATATAGTGGTCTGTTGTTTTACAAGGGAAATAACAATATGTTGGTGAGAATCAACTTGATAAAGATAGTAATTTATGTGAGATCCATACATCCACGAAAAGATTAGTAAAAAAATAATGATGAGCATGTTGAAGACATGGTTTGTGCCATAAGGAACGATCATGATGACGAAATATGGGAAAACAATCCATTTGTGCATTCCTAATTTTATAGTTAATATATGTTAATTTATTGTTTACATTTACTATTTTAATAAAATGTTAAATTATTTAAATTTTTTATTAAAATGCGTATTAAAACCAATATGTAGAAATTTTTGTTTATTTTAATTTTGTTTAGTTTAGTTTATCATGTTTACCATTACGTAACTTATATATCTATTGATTTTGTTGAATGACAATTACTTTACCATGGTTACCATGTTTACCATAATTTACCTTTATGTAACATATAAATTTATTGATTTGGATGAATAACAATTACACTACCATGTTTACCATGTTTACCATGTTTACCATGATTACCATCTTTACCATTGTTTAACTTGATTAACAAATTTACCATTATTACTATTATGTAATTTTGTTTAGTTTTCCATTTTTTGTTTACATTATTATTTTAATATTTGAGTTTGTATATTTGTGAAATACTGTTTTCTATTTTGATATGATAGATAATGACAGACCAATTAGTTGATCCACCACATGATTCTGGAGATGAGCATCAGGATCATACCTCTACGGAGGAACATTGACATGATCCTATTGATGTTCCCCAATCATCATCATGTGCTACCATAATAAAAATGAATAATTACAGAGTTGGTAAATGTGGTCGCACACGTTTACCAAAATTATCACTTGCCCGTAGCGAGGACCAGAGGATACCGGTTGAGTTTGATGAGAATGATATTTCTAGAGGTCCAAATGCAAAATATTTTAAGAGTTTTGTTTCAAGTCAGGGTAAAATAAAATTAAGCACTTTTTATGAAGATTGGAGAAGTGTGGACAAAGCAATACTAACTCAGTTTTGGGAGAAGATTTTGGTATGATCTTTTTCTATTGTTTGACTAATCATTAAATTTTTCTAGTATAATATGATTTTCCTCTTCTTTATCAGATAAAATTTGATATTAATCACACTATAGAAGTTAGGGATAAATTTTTATCGATGTCTTCCGGGAGATGGAGGTATTTCATATCAACCCTCACATCTGATTTTATTTTTGGTCAAAGGAATCATGACAATCCATGTCATATATATTCTTTCATAAATGAAGACACATGGAGGCAATTTGTTGAAACTAGAAGAAAATATTCATTTTTGGTAAGGGAAATGTAAACTTTTATAAGCTTTCTTATATAAAAGATCTTATTAATTTTTTGTTAATGATTTCTTATTCTTAATTTACCGCAACCGAGGAAATATCATCAAGAGATCCAATATAAAAATGTATACCCTCATAGTTTATCTTGGAGAGAGTATACATTATTGGAAGAGAAAATGATGGTAAAAAATTTTAACAACTGAAAGCTGGGTCTTCAAGATCTGGAGAGGTTTCCCCTCCATCCACTCCATATAGATATGAAAAATGGAAGAGAGATTGGATTAAAAAAGGACAATATCGTTTGGAAGAATCGAGAATCGTAGATGAGAGGGTTGTAAGATATTTAATTATTTATTTAATTTAATTGTATTCTTTATATAATTGGAATCATTACAGAAATATTCATTTAATTAATATAGGATTATCTTGTGAAGCAAAGCACATAGAGGGTATTTAGAGCTAATAGGAAGCAAGTTATTTTATCTGCAACATTAGGAAAGCCCGAACATCCTGGTCTTGTATGAGGATATCTTATGGGTGTATCGGTAAGAAATGTGTTGCCATATTCTTAAAATTATTTAATAGAGGGTTTTTATAAAAAAATAGAATCCTTGGAGGAAAAAGTTCATATTATCAATGCGACATTGGAGGAAAAAATTAGAGCGTCGGTACAGTCTATGTTCGTAGACATGAAAATACAATTTCAGATTGCAACTCTCACTCCTCCACCATTCCCTATAGACCCCATTGTTTAGCCTCCACATCTTCCAGAAGCTCCTACTCCCCCACTATCAAAAACCATCCCTCGGGGCCCGTGTCGTGACTACCCCAAGACCACCTTTCATAGTCCAGGGGCTAGCGACTAGCAACAAAAGGAATAACCCCTAAAACTATGAAGGCATTGCCTTTATAACCTATAATCACACACAACCAAGTACACATTAAGATACGAACACAAGTAAACTGAATAGTAAACAGAGTGAGTACAGTAAGTAAAAGGGGATAGAATACATGCCCAACTGGAAAGTACAAGAAACTGAAAGTACAAGTAAACTGGAGAAAAAAGAAAGATAGTTGATGGGTCGTCCTCCGAGGTTCCTACCTGAAGGGTCGGTATATATCACCTCCTCCACACTCAAAAATTTTCTGTCTCCTTTGTGTACCGACTCATCATAAGGTCATCCTACGGGAACTGTCCATTCCTGTTACCCTTTGTTTCGATCAGTGTTGTCTTTTGTCTGAACCAAACACAACAAGGTGCGGGCATAGCCTGTCTAGGGGTGAGTATAATGGCAATCAGTAGGGACCCCGAGTCCCTCAAGGTCCCACAAAATCCACAAAGGATAAAACTCAAAGCATGAAGTCAACAGTCAACCCTACTTAGGTATATGCTCATACATATACCTAAGTTGTCTTGTAAACCCATTTAAATCATGAGAAAACAGAGGGTCCAACCCAAAATCCCAAAGCTCAAATATTCTAGAAAATAAGGAAAAACACAGAGGCAAGTACCTCATGGGTATTCCACAACGAAGAATACCACCAAGGTATTACCATGAGGGAAATTTCCACACAGGTACAAACTTAGTTCATTCCAGACATTACTTAAGTATTGTAGTAGAGATGATTTGTTGTATCTACTGAATCATCTTACTCTATTAAGAGGTAGGCCCACACAGGATCGCCAGGTGCTGACCCACACAGGATCTCCAGGTGCTGACCCACATAAGATCGCTAGGTGCTGACCCACATAGGATTGCAAGGTGCGGACCCACACAGGATTGCTACGTGCTGACCCACACACAACCGTAAGGTGCTGGCCCACAAACGATCGCTAGGTGCTGACCCACACAGGATCATAAGGTGTTGAACCACACAGGATCACTAGGTATTGAACCACACAGGATCACAAGGTGATGACACACACATGATCTCTCGGTACATTATCAGATTCACAGAAGATCCTTGTATATCTCAAGTATGTCGTTAGACCCACACACGATCCAAGTACATCATTACATCACAGCCAGCTACTGGGTTCCAGCACTATGCTCGCTCGCCTCTGGGAGGATCCGCTTCACAAGCTAGTGGTAGTTACTCCAACTACCACTAATTCTATTAAATATGTATCTCAAAGTACAGCCATGTCATAGGGGTCTCAATGCAACTAACGGTGTATCATTCAGACACCCGGTCTGTGAATTATTAGCCTTTTTGTCCTGAGGTCCCGGTTGGATTAATGCTCAATCCAACCCTATCGTTCACCAATATTATCCAAAAATCTTTTGAGGTATACCAAACGAAAATTCTCACTCCATGGTTTTAGGCGCCACTAACGGTTCATCAAACGGATGTCCAGTTCCAATGTTATGACCCAAGTAAAGTATACTATCGTATTTGGCTCGGGTCCAGTCCGACTCTGTCGGACTAACCCGTTGGGTCCGGCCCAATAGGAAATGAGGCCACGGGGGTGCTACGGGGTAGTGGGACAGCTCAGCTGTTATGGTTCCTTGAGGGCGTGGGGCGACTTGGTCGTGGGGGTGCCGTGAGGGCGCGAGGTCGCGGGGCAGCTTGGCTAAAGCGGCTTAGCCAGGAGGGCAGAGGCTGCGGGGCGGCTCGAACGGGGCGGCTCAGCTGGGGATGCTCGACTGGGGGGTGTTGGGAGGGCATGGAGTAGCTCGGCCATGAACTGCGTGAGGCCACGGGGCAGCTCTAAGTGTCTCGGGTGGTGCGGCCAGGCCGCGGGGCAGTGCGCTGCAGGGCGCAGAGGCCATAGGCGGCGGAGTGTTGTGGAGCACAAAGACGGAAGGCAGCGACGCCGGCCCCGGACGGTAGAGTCGCAGACGACAGTGGTTGTGGGGTAGCACTGATGCCTTCATCGCATTCGTCACGGTTGATAGACGTACTCCTCCATATTGTAGAACACAAGAATTTTCCAAAGAAATTCAGAAAAGTACGGGCCATGTTTTTTTGTCCCACACTCTTTTCATTAGAGTGGTAGAAAGTAGCTATAATACTTGAATCACAATAATATCAAGAACGGGTAAAAGAAAAATAATTCAAACACCCTCCCTACCTCATTCGTTTCATTCATTGATGATTTCCCACAAGGAAAGAGATGTTGTCGTTGGGAATAGACGGATGTTGGTGACGTCAGCATTTCCTCGATCATCAGTTTGTTAACATTGAAGATGTTCCTTGTCAACGAATGTCCCGTGGAATAAGTCAGAGTCGAGCTCTGTGTTCTTTTTTGGAATTGTTCATTGGAGAGCACTCTCCCAAGGCTACTCCCTCCCAATTCCACCAAAAATGCCAAGTAGCCAACTTAATTGATTATGTTTTCTATTTAGTTTGTTGGCATAAAATCATAATGTTTTAATTAATTAACTGAATTGGCATAAAAATGTTGGAGGACTTGAAGAGGGTCCCCCACATTTAATTGAAAGTTTAAGGGTTTCTCCCATTAATGGAGAGTTCAAGTGGGTTTATACTTGGGTGGTCCCCACCACCATAACCTCTCATGGGAGGTTTAGGCTCAGTGGTTCCCACCACCATAACCTCTCATGGAAGGTTTTAGTTTAGTGGTCCCCACTTGTGAAACATCCAAATGGGAGTTTCAAAAGAAAATCAAAATAAAATGGTACACAATTTTATTTTATGATATTATTTCATGAATAAGTGAAAAACTAACTTCCACCCCTAACCTACTACAGTCTAGGTGAAGGTATCATTAAGCGAATACTGGCGTTGTGAGTTCAACGGTGCCATCATATTTTAATTCTAGGCAATGGTTCAAAAGTTAGAAAATCTTACACATAGGTTTTCTGAACAAACCCAGAAAAAAGTTCATAAATTCATTCCGGGAACTCCGAGCCTCGGAATCAAGCGCCATCAATTTTTTCGGACACGCAGAACACCATTTTAGTTAAAAATATTACATGGAATTTTCAGGTCTTTACAACATCCCCTCCTCAAGGCTTTGTGTCCCCGTAAGCCACAACTCAAAATAAAGGAACAAGTGGGGGTATTGAGCACACATCTGAGCCTCCTGCTCCCATGTGATTTCTTAGAGGTTCTCGTGCTTCCAGCGAATGCGCAACAGAGGTATCGATCGTCCATGAAGGACCCACTCCTATCGATCCTCAATCTCTACTGGAGCCTCCATATAAGTCTCCCCATCGTTGACATCCATATCACCATGTTCGATGACGTGAGAAGGGTCTTACATGTATTTTCTCAGCTAGGATACGTAGAAGACGTCATGCACCTAGTGCAACTGAGGTGGAAGATCTAAGAGTTAAGCCTCCTCGCCAACTCTGATGAGGACCTGGAAAGGTCCGATGATCCTTAGAGATAACTTGTCACCTCGGCCAAATCTCTACAAACCTTGTCGAGGTGAGACTCGTAGAAAGATGTGGTCGCCATCCTCGAACTCTGGAGGTATCAGTCTCCAGTCAGCATACGACTTCTGTCTACTCTATTCAGTCTTCATCCACTCCTGGATGATCTGCACCTTCTCTCTGGTAGCATATACAATAACTACTCCCACTAGTGCTGACTCCCCTGAGTCAGTCCATCACAAAGGTGATCTGCATGGTCACCCGTACAACCCCTCAAAAGGTTCCATCCCAATGGTAAAGTGATAGCTATTGTTTTATTAAAACTCCACCAAAGGCAAGTGATCCTCCCAACTACGACCAATGTCAAGGACGCAAAAATGCAGCATGTCCTCGTGGGTCTGAATGGTCCGCTCAGTATGACCAACCGTCTGAGGATGGAAGGCAAGGCTCAAATGAAGATGCGTCCTGAAATCCTCCTGTAACCCCTTCCATAGCCAGGAAGTAAAACATGTATCCCGATCAGAGAAAATCGTCGATGGTACTCTATGTAGCCGCACAATCTTCTGCACATAGAGGTGTCCCATAATCTCTGCGGAACCATGATCTCTGATCGGTAGGAAGTGGGCCGACATGGTGAGTCTCTCGACGATAACCCAAATCGAGTCATTTCCCCTAGATGTAAATGGAATTCCTATAACGAAGTCCATGGATATCCCATCCCACTTCCACTCTAGGACCTCTAATGGTTGAACCAAGCCTGCTAGTACCTGATTCTCATCCATCACTTGCTGAAAAGTGAGGCATCGAGAGAGAACCTCTCCAACTACTTTCTTCATTCTCGGCCACCAGTGCTATCGTTGGAGATTGTGGTATATCTTTTCCACTCCTGGATGAACCTCTAGAGGGGATGTGTAGAAATCCCTCATCACTTCCTCCCGAAGCGACACTAGTACCATGGTACGTCCTCTGAAGAGGTTGACGTTCTCCCCACCTTCAAAAAATCTATTAGGTGCATGTCCTATGGATATATGAGCACGTTGTGTCTCGCTATCGGTGTAACATCACTGCGCTACCCTGACTTGATGAAGAAGTGGGGGAGTGATTGTAAGAGACTGAAGAAAATCTGATCCATCTCTATCCACAAATGATATCTGCAAAGCGGCCAGCTGCTTCGTCACCTCACCTACATCCATATACCAGTTCTCATACTGAGTGCATCTGGTACAACATTCCCATTCCCAGGAGTATAGACTATCTCGAAGTCATAGTACTAGAGGAATTCAAGCCAACACCATTGTCTCATGTTCAGGCCCTTCTGAGAGAAGATATATCTGAGACTCTTGTGATCTGACTACTTTGAAAAATACACCCCATAAAGTGATGTCTCCACATCCTCAAGGAGAAGACCAGTAATTATAACTCTAGGTTATGGGTATAATAGTTTTTCTCATGCTATCTTAGTTGTTGATAAACATATGCGATCACTGCTCAGTCCTACATTAGGAAACATCTGAGTTTGGTCCCTGATGCGTCGTAATAGACTATGTACCATACACCCTCCTCTAGAAGCCTCAAGATGGGGGCACTAGTTAGCCTCTACCTCAGCTTCTAAAAACTCTGCTGGAATCTCCCCGACCACATGAAGGGTTTCCCCTTCTTCGTCAACACTAGTAGTGGTGCTGTAACTCTTGAGAAATATGGAAAAAATATCCAGTAGTATCCACCCAAACCCAGGAAACTTCGTACCTACCCCACACTCTTGGGTGGTTCCGAAGATATTATTGCCTCAATCACCCCTGGATCCACTGCTAATCTAGCCTCTGATATTACATATCCTAGAAAGTGACCCTCTCGGATCTAGAACTGAGTCTTCGAGAGCTTACCGTAAAGCTAGTGCTCATAGAGTGTGTCCAGTAATACCTGAAAATGATAGGCTTGCTCATCTTTTGTAGATGAGTAGATCAGAATGTCATCGATGAAGACTAATACAAAGCGATCAAGGTATGGCTGAAAGATCCTATTCATGAGTCCCATGAACACTGCTAGTGCATTGGTTACACCAAATAGAATAAACAAGAACTCATAATGGTTGTACCGACATCTAAAAGTCGTCTATTTCACAACCTCATATCGTACACTGATCTTGTGATGGACTGATCTAAGGTTTATCTTCAAGAAGCATTATTCTCCATATAGCTGATCGACGAGGTCGTCAATCCTCAAGAGTGGGTACTTGTTCTTCATGGACACCTGGTTCATGCGCTGATAGTCGAAACAAAGTCTCATGATCTCATCCTCATTCTTGGAAAAAAATCAGGGCTTCCCAAGGAGAAACACTAGATTGAATGAATCCCTTCCCTTGAAAGTCCTCTAGTTGTACCCGCAACTCACGAAGCTTTGTGGGAGCCTTCCGATAAACTCTTATTGATATCATTGTTTTCCTAGGGTACATGTCAATGTAAAAGTCCACATCCCTGTGAGGAGGTTGACCCAAAACATCATCAGGGAAGACATCCGCATACTGGTCCACCACTACAGGATAACTTGGACTCTCCACATCAACCGCTCTGAGGGTAAGGCTATCCAACTGATGTGTGATCGACGACAGTCTCCTCCGAGTAAGCCCATCAAGTGATGCAAAGGCTCCCTTCTCACCGGTGATTGTAAATATGGTCCCATATATTCAGAAACACCACACTTTGCACCTAATACAGTCAATATGGGCATGGATTGTACATAACCAGTCTATACCCATGGTGACGTCGTAAGGCCTTGACGCTACTACCAGGAGATCCTAGCCGATGATCTCACCTCATAGAGTAAGATCACACAGCCAGAAATAGTGCGTAATCATTGAATCCACTGTCGTAGGAGTATCTATCTGTAAGGATCAAGCCAGAGACTCCGTCTAAATCTCTGAGCTCCAAACGAGGGAAATGAAAATAAAAGAATGATTGGTACGTGTGTCTATAAGTACTGCTGCTAAGGTGGAGTAGACATAGATCGTACCTCGTATCATCTCTAGAGCACCGTGATCGTAGGCCTCAGCTGTCTGGAGATGAGTTCTCCCCTGTCCACCTGCTCCCTGCGGTCAGGGTGGACCTCTTGGTGGTGTTGATGGTAACATCTCAAATCATCTCCCACCACCAGCTTCACGGCTAGCTCCTCTGCCACGTCCACCTACTCCCTACAGTCCTCCTTGATCGAACCTCTATCTCTGCCTGGGTTATCTTTTGACCATCTGATGATCATCCTTACGATGGGTCAGATAGTCACGATCCATGTGACCCTGCCCACTACATGTGTAACACTACCCGCTCCTGGAATGATTGGCTCTATCTCTGGTGCCCCGCACAACCGACACTGAATCCTGCGGTCATCCACCTAATGGTCTGGTCCTTTTGGACCTCTATGATATCTGTCTATTTCCAGCTATAGAAGACTCCGCTACATGATGACTGGTAGTGGGTCTTGCTGCTGGTGACTGCTCAGTAAAGAAAAACTCCACTAAAAGGGCTCTCTCTAACGCCCACGCCTACTTCAGGATGCTGAGTAAGACCATCACGCCCCGTTCTCTCACTTGAGTCCCTACTCAAAGGTTCGGGCCCTGAAGAATGGATCTCTCACCATATATGTGGAGTAGCATGAGAGGTCAGGGAACCTCACTGATTACTGAGCCACTATCATGCTGCCCTGTGGCATATGAATTTGCTCCTGATTATGCACTACACAAAGTGTCTCTAGAACAAACTCTGCCCGAAACAGGCTCTCGATGTCTTCCCGGAGAAGCTTCACCTCATCGTGAACTGGAAGCATCAAGCTCCACCATCTGCTTGTTGCTGCCAATAGAAGGCTGGCTGCAAGGATCACCATTAGATTGGATGGTGTCTATACTAGTCTGAAGACTCTCACTACAGCCTCCAGCCATTCCTTAGCTTCCTACAGGTCTGTCTCTCTCCTGACCCTGGGTGGCCTCTTGCGCTGAAACTCATGCAATGTGATTAAGCGGTGTGCACCCTCTACTGTTGTGGCTGGTGGAATCGGTGGCCCAACAGGTAATGTTACCGCCGGATCCTCCACTAGTGTCTTTACTATAAGAGGACCCTACACCGAGGCCTCCTCACTTGGTGTGCTATCAGTGCGTACAACTCTCTGAACCCTAGCTGGTTGTCTTCATGGAGGCATCCTGAAAAGAAATAGGTGAGCCACGATAAAAAGCTATACTAGGTGAGCTTCCTCAATGAGACCACAATGAAAACTCCTGAAAACACACACACAATCAGTGTTTCCATGCACTGAGTCATAAATCAAAAGTTTGGGTCCTGGTGTATGGATTCGTCGGCCGCCACACCAACACTGGATTCCCTAAACTGATAACCACACTCACTACACTTAACACTATTGCCATTAAAATAATGATCAGAGTCCTATGTTTAATGGTAGAACTGACTCCTCTGATACCAATTTCTCATGACCCATCCCCCGGGGCCCATGTCGTGACTACCCCAAGCCCGCCTTCCATAGGCCAGGGGCCGGTGACTAGCACCGAAAGGCATAATACCTAAAACTAAGAAGGCATTGACTTTATAACGTGTAATCACACGTAACTAAGCACACAACAAGATCCAAAAAAATTAAATTGAATTGTAAACAATGATAGTACATTAAGTAAAATGGGCAAGAATACAAGCCCAGCTGGAAAGTACACGAAACTGAAAGTAAAAGTAAACTAGAGAAAAAAGGAAGACAGATGATGGGTCGTCCTATGAGGTTCCTACATGAAGGGTAGGTATAGATTGCCTCCTCAGCACTCCATGTCCGTTCGTCTCCTCCGTGTACCGACTCGTCGTAATGTCCTCTTCTGGGCACCATCCAGTCTTGGTACCCTCATTTTTGATCAACGTTGTCCATTTTCTGCATCGATCACAACAAGGTGTGGGAATATCCCATGCCGGGGTGAGTATAATGATACTCAGTAGAGACCCCGAGACCCTCAAGGTCTCACAAAATCCACAAAGGATAAACCTCGAAGCATTAAGTCAACTGTCGACCCTACATAGGTATATACCCATACATATACCTATGTTATCAAGTAAACCCATCTCAATCATGAGGAAACACATGGTCCAACCCAAAATCCCAAAACTCAACTATTACACAAAGGAAATAAAAACACAATGGTAAGTAACTCACAGGTATGCGACACAGAATATTACCACCAATGTATTACCATGAAGGAATGTACCACTCAATTACGAACATAGATCATTACAAGAATATCTTATGTACAATAGTAGATATGATTAGATGTATCTACTCAATCATCTTACTCTGTTAAGAGGCAGACCCACACCAGATCACTAGGTGCTGACCCACACAGGATTTCTAAGTTCTTATCCACACAGGATCGCAAGGTGCTGACCCACACAGGATTGTTAGGTGAAGACCTACATAGGATTGCAAGGTTCTCACCCACACTGGATCGCTAAGTGCTGACCCACATATGATCTCAAGGTGCTGACCCACATAGGATCGCTAGGTGATGACCCGCATAGGATCACAAGGAGTTGACCCACATAGGATCGCTCGGTACATCCTCGCACCCACAAAGGATCCGAGTACATATCTAGTACATCATCAGACCCACACAGGATCCTAGTACATCTTCACGTCACAGCCAGCTATAGGGATCCCACACTATGCTCTCCCTTCTCCATGAGGATCTCCACCACAAGATACTGGTTGATACTCTAACTACGAAGAAGTACCACAAATAAATATCTCAATGGAATGACACGTCATATGGGTCTCAACGCAACATACGACACGTCATTCGGACACCCTCTCTATGAGTTATTAGCCTTTTTGTCCTGAGGGCCCGGTTGGATTCGTGGTCGATCCAACCCGACCATTTCACAACATTATCCAAATCTCCAGTCGGGTATATCAAAGAAACCATCTCGCTCCTAGGTTTCTGGCACCGCAAACTGTTCATCAAATGGCAATCTGGGCCATAGTTTTGGCCCATGTAAATATATGGTGGTATCTGGTCTGGGTCCGGTCCGACTTTGTCAGACCAACCTAGCCCAACCTAGCCCGCTGGGTGGCCTAGCTGGCCGTGAGGCCACGGTGGTGTCACGGGGGCGCGGGGCGGCTCAGCCACGGGGGTACCACGAGGGTAATGAGCCGGGGTGCAACTCGGCTAGAGAGGCTTGACCGGGAGGGCGGAGTATGGAATCCCTCCTTTTTATAACATAACATTTCATTACATTTTACCAAACCGAGGATCTTTAAGGTTTAGTGTCTTGGAAACCCGAAACATAAAACATGAAAACATAAAACATTCTTCTTAAACACTTGAAAGGATCCTCATTATTTTCATCCAAGGTTCATTACTGCATCTCATAACCTGGGGACATACATCAAAAGAAAGGGTGAGCAGAAGGCCCACTAAGGGAAACAAGGGGAAACATTTAACATGTGAACATGAGATACATCAATAAAGTCGTGAAAAAAGAACCTTAAGGAATGAGAAAGAAATCATGAGGAATATAATATTAAAAATAACTTATTTCATAACTAGAAGATGTGGATACACCATTTAACTTCAACAATCATGAACATATCACCAAGGTCCATCCCCAAGGTGTTATTTGAAATTACCAAGGTTATTCACCAAGGTATCGTTAGAATTGTAATCTCTAGTGGTTACATCATTACCCAATGAATTGGAGTGCTATCAGGGTGAAACCTTAAATTTGTATTTATCATCATGAAACCCATATATATCTACTTAAAACCTTTCATAAATAACCAATATAGCATAAAAGAAATGGGTTTTATTTCATAATCCTAACGTTTTAAAAACTGCTTTTAAGACATGATCTTTATGCCATTTTAATCCCACGGAAAAAGGAAAGCGGGTTTCATGTATGTAAATACTAGAATTTTAAATATAAAATTTTGATACATATGTGAATATCCCAATAGAAGAAAGTTATTTTAGTATTCACTAAATAAAATAAAATAATTTAAGATAAAGAGAGAGACATTTTGAGATGAAAATTCGGCAGCATGACGGCTATGTTATAGGATTTTAAAAAATACTGAAAAGAGAGAGGACATGGGTCACCCACTAATAAATGATCCATGAAAATGTATAGGGAAATTATATAATGGATATAATAACATGGTAATTAAATTTGAAAGACATGCCACATGAAATGAAAAACATGGAAGGGAGACAAAAATGAGATTTCTCTTATGAAAAATCGGCATCCTAACAGCGTCAATTAAACTTCAAAAAAATGAATTGAGGAGATCAAATAGGGTCTCCCACTGTATGAACATAACAAATCAGTATTAAAGATATATATATCTTACCTCAACATAATAAAAGGAACTCCAAAGACTTGACATGAAAATAGGACTTGAAAATGAGAAGTGTGAAAGAATCCCTTAAAAATTCGACAGCCTGACGACGCCACTTAATCATTCTTAAAATGAATTTATGAGAGCAAGAGGGGGTATCTCATAATATGAAGATGAAAAGTACATAGTATTAATATAAAAGAACATCCTACAACATAAGATTATGGAGCACAAACGAAATGACATAAAAGAGAGTACTTGGAAAGAAATAAAGAGGTAGGATCCCTTACCTTAAAACGTAACTCTTAAAACTAAATGGTTGGAACCTTGAGGGCTTGGGGGCACCCTGGGAGGACAACATGGGAGGTATGGAGACCAGAACTTCGTTGAGGATTATTTTTGAGTTGAAAGGATGAGATAATGGCTTCTTATTTATAGGAAAAGTGAGAGGACAAGGCATTAATTGCCAAGGGACACCTCATTGGTGGTATTGAAAAAACCATGGGATTGCCCATGGTATTTCCCAAGGTGTTAGGACACATGGGACCTCTCATACAATAATTCATCCCCTTTAGTCGGCCATCCCTTAAAATATCTCATGACAACATCATGATGCAGTCATGATGTCATTAAACATACAGAAACCCTAAAACTAAAAATTCACTTTTCACCGAAAATTTAACATTCTCAGAAAAATCCCAATATTTCACCTTAACCAAATATAGATGATCTGATTTGAAAAATGAACTCCATTTTATAAAAATAATTTTATAAATAATTTTAATTTAATTTTTAAAATAAATACACTATTCAATGAAAATTCAATTTTTTCAGAAAAATCCCCAAAAATTACCTTAACACAATATCGATGCTCTGAGTTCAAAAATGAAATCAATTTTTTAAAAATTTTTTATAAATATTTCTAATTTAATATTTAATTAAAAATACTATTCACCTTAAAAAACTAATACTTGACTAATAATTTCTAAAACAGTTATTTACCTATTTTATTGAATCACATTACTTAATCAAGGTGCCGAGATTATATTACTACTTTCTTTAAGTCAGATTACTAATCCATTTGGTCACATTAATAATCCTAAGCGTAAAATCACTATTCATAATTTACAATTCATCAAAAATTAAGTTGATCTCATTAGCCTCTAAATTTCTTACTGAAAATAATTGTAGAAGAGCATTTTTTGAAAATAATTACCCATAATTAATTATTTAAGGTTTACATAAATATTTTAAAATATCCTTTTTCTAGAATTCATCAAAAATATTCATACTATATTTATCTGGATATTTAAAAAATCACAAAGTTCATCATAATAAAGAATCACAATTATTATTTAAATCAAAGGATTACACAAGGTAGTTACGTTCTCCTAACATAGCCCCTTATAACCCTAGAATAGTACCTAAGTGTAAGGTGTGATAAGGTGAGAGAATCTGAGGGCGGCTCGACCAACATCGCACGAGTAGTAATTTCTATCAGTTTGAACTTCTCGCGAAGCCGATTTTGTTCTAGCTTTACACGAGGAAGTTCGGCTTGGGTTTGGTCCAGAGAAAATCCCATTGGTGCTACCTCTTTCCCATGTTCTGTTAGATGGGCTTCAATTGGCCCGAGACTACTAGATGAGGCCATCAAATCTTCTTTCTATATTAATTAACCAAGATAACTTGTATTTAGTGACAATATTAGCAACATTTAGTTTCCAACGGCCAAAATGACTAACAATCAGATAATGGTCAAAACCCAATAGTCTAATTTTAATTATACTCATTTTATTAAATGAAAAAGTTTTGTTTAGTATGAAATAAAATAACACACAAAATTAGTAAACAAGATCTATTCAAAGTTTCAGGTCGTTACACGGTGGCCACGGGGCAGCTCGACCACGGGGTGGCTCAGTCGCGTGGTGGCTCGGTCGGGTACACGGTGGGTATGTGGGGCGGCTCGGAGGGCCGGGGCAGCTCGGAGGACCGCGAGCAGTGCGGCTAGGCCATGGGGTGGCGCGGTATGCTGCGAGGCGGCACTATGAGGCCGTGGGTTGGAACGGCAGGCCACGGGTGGTGGAGCGCTGTGGGGCACGAAGGTCACGGGCGGTAGAGTACGGTGGTCCGCGGAGGACACGGGCGGCGGAGTGCGGTGGGGCGCGGAGGCTGTGAGCAACGGAGGCTTCAGGGAAGGGCCTTTGACTTCGTCGTCTACGTCACCTTCATCACCGTTGATAGTCATCATCCTCTATAGTGAAGAACACAAGAATTATCCCACGAAATTCAGAGAGGACGGGTCATGTTTGTTCGGCCTACACTCTCCACATTATAGTGGTAGAAAGAGTCTATAATACATAAATCACAAGAATATCAAGAATGGGTAATGGAAAATAATTCAAAAATCGTACCTACCTCATTTGTTTTGTTGGTTGAAGATTGTCCGTGGGGAAGGAGACAGTGTCCTTGGGAATAGACTGATGTTGGTGACGTCAGCATTTCCTCGATTGTCGGTTCATTGACGTTGAAGAAGTTCCTCTTTAACGAATGTCTCGTGGAAGAAGTCGGAGTTGAATACGACATTCTTCATTGGTGTTCTTCATTGGAGAGATTTCTCCCAAGGCTTCTTCCTCCCAATTCCACCAAAAATTCCAAGTAACCAACATAATAGATTATGTTGACTATTTAGTTTGTTCATATAAAATTAAAAAAGCAATATTTATTAAATTAATTGGCATAATAAATGTTATAGGAGTTGAAGAGGCTCCCCCACATTTAATAGGAAGTTTTAGGGTTTGTCCAATTAAAGGGGAGTTCAAGGGGGGTTTATACTCGGGTGGTCCCCACCACCCCAACCTCTTATTGGAGGTTTACGATCAGTGGTCCCCACATCCATAACCTTTCATGGGAGGTTTTAGTTCCATGGTCCCCACCTATGAAACATCCACATGGGAGTTTCAAAATTAAATAAAAATAAAATGTTGCACCCTTTTATTTTGTTGTATTATTTCATGAATAAATGAAAAACTTACTTTCTCTCTGGACCTACTACGGTCAAGGTGACGGTCTCCTTAAAAGAATATAGGCACTGCGAGTTCAACAGTGCCCTCAGATTTCAATTCTGAGCACCGGTTCAAAAGATAGAAAATCCCACTCGTATGTTTATTGAACGTACCCAGAAAAAAGTTCAGAAATTCATTCTGGGAACTCTGGGCCTCGGAATCACACGCCTTTAATTTTCACAAACTTGAAAAATTCCCATTTAATTAAAGAAAAATTACATGCAAATTCGGGGTATTTACACCCACCTCAACCCACGGACCCCATTTTTTATCCTACTCCTCCACCACAACTTCCTACTTATTCTGAGTTGTACTTTGTTGGTCAACACCATCATATAGTTGCATATGGGCAGGTATATTGTATAAAAGATACAGTTCATTATCAGTAGTTAGAGGTAGAGCATCACAGGGTCACTATACAGGATATTACAGAAAGATCAGCTTGACAACCATTACCTACAGTTGAGGTGACGATAGTTGGACATAGTATCAGCCACTTTTTATCTTGGCTATCCAGACTTCTGTGACTCATTACCATAGTTGTATGTATGTTATATATGTTATTTTATTTTTTATTAAAATTTTATCATTTGAAAACTAATATATTTTTCTATTTATTTTTATAGGAATACTTCAATGGTAAATAAATATTTTATAGACAACAACAAAGACCAATGGTTATGCCATCAGATACAGATTGTGGTAGACTTGACGGATTGTTAAGATTTTCAAATTTGTTAGTGGATCATTATGAGTTTCCAATGGAATCTCATGTTTGTGGATGTGAATTAAATGTAGGGATTCTGAAAAATTATTTCATGGATCTTTTTACTGGAGATAAGTTGGTCATGAACGTGGTGAAAATTGTTTTCATGAATGTCTTAACAACATTCCCTACATTATATTTATTAAAAATGTATAATTATGTCAATTTTGTATTAGGTATATTTATAACATGTGTGATAAGAATTAGTGGACAAATTTATATGGATTCATGGACCCACAATTGATTTTCCCAGAAGGACATGCATTGGATGAGGAACAAAGCACACATTATATTACTGAAAGATTTCAGTAGAATATAATCATGCAATGTTGGATAATGCCTTTTTGTGAGGGGTATGAAACATATATCTAGAAAAGTGTTCATTATCTTTTAACATCAAAAATCAGTAACCTTAAATTTTATTTTATATCAGTGATCATTGAATGTTAGGAGTTCTTTTCAACAGTGAAAACACTTTATTGGATATGCTCTATTCATGGAAATGTGCGGGAATGTTTTAAGAATATATTGGAAAAGTAATTTTCAAATTCTTAATTGTTGTTTTTATTATAATGAATTATAAATTTTTCTCATTCGTATTATTTTCTAACATGGGATGGGTTTATTTTCAGAAAAAAAAAATCAAAGAAAAAGAGTGATAAGATCAAATATGTAAAAGTAAATGTAAATATCTATTTATAATTTGTACTATTTGATGTATGACATAAAATTGATATTTTGAATTGACACACATTTAAACAAAATATTCATGATCAAAATGGTGTCATCGAATGTGGATATTATATATTAATATTTATGTATGATATAATTACAAATGGAACACTTGTGAAGTTTAACCTGGAAATATTTCCTTATAATATTTTCCATAACATTTCATTTGATTTATTCATTTTGCATTTTAAATTACATCCTTTTAATTTGTAGCTATTTGATGACCCTCAACCCTATAGTGCTCAAGAGTTCAAACAATTATAAGTGAAATGGTAAAATTATTTTACAGGTTTGATTGGATTTTAGTTTGTTGGTAGTGTGAAATGTAATTTTGAACACTGAAACTATAATTGTGTATTTGGTAGTTGTTTTGGTAGGATTTAGGATTTTTCAAGTTGAAATTGTATGTTTTGAATGCTATATATGTGAATGTATAATTTTTATTTGCTTCTTCTTATTTTGGTCTAGTTATGATGTTTTTCAGGTTTATATTCTGGTCTGGTTTTGGTCTAATTTTGGTCGGGTTTTTGCTTGTTTCATACTTTTGCAGAGCATTGTAATGCATTCATGGGGGGAGGGGGGGGGGGTAGGGGTGTCTGGGGTCTTCCAAGGGGTATGGGGTGTCTTGGTGGAGGGGGTGTCTACGGGGGTAGGGCGTGTTGTCCATGAGGGTGGGAGGGTCCAGAGGGGTGTCCATGGTGTGGAGGGTGTTCAGGGGGGGTAGGGGTGTCCCCATGGGTTGGGGTGTCCAGGGAGAGTGGGGGGATGTCCAGTGGGTGGGAGGGTGTTTAGAGAGGGTTTCTAGGGGTGGGGGTGTCTAGGGGGTGGGAGGGGCTGTCCAGGGGGTGGGTGTCTAGTGGGTTGGGGTGTCCAGGGGGGTTAGGGGTGTCCATGGGTGGGGGGGTTCCAGGGGGTGGGTGTCCAAGGGGTGGGAGGGGCTGTCTCGGGGGTGGGGGTGTCCAGGGGTGGAGGATGTATAAGGGATTTGGGGTTGTCTAGGGGGGATGTCCAATGGTGTGGGGTGTTGTCTAGTGGGTGGGAGGGTGTCCAGGGGGTAGGGGTTCCAAGGGTGGGGTTGTCTAGGGGAGTGGGAGGGGCTATCCAGGGGGTGGGGGTATCCAGGGGTGGGGGGATATCCAAGGGGGTCGGGGTGTCTAGCGGTTGGGGGTTGTTCTACGGGCTGGGGGTGTCCAGTGGGGTGGGAGGGTGTCCATTGGGTGGGAGGGTGTCTAGGGGATAGGGGGTTTCTAGGGGGTGTTGGTGTCGAGGGGGGTGGGACGGGATGTCTTGGGGGGTGGGGATGTCCAGGGGGTGGGGGCTATCTAGGGGGTTGGGGTGTCCAGGGGGTGGGGGCTGTCTAGGGGTGGGGGCTTTCTAGTGGGGTGGGGTGGTGTCTTGTGGGTCGGAGGGTGTCCAATGTGTGGGAGGATGTCGAGGGGGTGGGGAGTTTCAAGGGGGTGGGGTGTCCAGGGGGTGGGAGGGGCAGTCCTGGGGTTAGGAGTGTTAAGTGGGGAGGGGGTTGTCCAAGGGGGTCATGGGTGTCCAGTGGGGTGGGGGTGTCTAGTGGGGTGTGGGTGGTGTCCAGTGGGTGGGGACTATCTAGGAGTGGGTGGGTGTCCTAGGGGGTGTAATGACCATAACTTTTGAATAATATCTGTTTCCTAGATTTGTGTGTTATATCATTTTATACACCAAAAAACTATATTCTTTAATTAATTAAGTGATACTGTTGGGTTTCGACTATTATATGACCATTTGAAAATAAGCTCTTAACATTATAATTGTTGTCTATATATAAAAGTGATCTTGGTTAGTTAATACAGAAAGAAGAGTCGATGGCCTCTTCCAGTAGACTCGGGTCGTACGAAGCCCATCTATCAGAGCTTGGGAAGGAGGTGGCATCTCTGGGCTTTGCTCTAGACCAATCCCACACTGAGATTCAATATGTAAAGCTTGAATGAAATCACCTAAGGGAGAAGTTCAAGCTGATAGAAATCACAACTCAGGCAATGTTGTCCGAGTCGCCCCAAGATTCTATCACCAGAGTGCACTTTACACTTAGGTCCTATGGATGGGTTATAAGGGTCTATGTAATGAGACCTTAGTTTTGTTGTGTAATATTTATTGTAAATAAAAATATTATTTCTTATTATGTTAAATTTTTTGAATTTAAAATGTCTAGTTGAATGTGGGATGAAGTTCCGTATTATTGATGAATTCTGGAAAAGGGGTATTTTAAAATATTTTTGTAAACACCAAATAATTAATAATGTGAAATTATTTTTAAAAAAATGGCCTTCTACAATTATGGCCAGTAATCAATTTAGAGTCTAATAAGATCAACATAATTTTTGGTGAATAGTAAATTATGAATAGTAATATAACCTTATGAATATTGATGAATAGTTAATCTGCCAAAAAAATAGAAACTTCACCCATTAATGTATAAATGTAATTTAGACATCATAAAAGTGAAAAAATGGTCATAATATAAGTATTGGTATATTTGTATGTCATAAATATTTTGATTAAAATTTTATAATTAATTTTATAATTTAAAATAAAAATTTATTTTCATAAAATTTAATCATAAATTGTTAATTTATTTTCATAGGGATATACTATAATTTTATGGGACATTGATTACTTTTTCAAGGTGTTAAAAAATAAGTTATAGTTTTAGAGGTACTTTTGTAATAAATAATGATTTTATTTAAAAAAATTAAATTATTTAGAAAATTATATTTATTAAACTAAGTCCATTTTTTAATCCAGATCATCTTTATTAGCTTAGGGATAATTTTTGGGATTTTTCTAAAACAATGTAATTTTCAGTGAATAGTAAAAATTCAGTTTTGAGTTTCAGGTGTTTAATGACATCATTGATGATGTCATCATTATGTAATAAATCTGGTCGACTTTTGAATAGTATGATATGTTATGATGTCTCCCAATTGGGCATTTCTATGGGAAAATACCATGGGAAGGCCCATGGTTTTGAAAATACCACCGATGAGGTGTCCCTTGGAAATTAATTAAATATTCCCTCACTTTTCCTATAAATACCTAGTCTTTACCTCATTAATTTCATTCCAAAATCCTCCTAAACAATGATCTGATCTTCCTACCTCCCAAAGAGACATCACAAGGTGCCCTTATTCCCCCCAAGGTCCAAACCTTCAAGCTTTCGAAGATACTCTTCTAGGTTAGGGAACCATTCACCCTCCTCTTTTAAGTCAGGACTTCCTTTAGGTTATGTCTTCTAGTTGTCATTATATTATGCGGGTTTATGTTCATATATATCATTCGTACTATCCATTTCATTTTCAATTGATGATATAACCTCTCCTCCCTCATCAAATGATTTTCTAAATTTTCAACTGACATTGTTAGGCTGCTGAATTTTCACAAAAGAAATCACATCTCTCCTTTCCTTAAAGTTTCATTTTCATATGGCATTTCCTCCAAATATCCATACCATGTTCTTATTTATTTTTTCTCTATACCCATAATTTATTATGTTTTATTTATGAGTTTATGACTTTTGTCCGCTCTCTTTTCAATGTTTTCTAAAACCATGTTATATTGTCATTATGCCACAGAATTTTCATCTCAAAATCTCTCTATTTTTCTCATGAAATTATATTTTATTATTTATCTGAATACACAAATATATTTTCATTTCTAGGGGTTTTCATAAATACATAAAATTGATCTATATTATTATATAATTAACATACATTTAAACCTACCTCCCTTTCCATGGGTTATAAATGTCATAATGATCATATTTTTAAGTACTTTTTAAACATCATGATTTTGACATTAAACTCATTTATTTGATTCTATTTAGGTTATTTATGAAATGTCTTATTATGATTTATGTGGATCACATGAAAATAAATACATATTAATGGTTTTCCCTAATAGCACTCCAATGCATTGGGTAAAGAATTAATCTCTAGAAAGGACAAGTTTCATGATACCTTGGTGAATAACCATGGTAATGTTTTTTATAACACCTTGAGAATGAACCTTGGTGATATGTTCATCAATGTATAAATGAAATGTTTTAGAAACATATTCAAGTTTTTATTCATTTTCTTTTTATTATGATATGAATCTTTTTCTATTTCTCATGTCTTGTGGTTTTCATCATGTTCTTATTGATATTACAAGTAAACTGATTCCCTTGATTTCTATACAAGGCCTTCTGCTCACCCTTTCCTTTAATGTATGTCACTAGGTTTTGAGATGAAATAATTGTACATAGGATGAACTTATAATGCAGTCTTTCAAGTGGATAAAAAGAATCTTTTATTTTTTCATGTTTTATTGTTCCTGATTTCCAAGACACAAGACTTTAAATCTCCTCTGTTTATAAAATATAATGAAAAGTTATTTAATAAAAAGGAAGGATTACATAGTTGTTATCAAAAAATGTTTAGTTATTTATGGAAATTAGGCTATGAAAACATTATAAATAATCCTATAGAAAAGATTAAAAAACATCATGGTGTTTTGGTGAGTATTGAGTAAGTTGTTTATCAAGAAAATACATCCCTGTCTGGATATAAGCAGGTAGAGGCGGCTCTGGAACAGATTTACCTAGGTGTGAAAACACCGACAAAGAGTTTAAGGCATGACCTCGGGTATCCTGTTCTAGGACAGCAGGACTTTCCACACTCTAGATTACGAAACACCTAGGTGATATGATTTGTTAATCATGAGCTTTTTATGAATCATTATGAAGGATTTATAGAGAAATGTAATTGTGTAAAGCATGAAATTTTAAGACATAAAATCCTTTATTGTCAAAGCATTCGTAAATCAAATAATTTTCTCACTGAGGTTTTATTCTTTTAGAAAATGGTGGTAAATAGGAGGAACTGTGAAAATTGTGACCGTAATGGAACATGCGTTGACGGCCCTCCAATGGAAGCTGAAATGGAATGTTTCATGCGAATGATGAACCAACTAACACAATTTATGTGAAATAACATGAATCAATCTGAGCTACTGATCTCACTACAAATGGAACAACATTATGGTGAATCCTATATGCCTTAACAACCACCAACCTTTAGTGGATCTACCAACCAATTGATTTCGGAATAGTGGATCAGCTCTATCGAGAAGATCATTTCTGTGCTTTGCTATTCAAAGCAAGAGAAGGTAACCCTAACTGTCTATCACTTAGAGGTAGAAGTTGATCAGTGGTGGGAACTAATTAAAAATAATATTCCATGAGTGGAGGTTGAATTTATGGAGTGGGAAGAGTTCAGAGGGATCTTCTTCAACAGGTATTTCCCTCGATTGATGAGAACAAGAATGGAGAAGGAGTTTCTCGAGCTGAAGTAGAAGGATATTGAATCTGTTGGAAGCTATGAGATAAACATCACAATGCTTTCACATTACTCCTCAAGCTTATTCATGGATCCATATATTAATGTTAGTAGATTCTTTAGTGGACTGATACCCCATCTATGGAAGAATCTAGCCAATCGAGATTATGATAGCTATGAGGAGATTGTGCGATGTGCGATAAAAGTCAAACCAGAGTTCTATGAGACGCAACAGTCTCATAAATCCAATGACAACAAAAGGTCAATGGAGCCGAGCATAGGGAAGGGCTTCGATCAGGGAATAGTAGGCAAGAAAGTGAAATTCCCCATGTGTAATAAATGAGTGAAGAAGCATTTGGGGAACTGCCTTCTCGGGAGCAGGCAGTGCTATAGGTGTGGTAGAGATGTCCACATTGCATAGAATTGTTGTAGTGAGGTGAATCCACAACATCCCAACACTAATGAAAAATTGAAGATGGTGCAGGCCCTACCTGATATCCAATGCTATAAGTATGGGAAAATTGGGCACTTTTCTAATCACTATCCTAATCCAAGGGATGTGGAGGGGAATCACCATTAGCCTCATCATATGCCAAGGGACCATGTTCGTGCATTTTCAATCACTACATCTGAACTTGAATTGCCAAATGATGTTATGGAGGGTACTCTAGTTGTTCTCTCAAAGTCAGAAATTACTTTGTTTGATTCTAGTTCTGTTCATTCCATTATTTCCTCCATGTTTGCAAGGAATTTAGAATCAACCCCCAATTTTCTAAATGTAGAGTTATCAGTCAAGACTCTAGGTGGAATTATCCCAACATCATTAGTGTTTAAAAATTCTAGTATTTAATTTAGTGAGAACAATATTATCACAAATCTATTAGTCATTCCCATGCTAGAATTCGACATTATACTATGGATGGACTGGCTCTCTATTTATAATGCTTAGATCAAATGCAAGAGCAAGGAAATATCAGTAGTCTTGAATGGAAAACCTACAGTTATCTCCCAAAGAGAGATATCTCAACCTGATATTTGTCTAAAAAACCACCTATATCATTCTTTATAGAGTTGATTGGTAAAGAAGAAGAAATAAATGAGATTTTGATAATATAAAATTTCCCCATCGTCCAAGAATATGTTGACATGTTTCCTAAGGAGTTATATGGATCTCCCCCAGAAAGAGATGTAGAGTTCTCCAATGAACTCATACCTGGGTCTCATCCGATATCTATGACCCCATATAGGATGGAAAATTTGGAGCAAGAAGAATTAAAGAAACAACTCCATGATCTTTTGGAGAAGGGGTTTATCCGATCGACTATGTCCCCTTGGGGAGAACCTATTCTTTTTGGGAAGCATAAGGATGGATCAACGCAACTATGAAATTATTATAGGGAACTGAATGGGATCATAGTGAAGAAAAAATACTCTCTTCTAATAATTTATGACTTATTTAACCGACTTCAGGGGGCTCAATTCTTCGCTAAGATTGATCGTCGATATGGTTATCATCAATTGAGGGTGAATAAAGAAGATATTCCAAAAACTAATTTATAATCAAGATATGGTCATTATGAGTTTGTTGGTATACCCTTCAGACTGACTAATGCGCATGTAATTTTTATGGATTTCATAAATAGAGTCCTTAAAGACTACCTTGATAACTTTTTTGTAGTTTTTATTGATGATATTATGAAATATTTCAATAGTTCCGAGGAGAATGTGGATCTTATAAGGGGTATTTTGAAATCTCTACGGAAGAAATTTTTTTTTGGAATGTTCATTAAATGTGAATTCTAGTTGGAACAAGTTTCTTTCTTGGGGAACATTGTTAACAATGAAGTAATCAGAGTTGACCCTACAAAGAAAAACATTATAGAGGAGTGGCCTCAACCTACAACAATAACTGAGATTTGTAGTTTCCTTGGTTTAGAGGGATATTATAGGTGGTTTGGGAAGAATTTTTCCTGACATTAGAATACATTAACCAAGCTAACTAGAAAAGGGATAAAGTTCATATGGAAAAAGGAGTGTGAGGAAAGTTTTCAAGAGCTAAAGAAGATATTGGTTACTTTACCCATGTTAACTCTACCCTGAAGTGGAGAAGGATTTTTTATTTTTATTGATTTATCTCTGAAATTTCTTGGGTGCATCGTCATGAAAAATTAAAAAGTCATTTCTTATGCATCTTCACATTTGAAGACTCGTGAGAAGAACTATCCTACACATTATGTAGAGCTGGCTATAGTCATTTTTGCTCTGATGATATGGAGGCACTATATTTATGAGGAGAAATTTGATATATACACAGAACATCAATGTTTGAAGTATGTATTCACACAAAAGGAATTGAGCATGAGGTAGAGAAGATGGTTGGAACCTCTCAAAGACTATGATTGTTCAATTCATTAACATCTTCGAAGAGTAATCAAAGTCACCGATGCATTAAAAAGGAAAGACCCAGTTGTTCTTTCCATGATAAGGATTCAAAGAGATCCATTGATCGTTGACCTAGTAAAGCTGGGCATGGGAATTATAAGGTAAGGGAAATCTTCAACCCTAACCCAAATGATATCTCAACAGTAATTATTAGAGAAGATCACGAAAGCTCAGAAAGAAAATCCTTTCTTAAAGAAGAAGTTTGAGGATGTGAAGGATGAGAATTTTTCTGAGTCAAATATTGATCAAGAATATGTACTAAGATTTCGTACAAGAATATGTGTTCCATCTATTCTGAAAATAAAGAATGAGATGATGGATGAAGCTCATAACTCTACTTTCTCTATACAACTTGGAAGCACAAAAATTTATAGGGACCTTCATGTTTATTATTGTTCGGATAATGTGAATAGGGAGATTTCTGACTACACTTCAAGGTGCCTAGTATGTCAGCAAGTAAAGATAGAGTGACAACTTCCAAAAGTGGTATTTCAACCACCACCCATCCCAGCATGGAAGTGGGATAATATGACAATAGACATCATCACTGGACTCCAGAGAACATCCATGGGAAATAATGTAATATGGGTCATTTTGGACCATCTCACCAAGACTCCCCATTTTATCTCCATTCTAGAAGATTTTTCACTAGATCAACTTGAAATGATTTATTTGAAGGATGTGGCAAGGCTACGTGGAGTTCCTCTTACTATCGTATTTAATCATGATCCAAGGTTCGCATCAAAATTCTGGAGAAGTCTTCAACATGATATGAGCACTGAATTCAATTTCAATATGACCTATCACCCCCAAACTGATGGCCAATCTGAAAGGAATATTCAAACACTCAAGGATATTCATAGAACATACTCAATGGAATTTAAAGGTTGATGGGATCGACATCTCCCTTTAGTTGAGTTCACTTACAACAACAGCTTCTACTCTAGCATTTAAATGTCACCCTATGGAGCTCTATATGTGAAGTGGTGTAGAACTCATACTTGATGCCTTGAATAATGTGAGAGAAAGCTTCTTGGGCATGATCTTGTGTATGAGATGACAGAAAAAGTCCATGCCCTTGATCAACATATTAATGATTCTTAGAGTTTGAAAAAGAGCTATACTGACAACCGTCTAAGGGACTTGAGTTTGATGTTGGTGAAAAATAATTTATTCGATTTTCTCCTTGGAAAAGAGTCATGAGGTTTGGGAAGAAAGGGAAGCTCAGCCTAAGGTACACTGGCCCCTATGAATTCCTTGATCACATAGGATCATTGGCCTATCGGCTAGAACTTCCTCCAAATCTAGTAGAAGTTTGTGATGTCTTCCACGTAGCCCTCTTGATGAAGTACATACCCGAACCTTCAAATATACTATATCCAGAGGTGGTACAACTGGAACATGACCTCTCTTATGAAGAATAGCTGGTGGAGATCTTGGATTATAAAGACAAGGTTCTACGCAACAAGACTACCCACATTGTTATGGTGTTGTGGAGCAACCATAAGTGTGAAAAATCCAATTGGGAACCAAAGGAGTCTATGAGGTAGAAGTACCCAGACCATTTCTCTTATGAGGGTATGAGTTATAATTTTATGGATGAAATTTCTTAAGGTGGGAAGAATGTAACGACCCGAACTTTTGAATAATATTTATTTCCTAAATTTCTGTGTTATTTAATTTTATACTCGACAAAACTATATCCCTTAATTAATGAAGTAATATCATTGGGTTTTTCCTATTATATGACCATTGGTCAGTATGAACAATGGAAAATAATTTTTTAACATTATAATCATTGTTTATAAATACAATCAATCTTGGTTAATTAAGGTAGTAAGAAGAGTCAATGACCGCATCCAGTAGACTCAGGTCGTATAAATCCCATCTGTTAGAGGTTGGGAAAAAGGTAGAATCTCTGGGAGTTTCTATGGACCAAGCACAAGATGGGCTTCAACATGTGAAGCTTGAACAGAATCACCATAGGGAGAAGTTAAAGTTGAAATAAATCACTACTCGGGCAACATTTTCTGAGCCACCCCTAGATTCTATCACCATTGCGCACCTTACACTTAGGTCCTATGTAGTGGTCATAAGGGTCTATGTAACGAGACTTTAGTTACGCTCTGTAATCCTTTTTATAAATAAAATTGATATTTATTATTAAGTTAAATTTGTGAATTTCAAATGGCTTGATAAATGCAGGATGATGTTCCATATTATTGATGAATTTTGGAAAAAGGGGTATTTTTAAATATTTTGTAAACTTTAAATAATTACTAATGTGAAATGATTTTTAGAAAATGGTCATCTAAAATTATGACCATTAAAAAATTTAGATTCTAATAAGATAAACTTAATTTTAAGAAAATAGTAAAGTATGAATTGTAATATACGCTTATGAGTATTAATGAATAGTAAATCGGCCAAAAAATAGAATCTTCACCCATGAATGTATAAATATAATTTATACATCTTAAAAGTGAAAAAATGGTCATAATATAAGTATTGGTATTTTTGTATGTCATAAATATTTAGATTATGATTAAATAATTTAAAATAAAAAATTATTTTCAAAAAATATAATCATAAATTGGTACCTTATTGTCTAATGGTTGTACGATAATTTTATTGGACCTTGATTACTTTTTCAAGGTGTTACAAAATAAGTTATAGTTTTAGAGTGGTTTTTTAATAAATACTGGTTTTATTTAAAATAAATAAAAATATTTTGAAAAATATTTTTCTAAAATGGTGTTCATTTTTGAATTCAGAGCATCGATATTAGGTTAGGGTGAATATTTGGGATTTTTCTAAAACACTTGAATTTTTAGTGAATAGTAAAAATACAGTTTTGAGTTTCGGGTGTTTAATGACATCATTGATGTCATGTAATCATGATGTAATAAATCAAGTAAATTTTTGAATAGTAAGATATGTTATGAGGTCTCCCATTTGGTAAATACCATGGGAAAATACCATAGTAAAGCACATGGTTTTTCAAATACCACCAATGATGTGTCCCTTGAAAAAATTGATTAAATATTCCCTCACTTTTCATATAAATACCAAGCCATTCCCTCATTAATTTCATTCCAAAATAATCATCAATGAATCTATGTACTTTTATCCTCCCACAGAGTCCTCATAAGGTTCCCTCAATCCCCCCTAGGACCAAACCATCTTGCATTCAAAGATACTCCTCATGGTAAGGGAACCGTTAACCCTCCTGTTTTAAGTCATGACTTCCTTTATGTTATGCATTCTGGATTTCATTTTATAAAGTGGGGTGTATTATTATTTATCATTATTACTATACATTTCATGATAAATTTATGAGAGACCCTCTCCTCTCTCATCAACTGATTTTCTGAATTTTTAAGTGGCGTTGTTAGGCTGTTGAATTTTCGTATAATAAATCACATATCTCTATTCCTTCGAGTTTAATTTTCATATGGTATTTACTTAAAATATCCATACCATGAACTTATTTATTTTTATACTATACCCATACTGTATTATGAGTTATTTATGATTGGATGACTCTTTTCCCCTATCTTTTCAATGATTTCTAAAGCAATGTTATATAGTCGTTATTCTGTAGAATTTTCGTCTCAAAATCTATCTATTTTTCTCAATAAATAATAATGTATTATTTATATGAATACCCAAATCTATTTTCATTTACATGGGTATTTATCAATACATATTTTGATCTATTTTATTCTGGAATTGACAAATATATAACCCTAACTCCCTTTCCATGGGTTATAAATGACATAATGGTCTTATTTTTAAGTACTTCTTAAATGTCAGGATTTTGACATGAAACCCATTTAAATGATTATATTTGGGTTATTTATGAAATATTTGATTATGAAATATGTGTCTCACATAAAAATAAATACATATTAATGGTACTCACTGATAGCGCTCCAATGCATTGGGTAAAGAATTAATCTCAAGAGATGACAAATTTCACGATACCTTGCTAAATAACCTTTGTAATGTTTTTATGACACCTTGGGAATGAACCTAGGTGATATGTTCCAAAAATTATATGTAAAATTTTGTAACCACATATTCAAGTTGTGAATCATTTTTCTATTATGATATTCTTATTTTTCTGTTTCTCTTGTCTTGTTCTTTTCATCAAGTTCGTATTGATTTCACAAGTAAATTGATTCCCTTGATTTCCATAATGGGACATCAGCACACCCTTTCCCTTGATGTATGTTTATAGGTTATGAGATGAAATAATTTTACTTAGTATGAACAGAAGTTGAATCCGTACAAGTGGATTAAAAGAATGTTTTATTTTTTCATGTTTTACTGTTCCGAATTTCAAAGACACTAGACTTTAAATATCCTCTGTTTGTTAAATGAAATGAAAGGATATGTAACAAAAAGGTGGGATGCCATAGTGGGGGGATGTCAAGTTGGGTGTGGTGGTGTCCAGTTTGTGGGAGGGTGTCCAGGGGGTGGGGGTTCTCCAGAGGGTGGGGGATTTCCACGGGATTTGTGGTGTCTAGGAGGTGGGGGTTGTTCAATGGGTGGGAGGGTGTCTAGGGGGTGGGGGTTTCTAGGGGTGGGGATGTCCAGGGGGTGGGAGAGGCTATTCAGGGGGAGGAGTGACCAAGGTGTGGCGGTGTCCAGGGGGTTGGGGCGGGCTATCCAAGGGGGTATGGGGTGTCCAGGGGGTGGTGGGTTGTCCACTGGGTGGAGGGGTTCTAGGGGTGGGTGGGTGTCCAGGGGGTGGGGGCTGTCCTGGGGGGTTGGGGTGTCCGGGGGGTTGGGGTTTCAGGGGGGTGGGGGGGGGGGGCTGTCCAGTGGTTTTGGTTTGTTTTATGCTTATTTCAGGTCCTCTTTCGTAGTTCATTGTAATGGTTGAACTGTGTTATTAATTTTTTTTTTACATTGGTTATTTTATAACCGATGTAATAAATGCATGGGGATTATTTTTTATGTATGTTTTTAAATAACTGATATGTTATATATGTTTTCACGTCAGTTATTTTTTAACTAACTTGAAAAAATCGATTCAAAGACTGGTTAATCAGGTCAGTTATGAAAATAACCAATATAATAACCTGGTTTTTCATGTTGGTTACAAGAAAAACGATGTGAAAAATGCATCAGAGGCATTTTTTAATACATCGGTTATTTAATAACTGATGTAATAAGCAGCATATTACTTCAATTATTTTAAAACTGATGTAATAAATCACAACTACTAACCATTTTCCATGTCAGGTTTTAGGAACTGATGTAAAAATGGATTTTAATTTCTATTTTTTAAGTTGGTTTTAAAATAAATGACATAAAAAAAATATTTTTAACGTCCCTTACAATAATATCATCGAAAATTAGACATAAAAAATGAAAAATAACCGACGTAAAAAACGTTTTTTGCAATAGTGTTGGGTGGAGTACCATCTGAATTTTGATCTCAATATTTCCTGCACACCTGAAAATGGAAACATGGTCTTCAACACACTGGGAAGGAATCTTCCATTATAGTATTTTTGAGAATCAGTGGATAAGAGGACTATATTGAGTTTTCTAATCTAATGCTAGACACAAAATGTGATGGAGGGAGATTATTCATGGTTATTTTTAGATTATTCTCTATCCCATTGACTGGGTGAAAACTAATCATGTATTTGACCCCTAGTTACAACAGATTTGTGGTACTGTAAATGGTTGGGAGAGCTAGAGTGATTAGTCTCAGTCCCCTGATGGTTCCATCCTCTTCTGGAAGTGGTCAGTTTTTCCTTTATGTCTGATTCAGGAGGTGATGTAATAGGTTCATTATTATATTTTATCCATTAAACCTAGGGTGAAAATGTTATTTTAATCCTCTAGAAGATGATATTGGTTTTCCAGGATGATAAATGTAGTATCAATTTTGGATTCTAGGTTCTTAACCCGCTAGAGGATCAAAGAGCAGCATCCGAGGCTAGTTTATTTCTTACTGCCAATTCCCAATCCTAGGTGGGAGTGGTATTATAGCTCTATGGATTTCATTATTTTAATACATTATAATCATATTAGGAATAATTACCTTTGGTTTATTGTTGATTTTTTTAAAAAAATATCATCCCACTTTCAAACCATTACGTTTTCAATGAAGGTAGAGGTCTTCAGACACATGTACATTCAAGGGGTTATTTAGATTCATGGACATATCTCGGTTATAGTGTTAGACTAGGTTTGACATATTACATCTCACTTTTTTAAGGGACCCTAGGAGTCCTTGGGGACCTAATTTAGGTTGAGCGCCACATATCACCCATAGATGGAGAGATTGTCTGAGAATACCATCCATATTATATAGGATTGAATGTATGTGTGTGTGTTTTATGGGAATGGTAATTCCATTGTATTAGTTTTCATATAATAATACTTATCATGTTCCAATCAACATGACCCTATTTGACGTTTTATATTGGTGTCTGTGAAAAATCCCTAGTGTTGGGATGAAAAGTGTAAGGACCTGAACCCAGTTTCTGAAAGTCAGTGCCTTAATTTGTTACATTATCATATATAAAAGAATACACATCCCATAGGGTCAAATAGTTTAGTATTTTTGGAAATACACATACATAAATAATTTCAACATTACAACTTTAAAGGAAATACAACATAACAACTTCTTTTGAATCCCACATATTCTTCTAGATTATACTATCAAGTCATTCGAAATATAACTCATCACAAACTATGAAAAATAAAACATGTTGAAGGGATGATATTAGATTCTCATTAAGGTTAAATAATATATAGTAAGAAAATATAAAAACTAGGCATGAGTAAATCACTAAAATATCCACGCATTTAAAAAATATACATGAGCATAATATGAAAAGAATAAAAACTGAATAAACAATTCCTTAAAACATAATCATGGATATAATACTAGTTGAATAATGACTTGGAATATCAATCTCTAGTTTCATAATGAGGGAATTCATATTTTCAGAAATTCTGAAATATACTATTAAGCGATCGACTAAGACATCACAAAATGATTAAGGCCATGACCAAACATATCTAAAAATGGTCAATACTTCAACCAAGTCCATATTTTTTGTCTCATAAGACCAACCAATTCCTTGAGGGGATATAGTAGGCCCCACCTGAGACTTACTAAGTCAAATTAATTACATATATGAAGGCAGATAAACTTACACAATACATAAATTCATATTGAAACTAACATACATAATTTAAATAACATTCCCCAAACATAAACACTAAGAATTCGAGGTAACATAGTGAATGGTTTCAAGATAGAAAATCCATATGAAAACTAAAAATATAGAATTAAACTCAAGAAGTTATATGATATCATAAAATATTTTTCACACTCAATCAAAATATTCCCCAAGAGTGTTGAAATATACATAATTACCCTTATAAAATCATTGAGTTATTCCTGAGATAAATACTCTTTTACTTTAAAATGAAGAGCAATTTTGTAAAAATATTTTTATAAAACAAGAAGTGAAATAATATATTTTTCTAAAAATAAAATGATTAATTTTAAAAAAATAATGGGTTCGAAAAAATGATTATATAGTGCCCTTGAAAATAGGCATGAAATCTAGAAATTCACATGAATTGGGATTGTATTTAGTGAATAATTTTTTAAAGATGTTTTTAAAATATATATCTATCCATAAAATAAAAATGGATTATAGTTGGTACACATATATTTAACATTAAAAAATAATTTATGATGAGTAAATAATAATTAATAATAATTTATTTTGGATAAATAAATATAAAGTGTAACCAGAAAGAAAATTGAGGTTCGGGAAGAAAACCCTGACCTTATGTCTGAATATCTTTTTCAATTTTAAATAAGGTCCAATAATATGAAATTGTACTTATTAATAAGTTAACTAAAAACCAATTAGACTTTTTTTGATATATTATAATTTTATTAAGGTCATTTATGGTCATTTATGGGTTAATAGATTCAATATCATCAATTTTCAGTGATCATTTCATTAGTTTTCGTGATCCTCTCGCTTATATTGAAGTTAATGTAAAATTATAATTGAATTATAGAACTGATATTATATGTTATTAATTTTCACACACAAGTTTAAGTGATCAAATAAGTCATTTTTTTCTTTGTGTGAGGATGAATCATTAGATGAAATTTTAATAATAAATTCCTAGATTAATTTGGTGGTTTTTTATCACCACAAACAAATTTTGTTCTATAAACGATTAACATGTGTAAAAAATGATTCAAGGAAATTAAATAGAATATATAAAATATATTATGATATAGTTCAACCAGAAAATGGTTTCATGACCAGAATTGAAGATGGTAATAGGATTTGAAAACCTGTCATCCATGAATTTGATAAATTAACACACCTCATATAGTATTTTCATTTATATTATAAAAGGATGAGAAATTGGAGATAATGATGAATTATTACACTATAATAAAAAAATTCCATTAAATTTAAGTTATTTTAGTTATCATTAAATTTTGAGTAAAGTAGGTGAGGAAATAAAAAGAAATTAAGGAACTTGAATGAAAATAAAAGAATGGAGGAATTTACCTCTAAAATTAATCTTCCTTAAGATCCTCTTTATGGGATATGATTTGTTTATTTTAAGAGACCAATGGCTTATGAACATGGGGAGGATCATCAGAAGAGATTTTAGAAGAATTTAGACAAGGAACAATGATTGAGAGGAGTGAAGAGAAGAGGGAATGAGGGGTGGTTTTTATAGTGGAGGAGTGTAGGGTTTTCCAATTATTGAAATCATTATTTTATTATATTGGCTCAAGACTATGAATATTATTGTTTCATGTGACTCAAAATAGTAAAATGTATGTGTGAATTAGAACCAATGGTCATTTACATCATTTATGACTAAAGGATGATGTAGAAATTCATTTATTTAGTAGATTTCATAAATTATCAAATCTAACTATTCACGAGAAATTCATGTATTTCGGAAAAAGACAAAAAATTCACCCTAAAAATTTATCTATGTGTATAACTAAAAAATGAACTCCATTTTTCAAAATTATTTCATAATAAGAGAATTTTATTTTTTAAATAATATAATTCTTTACTTCAAAAATTTACATTTTAAATTTAAAATTGATTTTAAAATACTTTCAATAATTAACTAAGGTCTCATATAATTATAATAATTTCATCAGAAAAAAATATTTGTTGAATAATTTTTTTTTATAAAAATGAATTTTATTTTAAATAAAGTTATTAATTTAAAATTGCAATTAAATATTTATTACTCACAAAATATCAACACTCAATTATTAATTTTTAATATATTCACTCTCATTTATATGGTGCCTATATTTTATTTATACTCACCTGGATGATGTTACTATTTGAAAGGGCATATTAATATTTTTAAGGGAAAGTTACTATTAATCAAAAATGTAAGTTGATTATATGATACTCTAAATATTTTACTAATCACAACTATGCTTGTCAATTTTTTCCAAATTAAAATCACAGAAATGGAAAAATTATATCTAACATCCATGTTATAACTATCTCCTATAAATATCAAAGTGTTTTGTCATATAAACTTAGTGTTTAATTCATTTTATAATAAATTTATTTTCAAAACCTTGGGGTGTTACATTGTTCCCCCCTAACAAAAAATTCTTCATCAAAATTACCTGAATGTTACTTCATCAAAATATTTGGTTAGGTATTTATCATAAGTTCCTCAAGCTACAAAGTTTCATATTTGATTTTATCATTTTTCCAAAATAACTTTACCAGAGGTGTCAAAAAATTTCTCAACACCTATTATTTAGTGTCCATAATCTAGATAGTCTAGTCATGGTAAGATAAGATAGGTTTTGATACCATACATTCACAAATGAGGACCTGCACTGGGTTTGGAATGTACTTTATCAATAACGAGACATGGAATGCATTCTATACATTTGAAATTATAGGAGTAAATTTCAAATAATAAACCACATCTTCAATTCTATCTAGAATTTCAAAAGGGTCTTTCACTGGGGGCTAGGTTTCCCTTTATTTCCAAAACTTATAACACCCTTCCGTGTAGATACTTTCAAAAAAACGTTTTTAACTCTTGAAATTCCTAATCATTCTTTCAATTATTAGCATTTATATTTTTCCTACTTTGAGTTTTATTGATATGGGTTTGAATATTCTTTACCTTTTTTGATGTTTCCTCCACAATCCCTGGGCCCACAAGCTTCCTTTCACCATCATCATCCCAACAAGTTGGGGTATAACTTCTATTTCTACACAATTCTTCATATGCTACCATTTGATTACATAAATGTAAACTATTATTTTAGGAAAAATACACCAAAGGTAAATACTGATCCCAAATACCATGAAAAAAATGTGAGCATGATCTCAACACAAGTTCTAATGTTTGGATCATCCTTTCTGATTTCCTGTTAGTATGATGGTGATAAGTAGTACTCAATTGAAGCTCAGTATCCAAATATTTTTTAAGACTTTTCCAAAATTTTGATGTGAATAATGTATCATGATCAGACACAATTGAGATAGGTTCTCCATAAAGTCCTTCATCTTTAATTATATAGAGTTGTGAAGGGCTCTCCAGTGGAAAATCCCCCCATATAGTAAATAAATGTGTATATTTCATAAGTTAATCCCCAATTACCCATATTGAATCATTATTTCTTAGTGTTTTGTGTAATCCAATTTCAAATTCCATGTTTATGTAATCCCATTTCTATGTAGGAATATATAGAAGAAGGATGACTCCTCTAGGATGTTGTCTTTCATCCTTCACCTACTGACAGACTAACCATCTTGATACCTAATCATAAATTTTTATCTTCATTTTAATCTAATAGAAATATTACTTCAAATATATATACATCTTAGTGATTCTTGAATGTATATAGAAATTATAACTATTGGAATCCTTGAATTAATCTATTTTTACCTTGGGTAATGTTGGAACACAAAACATATTCACATATTTCATAATTCTACCTTTAAATATGAAGTATTGAAACATACCATATTTCATTGCATTGATTTTTTTTGAATATTCTCATCATTAGGATGGGAACTTTTAATCATTTATAATATATATGGGTGGGCAAAAAAATCATAAAGTAATGATGTTTCACCTTCTTAGATAATTCCCATGTTCGTTCTTACTAGATCAATGTATATAGGAACCATTTCAATCCTCATTTTGTTTAAAATTACACAATCTTTCCTAATCAATGCATAAACTACCTAAATTTTCATTCCTGGGTGGTAGTTTATGGAACAATAATAATCCTTGAGTAGTTAGAGCCATCGCATTTTCCTCATTTTGAGTTCTTTCTATGGGAAGATATATTTTAATCCCTTATGATCTGTATATATCTCAAATCATTCACCAAATAGATAATGTCTCCATATAATTAGATAAAACATTACTGATTCTAACACAAGATCACGAGTAGGACAGTTTTGTCCATGAATTTTTAACTACCTTTATACAGAGGCAATAACTCTATCATTCTGCATAAGGACACATCCAAGTCCTTTTTTTATGCATCACTATAAATCAAAAATCCATCAACCCCTGATGGTATATTTTGGATTAGATCATTGATTATCTTTTATTTAATTCATCTAAAAATTCCTCCCTTTTTTCCCATATGAACATAACCCCATTATGAGTAATCTTGGTTAACGGTTGGGATAATCAGGCAATGTTCTGAATGAAACACTAATAATAACCTACTAAAACAATTAAACTACATACCTTCATTTTTGGTGTAGGAAATTTATTAATAATATTTTCTTCATAGGATCAATGGATATTCCATCCTCAGATACAATATGGCCATCAAAAGAAACAGATTGAATCCAAAATTCAAATTTTCTAAACATCTCATATAATTTATTTCTTCTAAGAGGATTCAGAAAAATGAGCATGTGATTTTCATGATATTTGATGATTTTTGAGTATACCAATATATCATTAATATATACCACAACAAATTCATAAAGATATTCCTTGAAAACCCTATTCTATAGATCCATGAAAATAAAGGGTTCATTAGTCAGTCAAGAATGCATTACTGTAAATTCTTAATTCCCATACCTGGTTTTAAATGATGTCTTTAGAATACCCTCTTTCCTCTAATGTAACTTATGATATTCCTATCGAAGATGAATCTTCAAAAAATATTGGGATTCTTGAACTTGATCAAATAAATCACCAATATGGGGTATGTGATACTTGTTCTTTATCATAATAGAATTGATCTCTCTATAGTCAATGCACTACCACATAGATCCATCCTTCTCCTTGACGAAAAGAACATGGGATCCCCATGGGAAAACACTAGGGAATACGACCCCTTTATCACTCATTTTCTCTAGTTGTTTGTTTAGTTCAAATAACCTCATTGTGGACATTATGTAAGGAGTCTTTGATATAGGTCTTGGACGAGGAATCAAATCAATAGAAAACAAAACTTCTCACTCTGGAGGAAGGCCATGAAAATCCTCTAGAATCACATCAACCTATTCTTGAACAATAGGTACATCATCAATTTGAACATTCCTTTCCTCACCCATAGATATTGCATTCTATCCCTCCCAAATAATTTATATTAGTATATCTACCAGGGGTCAATCATGATGAGAATTAGATAGTGAGTTTTATGCTCTAAAGATACGTGATTCTACCCCTTTCTAAAAAATTACCACGTGGTTTTTCTTGAAATATATTTTTTCATAAATATTTGAAATAAAAACCAGATTGAGGATTATATCAATGTTGATCATGTGAATGATAATATGCGCTGAAACTAAGGCATGTTTATGTGCCATAAGGGGGACTGATCAACAAATAGTTGTTGCAATGATACTTCCCATAGGGTATTTGATTGACCCTACTTCATTAATTCAAATTGGAAATATCAAATTTTTTTTGAAAAATGGGAATATATAGAAGAATGTGATGATAAATAATCAAATAATGCATTGGATAAGTTCAAGGAAATGATTAAAGTACCTACCACAATATCATTAGGGAATGAAAACTCAGCAGTTGTGATAACATAAACTTTTCCTTTATCCCTTAGCCTTTTCTAAGGGATATTTCCTTTTTACTTTGGACAATCAGTAGCATAGTACCCCATCTCCCTAAAATTATATCATTGAAAATTGATTTCTTCTTTTTTACATTGAAATCACCATCATTATAGACTTTCTATCCATTCTTATAGCATATGCCATTTCTAGTTAAGCAGGAAGCAATGAGTTTCCTTCCACATGTATCAAAATGTAAGAAAATTTACCTTTTTATTCTTTACATTATCCTTTATATCCTCTTCCACCCTATTCATATCTTATTTCCCCTTAAAGTCATAAGACATATAGAATTCATTATCTGTCTTAGTAGCACACAAGAAAATGTCTTCGTATGATGAGAATGTTTGGGAGACTAGTGCCCTTCAGAGGAATGGTTTTAAACCATCAAGTAATTGGTAAATATCTCTCCTTATATTAAGTATATATTATTCATAATTCATTGATATCCTTGTAAAATTGGCTTCATACTTTTCAACATTTTCATCCTCTTCTTTTCTAAGACTCATGAATTGCATCTCCATATATACTCATTGTTTGGAAGGAAACTTTTTTTCTAGGAAAATTTCCGTGAAATCCCTCCATTAAATTTCTTCTATTTCTTCATTTTGTTTTGAATTAACAACCACCAATGATCTGAATCTCCCGATTGATGATAAAATTCCATGAAAACCTTATCTATTTCGTTACATCCCAAAGTGAGAAATATCATCTCAAAAGAACTTATCCACTAATCTGTTATGAAATGGTTTGTAGTCACATTTAATTAAGGAGGTTATTTTCTTATAACATGCTCTAACATTGACCCTCCACATTTTGGATCAGGATAATACATATTGGAAAGGTTATTGTTCATAACTCGAGTCATTTATCTTGGTATAGTTGTATAGTTTCCCAAAAAAAGTCATGGCACTAGATCCTAGATTATCATCTTTAATATGAGGGAAATCCCTATATAGGATATGCACATTCATGAAGATTCCATTACTTCCACTGTGTTCAATTTCTAAATAATTTCTTACACATGATTAGGATATGAATCATAATGTATAATCTCAACTTATAATAATATGTAGAATAAATTGAAATCATATATATAGATAATGCCATTATCAAGGTTTATTTGAGGAAAACATTACATTTACTTCCTTCATAATAGGTTTTAAAGAAAATATAAATTATCTTAAGAATATAGCCCAGGAGTGTGAAACTATGTGCACATTAAGGCCCATTTTGTATACCTGGATACCATTTGTCAAGCCCAAACCTCATTGTCAGAGTTCTTACTCTTAGGTATATATGTTCCAGAACCACGTCCACCTATATTATCTCAAGATGGATGTGTTTTCAATAAATATACCTATAATAAATTCTTTAATAAAATTATAGGATGTTCTTGTATGCTTATCCTCAAAGACTATGTTATTATTTTGTTCCCTAATCTACATTTTCTAAATCTAATTTCTATTTTTTCTACTAAACATCCTTGGATACAAACCGTATTGACAAAACCCAAGTTTCCTAAAGCTGATGCCTTAATTTATTGCATTAGAATATAAACAAGGAAAACGCATCCCCAAGGATCCAATAGTTTATTATTTTTAGAAATCACGATATATACATAATTTTAACATTACAACTTGAAAGGAAATACAACATAAAAACTTCTTTTGAATCACACATAATCATCAAGATTATCCTTTCCAGTCATTTATAATATGCTTCTTTATAACCTGAGTAAAATAAAACATGTGAAAGGGGTCACCTCATATTATTATTATGGGTAAATATTAATTCGGAAGAAAATAAAAACGCTAGGCATGATGAATGACCAAAACATTTATGCCTTTAAAAAATATACTTCAGCGTAATATAGAAGGAATAGAAATTGATAAAATAATGCCCTAAAACATAACCATGGATATATAATAGGTGAATAATCACATAGACTATCAATATATAGTTTCATAATGAGGGAATTCATGATTCAAAAAATTCTGAAATATACCTTCAAGGCCTCGACCAAGACATCTGACAATGATTATGGCCTCGGCCAAAACCATATCTGAAATGGGCAGGGCCTTAGAAAAGTCCCCATCTGTTTTGTCTCATGAGACATACAAATTCTTCAAAGGGATATAGAGATCCCCACCCATCACTTAATAATTATAAACCATTCATCAAATTAAGGGGAATAAATTTTAACAATATATACATTCATATTGAATCTATCATATGAAATGTAAATAACATTCCCCAAACATAAGCACTAACAATTTGGGGTAACATGATGAATGGTTCCAAGATAGAACATCCATATTCAAACTAATAATTTACCATTAAATACAATATTTTATATTATATCACATAATATTAGTCCTAATTACACATAAGTTTCTACAAGAGTGTTGAAATAGGAAAAAATACTCTTATAATATCATTGAGTAATTCTTGAGATAAATAATCTTTTACTTGGAAAAGAATATTTGTTTTGGTAAAATATAAAAATAATACCTATAGTAAAATAATAAATTTTTATAATTATAAAATGATTAATTTAATAAATATAATGGTTTCTAAAAACATATTATAGAGTGTTCTTGAAAATAGGTAAGAATTCAAGAAACTCCCTTGAATCAGGCTTGTATATCGGGAAGAACTTTTAAAAGATCATTTTAAAACATCTACCTATCCATAAAATAAAGAAGGATTCTTGTTGTTAAAAAAAATATATCATTCCCACATAATTTATTATGATTAAATAAGATTAAGTAATAATTTATTTGGGATTAAGAAAGACAACGAGTAACCAGAAAGGAAACAGAGGTTCGGGCAGAAAACCCTTAACTTATTTCTGAATTTATTCCACTCTTGAACTTAATGTCCTGGAATATGAAATAACAATTATTAATAACGTTATGAAGAACATATTATACTTTTATTTTGTTTATTATAATTTTATTTAGTTTATTTATTTTTATTCATATGGGTTAATAGATTCAACATCATCATTTGTGAGTGCTCATTTCATTAGTTTTCAAGATCGATTCGCTTGTATAGAAGTTAATGTAAAATGAGAATTGAATTACAGAATAAATTATATATGTTATTTATGTTCATAATTAAGTTTAAATTATCATATAAGTCATTTTTTTACTTTGGTTGATGATGATTTATTGGATGGAATTTTAATGATAAATGTGTGGATTAATTTGGTGGTTTTTCGATCACCACGAACTTATTTTGTTCTACAAAATAATGCCGCGTATAAAAATAATTCTTGAAAATAAAATAGGATATATTAAATATATTATGATATATTTAAACCAATAATATAGTTTTCTGACAAGAATTATAATATGGTAATAGAATTTGAAAACATGTCGTCCTTGAATGTGATAAATTAACACACCTCAGATGGTATTTTCATTTCTAGTATAAAAGGAGGTGATAATAGAGTTGTTGACGAATTATTATATTATCATAACAAAATTAAAGTACCTATAAGGCAGTATTTGTATCATAAAAATTGGAGTAAATGTGTTGAAGAAATAAAAAAAGAATGGAACTTGAATACAAATAAAAGAAAATTGAAATTTACATCTTGAATTTCACTTCCTTAAGACCCTCTTTAGGGGGGAAAATTTGGAATTTGAAAGAGAAAAAGTTTTTTGATGTGGGGAGGATCTTGGGAGAATATTTTAGAAGAATTTATACAAGTCACGAGTCTTGAGAGTAGTGAAGAAATGAGGGAGTGAGGGGTGTTTTTATAGTAGAGGATATGAGGGAGTTTCCTTTATTTTAGTCATTATTTTATTAGTTTGGCTCAATACTATGAATATTAATTATTATTATGAGTAAAAATAGTAATAAGGGAATTTTAGTTTAAAACCATGTCCATTTACATCAGCCATGACTGAAGCATGATGCAAAAATTCATTTATTTAGCATATTTCTTAAATTATTGAATTTCACTAATCACCAAAAATTTAAGTATTTCAGAAAAATAGCAAATATTCACCCCAACCTTTTTTAGATATATAGAATTCAAAAATTATCTCCATTTTATCCAAATAATTGTCTAAATAATTAAAATTTAATTTTTAAATAAAATCATTATTTACTTGAAAGACATATATTTTAATTTTTAAACTGATTTTATAATACATTCAAAAATTAACGGAGGTCTCCTAAAATAATCCTAATTTCATAGGGAAAAAAATATTTATTGAATAATTCATTTAATGAAAAAAAAATTATTTTAATTAAATTTATTTATTTAAAATTGTAATTATATATTTATTACTCAAAAATATCAACAATTAATTATTGATTTTTTAAATATTCACTCTCATATATATGGTGCCTATATTTTATTCATACTCACATGGGTGATGTTACTATTAAAAATTTTATATTAATATACATATTAGATACTTATTATTCAAAATTTTAGGTTACTATTCACCAAAAAATGAGTGTTGATCCTATCAGAGTCGAAATATCTTACTGATCACAACCGTGTATATCAGTTTTTTGAAATTAAAATCTCGGAAGTGGAAAAATTATATATAACAGACAATTTATAACTATCTCCTATAAATAACAAGGTATTTTCTTCACATAGAATCAGTGTTGAATGCATTCTATAAAAAAACTATTTTTAACACCTTGGGGTGTTTCAAGAAGGGTGTGAATTATTTAGTTCGACCAAGCCACATCGAGGAGATGACTGAGATAGTGCGGTTAATTCAAAAATGTTTAGTTACTACTCAGAGTTTCCAAAATTCACATGAACATTTTCAATATCATCCAATGGAGTTTTATGTTTGTGATCAAAAGTTTCTCTAGGTAGAAGTTCTATTGGTTCATCATCATTTAGGATAGTAGGGGAAGTTGGAACAACGTTATGTCATGTTGTGGATCATCATGGCAACGTAGAATATCATTTAGAGATTCCATCATAGCTGATAATGATTCAGGGAATCTTCCACATCTCCTATCTAAAAAGATACGACCAAGACCCAATAAATGTGGTGGTGTGGGATTATTTGCAGTTAGATACTACTGTACCATGAGTGAGAAACTTATTCGTATTGTCAATGTTCAGAATAAGGCGATGTCTATAAACATGTTCCCAATCATCCATGTTTTGTGGAATCATGTGTAGCACCCCAATATTTTTTATGTCCCTTTTTAAATTTATTCTATTCGATATCTTACATTAAATGGAACACCAATATTAGATCAATAATTAAATATTACTATTTAATTTTGATAGTTATCACCAAGTCTTTGGAATATAGAGAATAAATGAGATTAACTAGATTAAAAGAATATATTTTAAAAATATTTATAAAATGAATTCATTGATTTATAATGAATTATAAATGAAAATAAAAACCAATTGAATATAAAGTATGTGTCTTATAAAAAACTATTATTATGCCCATAATGACATTTTACATTAATAAATTATTTTAATCAATATTATTGAAAGATATTAATGTAATTTTTGTGTTATATATTAAATAATTTTTTTAAATCATCAAATATGTTTGATTGGTTTAATATATGAAATAAACCATATTTAAGGAATAAGATGATATAATTTTCTAAAAGGCATTTTCCACCATTAAATAGGGCATATATTTTAAATTTGTTTGATAAGATTTATATAATGAAATTTATGTGTTATATATTCAATATTTTTTTAAATTATCTTACGTTGTTTTTTTGAATTTTTATGAGAAGTTTTGTTTTTTTGTTTAATAGTTAAGATATTGAATTTTAAAAGAAAACAGAATTTTTTTCTAAAAAATTTATATGGATAAATTATAATACGAATTTCTTTTATGGTCACATTAGATAAAATAGACATGTATTAATACTTTTTATCCTGTTATAATAATTTTTATAATAAATTTATATATAAAAACTCATTAAAATTTTGAACATTCTCATTTTAAAAACCCGGTTCCTCTTTACATCTGTAATACTAGTTTTAAATCTAAATTTTCAAATTTATTGAATTTAATTTGGTAAAATAGATTTCATATTTGAAATTATACATTTAAAATTACATTTTAATTTTAAGCCTAAAAAATTTACTGCGGTAAAAATAAAGATCTACTGTGGTATGGGTAAAATAATGAGTTTAGTTATTGTTAAAAGGTAAAAATTTAAAAATAAATTAAAACTAAAAAATTTAATGGTTTTTTGTTTTATTTATCAATCATGAAAATCTTTTAAAACATTATTTATCACTAAAATTCTTGGAAATTAATTCCACCTCAATATTGTTGGCTTTAATTATAAACAAGGCGTATTTAATGACATAAATCCACCCCCTAATCTCAACTATACCTATGTCTATGTGTAACTTTATTCACAAAATTACAAATCCACGGTCCCCAAAGGTTATTTCAAGGATGTGATATTCAAGATGAAATTTTATCAATACACCTCTCTTAATTTCTGTTATTCAAAAACATTATCCTCAACTCCATCGTAAATAATGAAATGATAAGTATAGAGAAATTTATATGCTAGAATATTATTTTTAACGTGTAATATATTATGTATATCCCCTTTATTACATCCTCGTATTCAGTGGAATGAAACTATAGTTTGAATTATTCTAGTTAATCCCCTCCATGAATAATGATTTAGTTCGTTTTCAGTTTCTACCTACCTGGATTGTTATAAAACATATATTATTGATAAAATTATATTTTTTAAAAAATATAATAACTTATTTAATAATTTTTAACTAATATATTATGACAATATTAAATAAAACGAAACTAAATAGTGATGTTTGGAAAAATAGAAAAAAAAATTATATATTTGTTGTTAACATTTTATCAGACGGATCGTCATCATATATAAAATAAAAAAGGATAAATGGGGGAATTTAGAAAACATATGTGCATGAAAAGCATTTCATATAACTTATATAGTTTTATTTACATTTGACCCAAAATCCATATGTATACACAAATTAAATTATCATGAAACCATGTAACTAATGTACCCAAAACTATAAAAATAATGAAATATTATCAATAAAATGGTGGTAAGATGTAATTAAAGGATCATATAAGGTATTATAAATATTAATATATTAATTTAAATAATTAATAACATTATTAGAACCATTATAACATAGTTTAAAGAATCCTATACTAAAGGGAAGCATGAGGTATGTATTTATCATCACTGTTTTTACTTATGTGAAATATATTCCTTATTCACTACTTATTAATTGTGTGTGGTGTATATACATAACATTGAAATATCATATCATTAATCTCATTATATTATTTTTATCACATTTTTATTTTGATAATTTTTTATTTTATGGTGAATATTATTCTAGTAATTACTAAGTGGTAAGGGATTTCTTAGCTAAATCTTCATTCAGTTGGTGAAACTAATACTCCATTGACTTTATAATGATAGTATTATGGGTGAAATAAAATTTTATTACCATATGTTATATTTACACTTTTTTATATTTACTGAATGTTGGTAAAGCTAATCGATTTATTTTATTGAATCTCACTTTTATAATATGATATTTTATATAGTGCTTTTTATAGAAATTATCTTTATATGATTTTCCTTAAAACTCCCATTTTCATCCATGTGAATGATTTCAAAAATTATTTCCAAAACTATCTTTAATATTCGTCTATGATCATTTATTATAATTTTTAATCATGTTTTAATTTTTACAAAAAATTTTGAAATGATTATTTTTTCAAGAAATTTATTTCAAACTTCTCTTCCAAAAATATGAAATGAATGTTTTTATCTTATAGGGAATGAGTGTATTTTCCCTTCGATATGAAAAAATAAATTTTTAAATATTACTCTAGAATTTAAAAAGTTTATACTCAAATAAAATTATTCTTTTATAAATTTCCTGGAATTTCAAACATTAGTGATTTGTAAAGTGAAAATGGTTATTTTCTTCAATAGTTATTCAATGATATCATTTAAAGTATTATCATCTATTTAAAAATACTTTTTTAATCTTATTCTTAATTGAGGATGATATATTATGATTAGATTTACCATATGTTAATAAATGGTTTTTAATTTTGTAAATTTGGATAAATCAATATCTTTTATTCAATACAATTGTTTGATGATAAGGAAGAATTTTTATTTATTAAATTTGATTATTCAATATATGTGTAATGATTTGGAAGGAAAAAAAAGGGTGGGTACTATTTATAGATTTCCCTTGACACATCAACAATCCCATGTAATGAATCAATTAGCCAAATTAGATGGGTTTCTACCCATTCACCTAAAATGTTATGATGATTGATCATGATAGTAACTATCTTGAGGATATAAGATGATAGTTTAGATTTCTTATATTATTAATTCCATAATTATTGTCTTCCTTTTTCATTAATCTATTATATATAATATCAATTGGCGTGTTCCAAGATCATGTGATTATTTATATAGAATTATTTGATCACCTTATATTCCAATTATAATATGCTCATATTATTGATTAATTAATTATGTGATTAGTTATTTACAACACCATATATATTATTATTATTTATTCATGATATCTTCTTTTTTATATAACCCTTAGAGAGAATTTTATTTTACTCTTATTTTGGTACCTTTCCTCAGGTTATAAATAAGAAATACTTCAACGAATTTTCAAGGTTGACATTTATTAACATTCATTGTGGATTATGTTTTATTATATATTCCCAATGTAATGTTGGTATCATGTATATAATCTAGTTTAACAATACTTCTAAAATATTCAAATATTTGGGATGTTGTTTTTTGTATCTTATTTAAATGTAATAAAGTAACGCTCTCGCTCTGGACTACAGGGTTTTGGGTCATTAAAATTATAATAAAAAAATTAGTAGAAAACATGTGAAATAGCTTCAAGAAAGTAGAGATTATAGAGTGAAACCCTATTAATAAATTCATAAATGATCTGAATGAAAAAAATATGATTTTGAGATTAGATTATGTGGACTAGTTTTAACATTGTTTGTTATGTTTCTTAATATTATCATCTAATCTAGAGATTTCCAGTATTTTTAAATGGCTCCTAGCATAAGGAATGGAGCCTATATCAATGAACATAATCCAAGTAGGAATTTACATCCTAGGAAAGATAATGGTGTTGAAGGTAGAGTAAGATATGGAGTTGGAGATGAACAAAATATAACTATATTAGTACAAATGACTCAAGTTATGAGCAATAAAATTTCACATATGCAGTGCCCTGATCCAAAAAACATTGTCTCAATGTTAGAATTATTCGAGCAATAACAACCACTATCATTCTATGGGACCAAAAATCCATTTATTGTTGATAAATTGATAAATTATTTAGGGAACATATTTCTCTCTTTTGGATGTAATGAAATGGAGAAGGTTGTCATGGTAATTTATTGTCTCTATGGAGATGTGGATCAATGGAGGTCATTGGTATAAACCACTAAGGAGGAAGAGGAAATACTAAACATTGAATAAGAGTATTTAAAGGAAATAATATTGGAAAAAAATTTCCCACTAAAACTATTATAAGATATAGAGAAAACATTCTTGAGTCTAAGACAAAAGGATGAAGAAAATGTTTTCATGTATAAAGATAAATTTACAATCAATACTGGAAATTAATATTTGTGTGATAAGACCCCATCACAAATGTCACTTTACATAAAAGAGAATCAAAAATGGTTTTCCCAAGGTTTTTAAAAACCCTTATTATGACAGCCCATCCAAAATACTATTTGTGATGGGCCCTCGCAAAAACTATTTGCAACGAAGAGATAGTCCGTAAAAAAAATTCCCATCACAAGTAGTTTAAAAAAATAAAAAAAGGCTAAAATGATAATAATAATAATAATATAATATTATAAAATAATAATAATAATACTATGAATAATATTATAAATAATATTAATATAATAATAAAAATAAAATAATTTTAATATTGATGAAATAATAATATTAATACTAGTAAAATATAGAAATTATAAAATAATAAAATAATATTATTTATAAAAATATTAATATAATAATAATAATAGTAAAATAACATTGACTATATTATAATAATAGTATCATTAATATTAATGAACTATTAATATTAATATTAGTAAAATAAAAAAAGTTATAAAATAATAAAAACATCAATATTGACAAAAATATAAAAACAATAAAAGAAAATAATAAATAATAATAAATTAGAAATAAATAAGTTAATTAATTAAATAATGTAACAAATTAATAATAAATTAAATTAGTAATAAAAAATGAAATATTCCCAAAAATATAAAAAACGTACTATATAGAATTGTAAATAGTTAATATTAGAGAAGAAATTTACATTCAAATGTTTTATCATAAAATATAAATACATCACTCAAATTGATGATCTTCTAGAGGATCTGAGAAGATGGTGGAAAAAAGATTCATCCCTAAACCATGTGTGATATGTTGTATGTACTTTATATGATCCTGGTGGTGCTACTACCATCAACGCATCTCCAGCTGATGTTGTTATCTAACCTCTTCCTAATGTTGATGCTTCTATTTAAATCATCTCCTCCTGCTCCTTATACATTCTCTCTATAAGGTCACCCTAAGCTCGCATCTGCTCCTGATACTATATAGTAGATGCTTTTGACTCTCCCCAAGATCTTCTTGATCTAGACACTAACATCATATTTGTACCATAACAACTCATATGAGTCAATATAAAGCTGATACCTGCAACTCGGAATTTCTCAATGGCATATTGGGCCACCTACATCAATGCTACCTCATCAAATCGGTGGGAAATGGTCTGATCATTAGTCTCAGACTGACTCTCAATCTGTGTCTGAGATGACACAACCTCATATGAACCCTTCTATTGTAATTTAATATTAAAATAGTTAAAATATTATAATCAATTGTTTTAAAACACAAGAATAAATCATACTAACCATAATCTGATGTTAGAGATCACCTCTAATCACTCGAGTGACCAGACCAATGTACATCCTTTAATAATCTTCTAACTCTGTAATATCGAGTTTTTTGACTTCATATATGAATATAAAATAAAATTTTTACATTTATGATTACATAAATTATTTAAAAAAATTGCATACCGTTTTTTCCATATACATACTGAATGTATGACTACCAGCTCGATGCATGACCTTCTATCTCCCCCAGTTCAGTTGACCTGTAGATTATCTCCTCTAAAATATACCACACTACTAGTGTAAACATAATCCATCCCAAAGTTGTGATGAAATATAAAAAGATCATTGGGGGCCCCATGACTCATCAAACTCTGTCACTCTAACTATCATCATTACTTTCCTTATCAAATTTTTAAAAAACTGACTACTAAGGTCATTAATAAACCCCTACCATGTCTTCTAGATAGCTTCATGATTTATCTCATTGATGGGATACCATAAACACTACAAATAATTCATAATATCGAGTTATTATTTAATTAAATTTCGAAATAAAAATTATTTATTCATGTAGCATCCAATTATCGAACATGTAGTGTTGAACATCAAGGGGAATCTGATCCAATGTAACCCATGCTTCAGAAAAATAATTACGTAATATAGAGCTCCCCTATCCAAAAGCCATATGTGAAAAGTTATGAAAGAAAAAATTAATATTAAAAAATTATTATATAAATAAATTCATGAAATGTTACTAAAATAATCAGGTAAACATACCTCCACAAGGGTGGATTGAAGCTAATATGTGGATGTAACTTGGAGATAGGGTCAGGAATCTCAATCACGCAGGACCACACCCCCTCCGAGTACTCCCTAAATTGACAGAATTCTATTGGTAAGATGATCTAAAATCCTACTAATATAAAGGTAGATCATCCTCCTACCACTGATGATACAGATCCTCATCCATCGGAAACATGAAAAGATAGTTGTTTGAAAATATTTGGAAACATCTATTATATAGAGACATATATTATATATGATTATAATAAAAATTTTACTAGGTCAATTTTCATCTTCATCCTCATCATCATATCTGATGAGGTCAACATCTTTATATTCCACTTCAATATCATCAATATCCATATGTGTTTCAGTTTCATCATCTCATATTATTTCAAATTCATTTGTAACATCCTTAATATCATCTTCACCATCAACCTTAACTATTGAGTGTCATCATCGATACGAGTGTCTATTCTTGATAAAGATGTATTTGGAGTAGTCATTTGAATAATTTTAATTCATTTCACTTCTGCGAAATGACATCTACATTGAGTAAACTGATTTCCCTAATATTTAATTTTTATTATGCTCCACAAATCCCCAAACTCTTTTATGTAGCAGTGTAATTGTCATAATAAATTTTATATTTTCTATGATCCAATAAAAATGGTTTATCTACTTTAATAATAATTCTATATTTAATATCAATGATTTCATTGTTCAAATGAACATGTAATCTTCTCTCAATATCCATCCACTGACATTTTAACATCATTATGTAGTTTTATCCTGGATAACAATGTTTAATAATTTCTTCAATATCTCTGTAAAAGTCAACATCAGCTTTTCTATGATGATATCCTATCAATCATACACCATTATACATTGTTTTTTTCCCCACATGCATATCTATGAAATCAAAAACCATTCACCATATATTCATTATATGATTTATCCATTTTGAATGGTGGGTTTCATAATAACCACGATCAATTATAAATTTTAACAGAATGTTGAGACACATTAAAATAAGTAAAAAAAATATAAATACCACAAATAATAAATTTTTTATATATGTTAAACCATAAATAATTTATGTTCACCATTTTTGAAACAAGTAAGAAAAAATATATTATCGACATTCTTTAGGAGAAGCTACTGTAATTTGAGGAATTTGTTTCTTGATATGATTATCATATAACATATAAAAAAAGATTAATTTATTGTAAAAAAAGATTATATAATAAGTTATTGGAGCACTCACAATAAAAATGGTGTCATTTACTTATAGTGGAGTAAAACATATGATTGAGATCTGTGGTGTTCATCATCTAAAATACATCATTCATGAACTACGACGATGCCATGTTCCGGATGATTGAAAATTAATAATTGTTTATTGATTTCATCATAAAAATTTCCATCATTATGGACCATGTAGTTTTATGTTTAGAGATATTAATATTGAATGTAATGAGAGTAGAAAAAATAACTTTCCACTGGGAAATAAGGTTCTGTAATTGAGACTTTAACCGATACTTTGTTACATACCTTTCTCTTCAAATTCTTTATGCATATCTCAAATGGGTATATCTATCAGAACTATAATGAACCTCCATATTTTTCTTCAAGATGATAATTTAATATCAAATATTTCATTGAGTCAACGTAAACTAACATGAATATTTTTTTTCAGATCACATAACATTAAAACAACATCTTCTTGAAGACTACTTAGTGCATTATAGTCTTTTGTCTCCACAAAAATGTCTTAGAAAAAATATAATATTTTTGTTATCACATACTAAATAATATAATTAAACACAACTCCAAACCCAATTAGTAAAATTATTTCTATTATAACATGAAAATCATGACTTTTTAATCTGCTAATATGACTATTTTTGACACATCTAAAACAATTAGAATCATAACCATCTGGACTCAAATTTACAATCCACTGACAAAATAATAATTGTTTTTATTTGTAAAATGTATAACCTTCTGTTAAATTCCTTAACATAAATGATCTGATATTTTTGAACAGTTCCTCTTCTGGTCTCCTACGAATTTTGGCATGATCTAATTGTGCCTTTACAATATCATTGGTCTTACCAGGTGTATCCAAAACTGTATAAAATAAATTATAAAAATAGTTTTTCTCAATATGAATGAGATCCAACTTTTTATGTTCATATAAATCACAACAATATGTTAAATTAAAAAATTCTATGTTTTATCCAATTGTGTTCTTTCCCAAAGCCATTAATTTTTTGTTGGTTTGTTGTTGGTCTAAATGTCATGGGTGGTGGTGAAGATACAATTGATTTTAACTCTGTATGTGTGATCAGTTTTAGAGGTACATCTGTTTAAATTGTTATATTTCTTGAAATATATTTGGTCCTTCGAAATAGATGATAGGTTGGAAGGAATTAATGATTAAAATCGCTAAAAAGGTTATTCCATTGATAGGCATAAACACTTTACTTCCTCTCACACAATATAAACAATATTTTGGACCTTGTGTACTCCAACTAGATAACAGAACATATGTTGGGAAGTCACGAATTCTCAACATCGATGCAACTTTCACTAGAAAATTTAATTTCGGAAAAACATCATATGTACATACACCATTAATCTAGAATGAATTTAACTCATAAATCATGGGTTTCAAAATAACAAAACAAATTGGATGTCCTTGAATTAATAAGGTCAAAAATATTTTTGTCTCCTTACTCCATGTCTAAAGAGGTAAATTTTATGGAGTTATAAAAATATACCAATACGAATATTAAATATCATAATAACCAAATAGAAAAAACTATCAGTAGAATGTCCTAATCATTTGTTTCTAGATTTTAAGGTAACAGATGTATTCACTTAGCCAAAAAATTTCCATGAATCACAATTAGATTGATGATTTAAGCTTTTACAAGTTGAAATATTGGTTATGTTCCATAAAATCAATGTCTTCATTTTCTAAGACATAAATAAACGATGCAATATAGGGGTAAAATGGAAAGATCTTAACTATATTACATGAATCAATCCAAACATCCATTATTGAGAGTCTTTATACCTCGATTGTCCACATGTGGGAAAAATATCCAATGACTCATTTTCACCATAATATATCATGAAATTATTTGAACATGCATGAATATTATGATAACTAAGACCTAGAATACGAATTACATCCTTGATATAATAGAAATTTTAGGCAATAATTTTTCTTTTAGGTATTAGTTTTTTAACCAAAGAGAAGATCTGATCAAAATAGTCATTTAACATTCCATTAACTGATTTAATTTCCATAAATTTTGTACCTTCTTCAAATTTGTTTTTCCTGCAACCCAGAAATAATGTATCCTCATTAGATGTTAACAACTCCTAATATAGAGATGGTTCCAACTCAGGTGTTAAATAAATATTATCTCAAGTATTAGTTTTTTGAAAAGATAGGCCTAAAACATTAGGTACTAAATTTTAATACCGTGATAGATCTGAAACCAAATTATTAGCATCTTCAATAAATCTAAATTCACTATATTGATACCAAAAAACATAAACTGTTTAAAAACCCAAATGAAATAGATGACCCCCAACATTGTCAAATCTTTCAAACATCCTCAAAGCACATTTTTTACAATGGAAAGATAATTTTCCCTTCTGAAAAAAATTATTATTTTGATGAGGAAAATGATAAAAAAGCATCAACACCCTCAATATATACAAGATTTAAACCAGAACCATTTGTATTCCTACCGTAATATATCCAAGTGAGATCATCTAAAAATGATTTTTGTCAGCTTCCTTAGTACATATTTAGCTAAAAATTTAAAATAATTAGTTTTTTTGAATAATTTGATATAATAATAACACTATCCAAAAAATAGAATAAAATTAAACTCAATTTTCTATAAATTTATATTAATTTCTAAAATTTCATAGTTATTTATAGTATTCCTTAAAAAAATTATACTAATATACATAGGATTAATAATAATATACACTAATTATGACCGATTATTACTAATTATTGATAATTTAAACAAATTACCACTAATTATAAGCAACACAATTTCCAGATGATTGGCAGAAGCTATTTTTCCGAAAGGCTCATCTCCTTGAATTTCTCTCCAACTAAAATTACTATGAAAAATCTGCTCTGACATACGAATATCTATTTTTCTATGCATGAGAATAGAGATCAGGGAGGTCTCTTCTTGCTGCTATTTATTCTCATGAATATGAAAATGGATATCTGTACGTTGGATCAGATTTCTCAAATTGATTTTGAGTGAATTTTTTTTTCAATGATATGAACGGTCGGGAAAAAGAACTCCTTATAACTTTCTCCAATTGAAATCAGTATAAATAATGTTTTCTAATATACGCATATCCACTTCGTTATGCATGAGAATGGATATCAAAGAGGCCTTGACATACTACTCTCTATTCTTGTTCATATGAAAATGGATAACTGTAATTTGGAGGAAATTTTTCATAGTGATTTCAATGAAATAAGGTTTCAAAGAGTTGATATATCGGGAAATAGAGCTGCCTCCAATCCACTGGAAATTTTTTCAATATATAAATAATTATTAATATGTTGGAAATTGTGCAAATTTTTTATAATTATGCTAATTATTTCCAATTATTTTAAATATTGATAATTAGTCTAATTACTTATAATTATTATATTTTTTCATATTATTATAATTATTTATATGTATTCATATATATAGGTATTTATTCCAAATAAGTATATTTATTACTAATTATTTCTTTTATTACTAATTTTTGTTAATTATTATAAATTATCACTAATTATTTATATTTATTCCTATTTATTACTAATTATTACTAATTATTCATATTTATTACAAATTATTACAATTCATTACTGTTGAGTAAAAACGTGTTTCGACTTTCCCATCAATCATTTGTTTTTGAAATCACCAATCACATGGATTGTAATCATTGTAATATATGACATTATTTTTCATATATGTTTTTTTTATATTCATATAATATTGTTTTACAATCGTAATCACATATTTTGTTTTCTATCATAACCACATGAATCGTAACCACATGTATCATAATTAGGTCATGTAGCATAACCCGGTCATGCATCGTAAACAGCTTATGCATCGTAACCACATGGATTGAAACCATGTGCATCATAACCAGGTTATGTACTACATCACAATCATGCATCGTAAACAAGTTAATTATTATATCATAGTTATGAATAATAACTTGGTTATGTATCATAATGATATTATGTATCATACACATATTATTCATTGTATTCAAGAATCATAACCATATTAAATATCATGCATTGTAACCATGTTATGAATGAAAACTATGTTATAAATTGTAATCACGATACACAATGTTATCATGATAATACTAGTAACTAAGTTATGTATTGTACTTATGAAATGCATTAGACTCTTACCTTAATCCAATACAGATTACATGTTTCTCATACACATTGTTTCATACTTTTGTAATTTCTATTTTCTATCTAAAATGATGTCGTTGAGTTGGTTGTTTACCAATAAAAAAGATTTCTTGTATTCTGTTTGTTTCTACTATTGTAATTCCATGAGTCCATGGCCCTCCAATTTTTCCAGATAAATATGACCATTGGAGGAAACATGATCGTTGGAACATGAGGCCTATAAATAGGAGGTCTTTCGAACCAGAATACACAAATTATGTATATATTAAGTTATAGAGGGAGACAGAGTGACTTCTCTCTTGCTTATTGTGAAATCCTTAAAGATACAAAAAGTAAACGCCATCTTCTAACTTCTTGTATTTCTATAAGTGATTTTTTTTTCTTTGTGTGACCAAAAATTATGATAACGATCGATTGATTCTGGGGATAGTAAGTTGTGTTGTTGATCATCGTATCTAGGGATTTCATGTGTTTGAATGATTGAGGTGTCGATTACCTTCTCAATCGAGGGATTTCATGGATATGAAAATATTCGTAACGATCATCGTATTGAGGGATTTCTAAGGTGGTGGTTAGAAAAACCTTTTATCCTTGTTGAAAGGATACCATACTCCTTGGGATAAAAGAATTTTAATACCTTTAAATTTTCACTTCCATTTGTAAAAGATAGAGAATAAAATTTTTTCCTCTTTCTATTCATATTCATTTCAATTATTAATGTTTTAATTATGATTCATTCATTACATATAGTAATAATATATTCTCTATGATGTATGGTAGAATCATTTACATTGGTATTACTCTGATCATTGTATTCAATTTGAATACAATTTTTTTATATTACTTGTGGTATTACAACATATCATGTACATCGAATCCAAGACTTGTATGGGTAGTTGTATTGATTATGAATTTTATTAGTTTAAGTCCTATTAAACAATGTTCTTTCTGAAGTGTTTAAATAAAATGTTTTTAAAACCTACAATTCACCCCCTTTTGTATTATGTTATCTAATATACATATACATCTATATTATGATCCAATAATTATTAATTCTTACTAATTATTACCATTTGTTACTAATTATTAATATTTATTACAAATTTTTACAAATTTTTACTAATTATTAAATTTTATGACTAATTGTTAAGAATTATAATTATTTATTACTAAATATTACAAATTATTAAAATTTCTTACTAATTATTACTACTGATTACTTATTATTAAAATTTATTAAAATTTATTACTAAATATTAATAATTATTTTTAATTATTAGAATTTATTTTTTATTAATACTAATTATTACTAATTTATAAAATATATTAATAAATATTACAATTTATTACTAATTATTACAAATTTTTACAAATTACCACTAATTATTAATTATTCTGGATAATTATTACTAATTATTACAATTTATTACACATTATTAAAATTTATTACTTATTCCTTTTAATTACTACTATTGTAATTAATTATTAATAATTATTAGTAATTATTAAAATTTAAAAAAAATTATTAAAATTTATTACTAAGTATTAAAATTTAATAACAATTACCGCTAATTATTACTAATTTGATCTAATTATTACTTATTATTAAAATTTAATACAATCTACAACTAATTATTACTATGTATTACTAAATATTACTAATTATTACAATTTATTACTAATATTACAAATTATAATTAATTATTACTAATTATAAATTTTTTTTACTAATTATTACAATTTTTTGCTAACTATCACAATTAGTTAATAATTATTATAATTTATTAATAATTATTAGAAATTATTATTATTTTTTACTAATTCTTACTAATTATTACAATTTGTTACAAATTATTAATTATTATAATTTATTACCACTTATTAGTAATTATTACAATTTAATAGTAATTATGAAAATTTATTACTATTTATTGCTATTTATTACAATTTATTTACAATTATTACAATTTATTACAAATTATTATAATTTATTACAAATTATTACAATTTATCTCTAATTATTATAGTTTGTTACTAATTATTTCTATTTATTACTTATTATTACAATGTATTACTATTTATTACAATTTATTACTAGTTATTTAATTTTATTACAAATTATTACAATTTAACACAATTTATTACTAATTATAACAAATTATTACATTTTATTACTAATGATTACTAATCATTACAATTTGTACTAATTATTACAATTTATTACTAGTAGTTACTAATTATTACTAATTATTACTAATTAGAACAAATTATTACTAATTATTAAAATGTATTACAATTTATTATTAATTATTAATAATTATTTAAATTTAATACTAATTATTTCAATTTATTTCTAATTACCCCAAATTATTACTTATTCCCGCTAATTATTATTAATTGTTAAAAAAATTAAAATTTATTAACAATTATTACCCATTACTTTTTATATATTACTAATTATTATAATTTAATACTAATTATTACAATTTATTACTAATTAATTCAATTAATTTCTTATTATTAAAATTTTTTCTAATTATTACAATTTATTACAATTGGTTTCTAATTAGAAAGAATTATTACAATTTATTACTAATTATTAAATTTTATTATTAATTATTACAATTAATTACTAATTAGTCCAATTTATTTCAAATTCATACTAATTATTACTATTTGTTACTCATTATTAAAATGTATTATTATTTATTAAAACTTATTACTAATTATTTCTATTTATTTCTAATTTTTACAAATTTTTACAATTAATTACAAATTAATACAATTTATTTCTAACTATTACTAATTATTAAAATTTATTAATAATTACTAAAATTTATTACAATTTATTATGAATTATGAAAAATTGTTTAAATTGATTTCTAATTAATATAATTTGCTACTAATTACCACTAATTATTTCTTATTCCCGCTAATTATTACTAATTATTACTAATTTCTACTAGTTGCTACTAATTATTTATAATTGTCACAAATTATTACTATTTACTTCTATTTATAAATATGTATTTTAATTTATTACTAATTATTTCTACTTATAATTACTTATTAATAATTTTTCTAATCAATAATAATTAATACTAATTAATAATAATTAATATAATAACTATTAACTAATACGAATTAATACTAATCACACATAATCATTTCTAAAAATAAATAATTATAAATAAAACAGTATAATTTTAATTTAATTTCATTGCAGCTAATTAATAATAATTGTAACTAATATAAAATTAAATTAATAAATTTAGAAAAGAAATACCTAAATACCTTAAAACTGAGACTTTCGTCGAATATAAGCTGCAAATATTTCTCTCATTTAGAATTTTAAACATTGAAAAAAAAAATTAACAGAGAAAATGTAAGTAAATATTGAGAGAGGGGTAGAAAAAGAAGTAGAATTAAAAAAATGATGAGGTATATATAGGTAAGATTATTTGTGACGGTACTATTTGTGAAGAGATTTCCATCGCAAAAAGTATTATTTGTGATGGGACCTGTCACAAATGGTAACCCCCTATTTATTTGGGGTAGTGGTTAAAAATGTATTTGAGATGAGACCCATCACAAATTCCAACCTGTCGACATAATATACGCGACAAGAGATTAATCTCGTCGCAACTACTAAAAAATGTCGTTAGATATTTGTGACATGCTTATATACTAGTCGTAAATATCCTTCCCACGGTTTGGCATGCAACTCGCACCACACTTATTTGTGATGGAAAGGGGGTCTAATTGCAAATATCAATTTATCTCATAGTGAATACTATCAAGGCATGTTGCAGACTACGTAAGTAACCCGAAGAGTATGATTGACAGTTTCTTTGAGTGTATTAAGTCATTAATCTGAGGGGAACCAATCTCTCAAACGTTGTCATCATAAAAATATATAGTCCAATGTGTTATCAAAATAGAGAAATAATTCTAAAAGGCCTATGAATTTAATGGAATGAAAGAGGAAAAGGGAACAGTGGATCAAGAGATGTATAATTGAAAAAATGGAATATAGGATTTGACCACATTTGATAATTTTCTAAAGAAACACTTTGATAACTACCTGAAGGGAGTGGGATTTTATTAAATGTGTGGAGAGAAAGGTCACCAAGATTTTGATTTCAAGGGAATAAAAGATGTTGTAAATATGAAATGTTTTAACTATAAGGATATGGAGCACTATAAAAATGAATTCCCAACGTGTTAGGGAATATAGATCAGAATAATCAAAGGGATCTACGTGAAACTTATGTTGTTACTATAGTCAATGTGAAATAATTAAATAATTTGGGTTTTTGGTTTCAATAATTATTTTCGAAAATTGTTTTTTTAATTATATTATGTTTATGAGAATCCTGAAATATATATGGATTGTATTATTGTACATCTAATTTAACAATTTAGAAGTATCAATATTTTCATTAAGTAATTAATTTCATCAATATATTCATATATTTTATAGGTGAAAATAAGTGCCACATTAGGTTCTATGGGAAATCTAATGTTAAGTTGATTTTGGGAATTTAGTGACCTTCCTTCTAAATTTTTGGACTTTGAATTTGGAAAGATGTATTTTTGATGATTCAAAATATTAACTACTTATAGAACATAATATGTTGAACTTTGGATATTATTTTTGATAACATATGCTGGAAATTTTGGTTTCAGTAATTATTTAATGGACAAAGGAATGACTTGTTGATCTTATGATTCATTAACGTGATTTACATGTGAAAAATTCATCTTGAATGTCCTTTTTCTGGCATGAGATGTGAAAATATATTGATGGACAACTAAAGTATTTGATGATGATATGACAAGGAAATAAATTAGGTTAGTTTATTTTCCCATGTTCTTCTCAAGATATTAAAAGGATTGCTCAACTCTATTAACATATTTTGGAATAAAGACATTATTCATTTACATTTCATATAGTTTAATCAATGGTCTTTTAACCCACCATAAATTTATGATTTGTTAATAGTAAAATTTCTAATTACCATATTTTCTATCACTCTCAATCAAAACATGATATTTAGTTTTCTCTTCCATGTCTTGGTTTTCAATTCCTACTACTGTTATCCTATTCAAAAACCTAAATTATTTTAGTAACCTTCACATTTCCCTTCAATGTTATAAATAATATGTTTTATTAACCCAATATAAAATGTGGGTTTCCCATAAAGGAATTTTTAAGTATCACCCTTTTATTTTTGAAGTGAAATTTCAAATTTCTAATACACAATATATTGAAGTAGGGGAGAACATAACACCCTAACACTTTAGGGTAGGTACCTTTTTAAATTTAATCTCTTTGATAGATTATGTTACATAGAACACCTAACTTAAACAAACGATTAAATATTGTTATTTAACTATGATATCTATCACATAACCATTAGAATAGATAAAACAAGTGAGATTAAATAAATTATTAAAATATATTATACACATATTTCTTAAATTAATTCATTTATTACTAATTAATTATAAATGATAATAAAAACTAATTGAACTTAAATTTTGTGTTAAAATAAAAAATTCTATGCCCAGAATGGAATTTTATATTAATAAGTTAAATTATTTAATATTATTAATATATATTAATGAACATTATAAGTTAGATAATAAATAAAATTTTACTAAAATCATAAATCTTATTAGATATACTTTAGATAAGAAAAATATCTAATTTTAATCACAAAAGATATATTTTTCTAAATAGTAATTTTGTCGCCTTTTAATAGAGTAACTATTATAAAACTAAATTTTAAATTTTTTTATATTCAATTTTATGGATTAAAATTCATTTATGAATGGGTAATATCCAAATTATCTTTAGTTGAGTTTCTTTAAATAAATTAGGAATCTTCACTTTTTGATGAATAGTGAAAAATAATGAATTGTAATTAAAATCAAACTTTTCATCTAAATAATTTATAAGGATAAAATATAATTTTAATTTTTTATAAAGTCACATTTGATAAATTTTACATTAATTAATTAAATTTAGGTCATCTTAATCATATTCATAGTGAGTTTTGATTGAAAATTTTCTTATGATTTTGAATATTTTTATTTTGAAAACCCACTTTCTCGTCCCGTCTATAAAATTAATTGTCAATATAATTATTACAATTATATGAATTTAATTTGGTAAAATGAATTCCATATTTCTAATAATTACTTCCAAATTGTTATTTTTTGTTTATTAAAATTATTAGTCAAAAAAATTTACTATAGTAAAAGAAGACTTATAACGGTATAGGAAAAATAATGAGATGTGTTAAATTTAAAAGGTAAATGGATAAAATACCTATATATTAAAAACTTTAATGGGTTTTATTTGTTTCTTGACCCCAAAATCATTTAAAACCATAAATATCATCAAAATTCATGGAACTCATTTTCACCTCAATTGGTTGGCTTTAATTATAAAATAATCATATTTAAATTACAAAAAACCACCTGTCCTCAGTTATAATTGACACCCCTCACCACCCCATTTATCATCACTAGCATTTGTTCTTTAAAAATATTATACAAAACATCATCCATGAACTCTCCCTACATCTATTTTCTACTGGTCTCCACAAAAGAACAAATCCATCGTCCTCAATGGGTCCTTAAAATAGTTGATATAGAAGATGTAATTTTCTCAAAAGACATCTCTTAATTTGATGTCTTCTTCATATTTCTCCTCACCTCATTCATCCATCAATTCATGATAAATCCCGAATAATTTACTTAAAAGGTGGTTATTTTTATAATGGAATACCTTATATATATATATCCATTTTATTACCACCTCTTATTCATAAAATTAAATTATTTTCTACATAACATTTTTTAATCTCTTCTGTGAATAATGATATTATTAATTTTACATTACCAACATAATGTATGGTTATAAGACTGTTATTTTGTGTATATAATATTATAACCAGTATAAAATGACTTATTTCATGTTATTAAATTATTATATATAGATATATTAAATTAAAAGATATTTGGCCTTGATGTTAGGAAAACCCCCTAAAAATAAACTAAATGTTTATTATTTACATTTTATCAAATGAATCATCCTCATGTATGAAATAAAAATGATAAATGGGAACCTTTAAAATTATGGATGTTAATTAATACAATTTAATCTCCCTTCTAGTGATTTCTTTATATTTTAATATAAAATCCACAATTATACGCAAATGAACTCACCATGAAACCAGGAAAGGAACACACTCAAAACTTTGAAAATAATGAGATTTTATAAATGAATGGGTCGTGAGATGTTATTAAAGGTTAATATATGGTATTATAAATATGAATATAGTTTTTAATTAATAAATAAAATTCTCTAAAACATTATATTGGATGTTAAAAAATTCTACACTAAAGGGAAGCACGATTTAGGGATTTCTCAGATCATTTTTTACTTCAATGAGATATATATCATATTCACCACTTATTTCCAATGTGTGTTGTATTTACATTACTTTGATATACAATATAATGAATATAATTAGATTCACGATATTAGGTTTTTCTTTCTATAATTATTACATTTACTGAGAACATTATTTGACTGATTACAATGTGGTAAAGAATTTCTTAACTCAATTTCCCTTAATTGGGTTAAAATTTTACTTAATTGACTTTTTCATGCCAAGATTATGGTTGAAATTAATTTTCATTACCGAACGATGTATTTACACTTGTTTTATGTGGATTTACATTGAATAAATATCGTCCCATCCATTAATCAACACTCACTTCAGTGATGTGATAATTTTTAAGATACATTCTTTTACAAAAAATTGTGTTAATTTGATTTTCCTTAAAAATAAATTTTTATTCTATATTCATGATGTCTATATTTATTTTAAAAAATATTTTTACTATTATAATATGATTTTTTAATTTCATTTTTACTAATTTTTTACTTTTTACAAAATTGTTTTAATAGTTTATTTTTTCAACCAAGTTATTTGATACTTTTTTGAAAAAAAATCGAAGAAATGTTATTTTAGATTATACAGATTGAGAAGCTTTTCTTGTCACCATGATTCCATAATTTTCTATTTCTTCCTTTACTAGTTTTAAAGGTTATCTTCAAAATAATGTTTTCTTTTATAAATTGTAATCAATTTTAGACATAACTACTTGAAAATGTGACAAAGAATATTTTCATCGATAAATATTCTATGATCTAATTTAATGTATTTTCATTTATTTCAACAAACATTTTTTTATATTATGATTTATTAACGTTGATTTTTTATGATAATATCTACCATATTTTATAAAATGGTTATTAATTTTTTAAATTTTGATAAAACCATATATTTTATGGAAATAAGATGTTTGACGATAAGATTAATTTTTTATTATTTAAATAAACTATGTGACATATGAGGAATGATTTAGGTTGGCACACATGGGTGGGGCCTGCTTATACATAACTCGTTGATGCACCGATATTCTCAGGTGATGAATTAGTTGGCCAAATATAATAGATTTCTAGACATATATAGAAACATTCAAAAGGATTGATCTTGAAAGTAACTGTCAAGGGGATTTATATTGATAGTTCAGAAATCCATAATTAGGAATTTAATCTTTATTGTTATTCCATGTGATTAATAAATTAGTTAGAATGACCATGTTTATGTTACAAGATCATGTGATTATTTATATGGAATTATTTGATAACATTTTATTCCAACATATTATGATAATGTAATTGATTAATGAAATTTTAACTTATTCATTTACCATTATATGTTGATCATTTTTATTTTTTATGATTGATTTAATTATATTGAATCCTTATAGAGAGTTTGAACTCACACCTATTTTTTACATCCCCACGTTGTGAAAAAGAGACCTTTGAATGTGTTTTCAAGGATTATATTTGTTATATTCTATTATATTATGTTTTATCATTAATTCAAAATATAAAATGGGTATCATATATCTAATCTAGTTTACATACAATACTAAAAAAATTATTTCTTTTGGATGATATTTCATGTCTCTGATGATAATGTAATAATGTAATGAATTTACGCTTTGTTAATGGGGCTATGATATTTATAGCATGATAGAAATAGGCATGTGGAATGGGAGTAGGAAGGTGGGTGAGGGACCAATGGATTCACTTGTTTTATTCTAGTAAATCTTAATGACGTTCTTAGGGAAGAAATTTGAAAGTTAGGGAGTTTGTGATAACTTTAAGGTTTCTAGGTTGTCATATATTGATATTTACTTAAGTTTTTGTGTGTTAATAGAGTTATTGTGTGATAGGGGTTGAATCTAAGTGTTTTTTGAGTGATAGACCAGGGTGCCCAATTAGTAGATGATTTTTCAAAACAATGCAGAAATTATATGATGGGTTATCTAGATTTTAATAGTGAAATTTTTCTCGGTTTGAGAAAAAATGTTAAATTGTGTTACACTACAAGGGATGCTTTTCCACCTATTTTGGGTGGAAAGTGGCACCCACAGAGTAGGTGAATGGTTTTTCTAATAGTATGACCAAACCATCAGACCCAGTGTAACTCATAAAAAAGATTGAATTATCCAATTTTCCCCTATTAGTATTTTAGATTTTTGACCTCTTTTTCCCTCATCCATTGTGTGATACCCTCCTATCTTGGAAGTGAAGATATAATCATCCTCACATGGTTGTTGTATTCTGGGTTTCAGGGTTTTTTTCTTGAGGTAAATCATTTTTTTGGGTTTGTTCTTATTTTCCCCTCCTTATGCTTTATTCATAAATTTTTGGGGATGTGTGGAACTCTAGTAGTGGTGTTGTATGAATTTAGTGTTTATTATGTGGGTTTTGGTATTTTTATTTTTGATTAATTGTGTGATTTTTGTTTCTACATCTTCCAAGTGGTCATTATTAAGGGTGGGGATTTTTCGCCTGAATTTGAGGTCAGAGTCTCTATTTAAGGGCGTTTTTCATGAAATAACCACACATTTATAATAACCTTTGGTTTTTACTATTTAAATTTCCATTAAAATTATTTATGATTGGTGTTTATTCGAAATTTTATATCTTTCATGGATTTTTTTTGAAATTTTGTTATTTGAATATAGTTTTTCTAAAAGTGGGTGGCGTGTGTGCACTATATGGGTTCGATAAAATGGCTCAAATAAATTCAGTTATGTTATGATAATTTATAATGTGGTTATATAAAAACATTACCCTTAAAAGTGCGTTTTATTAAATTTGGAAAGTTTTCTTATGATATGCTCTGTGTTATGGATTTTTTTTGTTTTTTGAACATACTTATGATGAGTTTTCTTGGAGATAAACATGGGTTAACTAGGGTGAGGGAGAGAGGTTTTTTAGGGACATTATGGACCTTTTAGGGATTATAGTGTGAGACTCCGTTTGTTTCCATGTGATTTAGTAATCCTTTGGTTTGGAAGACCATGTGTGCTTCCTTGTTGGTCACCGAGAGACCCTGTGAGCACTTTGAGTTAGGACTAAGGAAGACCATGAGATATTTAATTTCAATGTTGGAATACTTGTTTACTCACTCATAATAGGCATAAAAGTTAAATCCCCTAGGTGAACATTACTCAATACATTTTTATATATGATTTATGAATTTTATTAGTTCTTTTTGTTGTGATTATATATATTATTCCATTTTGTTCATTTTCCCTTTATATGATTATATGATGATTATTTTTTTAAAACCTTAATTATGGATTTTGATTAGGATAAAAAAAAATTTCCTGGTTTATTTTTTTTCTATTTAATAAATTTGTTGATTTTTTTGGAAAACCATGTTTTTTAACATTAAAACTCAAGGGGTTTTAAATTTATACCTGAGATTGCTTTACTTTCTAGAATTTCAGTTTTCAATTTTTTTAAAAATAGTTTATTAGTTTTCATGGTTATAACCCTTAAATATATTCATGGTGATATCTTACCAGGCTTCATGCCTCAAAACCTAATTAGGATCATTTTAGAGGACATGAGTAAAGGTAAGAGAACTATGTTCAGGGGTGTGTATTTAAGATTATCGACATCTTGTGTTTTATAGAGGAGACATCATCTCTTGGATATGAGAACATGTGGCATAATATTTGTTATTTTTTAACCTATTGGTTTTACATGGTTCTTTTTTGGTATTGTACCCTCTTCTTGAGTTTTGGTTTGATTTTAAGATACCATGTCTGTGTATATTTCCTTTTATAGATTTTTTTTGATGTATGTAGTTATTAATGTTATATTATTATATGTTTTTAAATAGGAATACATCAGTGTTTCTATATAGTTATATTTATGGTTCATGCTCGTTTACCTAGGTTGAAACCATTCTCAATTTCTAGTTGGTTATGCCCGGTTAATGTCTCTATCCCACGGTGAGAAGGAATATGATTCCGACAATGTGGTAGTACCACATGGTTGATACGATGGGTAAAACTAGTTTGATTAGATACATATTATTTACATATAACCTTTTATCACTATTTTATTAATAACTCATTATTAAAATCACTATTTTTTGGTGATATCTGCTTCACATTTAATGTATGTTTTGGTTATGTAGTCTTGGTCCATGAACTTTTACCATAGTTATACTATCTCTAGAATGTTAATAATGATATAAAAACTATATATATTCATTATATAAATGTTTATAGTCATCAATAAAAGTTAGTGATAGAAAAATGAGTAATAAAATTCATAAAGATGGTGGGTCATACACACACATGAACATTGTTTCAATTTTTTGACAGATTGAAACAATGAAAGGTACATAATGAATCACCATTAAATAATAATAATAATAATTATATATATATATATAATATATTCATTAAATAATTCCTTATTAAAAACCATTTAATGTAAATGAATACCATATCACATTGCTTCGAGGAGGTGGTAGTCCACAAGTACACACAAACAATATTTGAATTTTCAAAAAGTGTTGAAGGTAAAAAGGTAGATATGATACTATTATTATAAAAGCATAATTATTTCATAAATATAATATTCAGATATGAAAACCATTATAATAACTATCCATGAATATTGGTGATGTAAACTGAATTGTATCACTAATTGGAGACGGTAAGACATACATATGCACAAGTGATTCATTGACTTTCTATTTTATGGAATTAAGGTGAATAATGGTGGTTTAATAATCATAAAAACAAATCAGTATATTTTGGATACTGAATTTATTATTTTGTAAATATATAAAATATTTAGGTAAGGTAACATAAGAATTATAATGAAAGATATTTGTAATGGTGATTAACTCTTTCATGAGATGATACATTTAGATCACCTCCCAAGGTCTCTTGGGTGGGTTTTTTGGTAAGAAAAAAGTTTTAGAATATGGATTGTGATGTATAGAAGGGATATTAATAGTGTTTTTATTTTAAAAATAATGCTCTATGTGGTGTGATGAATATAATTGTGGGGTTTTCTTTTATAATTTAGGGTGGAGACAATCTTAAAATTTCATAAAGTATTAAAATAAATTTATGTCATTCTCAAGAAAAATGGTTTCAAATGGCCAATAAATGGATGAGGTATGAAAACATAGACAATATTTTTTCCCCTATTCTTTATTTGGAAGTTCATATTATTTTATGTAATTTAGTGAAATACAATTTTCTTAAAATATATTTTTTTCCAATTTAAGAAACTATTTATTTAATTTTACTTAAAAGAAAAAAAATAAAATGTTGGAATTCCATTGTACAACATTAAAATAATAATAATATGAAATATTTATATATAAAAATATTAGAACACATTTACCCAATCAAATTATATTAATTCTTGTTCTTTTAATCTCAATTATTTTTTATTAATTAATTATTGAAATATTTCTTTAGTTTTGCATAACAATTTACAGTCATTATATAATTTATCAAAATTATCAATATTTTTTTATCATGAAAATAATTTCTTTATTCTCAATATATACACATATATTCAATCATAAAATTATTTTTACCCCATGTGGATCCATAAGAGATATTTAATACTAAGAGTGTGACATTTTGTAATGTTCATTGATTTAAATATTATATAGGTAATTTTCTCAAACATGTGTCCCTGTAACTATAAAATTTCAAACATAATGCTATAAGGTTCTATTTAAATTCATTTAATTATTATTATTTTGAAATTTTATGGGATTATTGATTAGTTTTATCAAATTATAAAAAGATTTAACCTTCTTCAGGATGATAAATTTTAGTAAGGATACTATTTATATTGAGAAAATATAGCCTTATTTACAAGATTTTAATATCCTGATTCCAAATATGGATTCAATTATATCATATTAAATAACTATTAGTGTAATTAAATTATTTAAAAATAAATACACAACACTGGATGAAAACCAACTTTTTGAAAAAATATATTTTAATTATTAAACTGGGTATTATTTTTATTCCATGATAAGAAAAAATACATATTAGATGAATGTTAAAGGATTTTATTAAAAGTAAATATATAAATTTAATTTAAATTATTCACCAATTGTTTTTTATTTAATTTATTAAAATCAAATTCGTTTCTGCAAATAAAAATTTGTATCAAAAAAATATCTCTTTGACTTCGAAACGATTTTATTTTTTTATAATCAATTATATACCAATGAATTTATTTTATACATATATAAAACTAAAATATTTAATAATTTATTTAGTACAATTTTTAAATTCTAATGTAATTTCTAGGAGGTAACACTCACCAATTAATATTTTAATTGTATGTTACATTTCATTAAAACTTGGTGTTGCATGAAATGAATGACCTTGAAGAAATTATATAAATAGAATTTTTTTTAAAATACTAGGATGACACATTATAATCCCAATAAAATAAATTTAAACCTAATAATTCATCACTCTAATTCAATAAAATGAGGTCATATTTATTTCTTTACATCCTTAGGATCCCACATAATTTCCCAAATTTAATGGTTTCCCCACAAAACTATGACATAGTGAGTGGTCCTATTTCATATCACTTATTATCTATAAAAAAAATTATCCATTGGTTGTTTTTGAAAAGTGACATATGTTTCAATGAATATGACCTTTTAATTTGGTACATGTGAAATATTATGTATGTACTTCATCATGAGCGATAATAGGAATACATCATGAACTTGAGAATGATTTAGTAGAAGCTCTAAATGATATAATATTTTCTTGATAAAATAAATAATTTCAAAGGTTCAAATATATATTGGTATCAATTTACCATTATTTAAAAAACTCATAACCATATTATATATAGAAACATATAGTAAAACCTTCTCAACAATTTCAAATTCTAGATCACGCCGATGATTTTCATCATAACGTTTCTTTCATTTCTGAGCTACATTGATGTGATATTGAATTGCTCAAATATTCACTTCTATTTACTCAGTATGATAAGGTCCCAATTTATTTCTATATCCAACCACATCCCAATATGTTGGAGTTGTATACTTTATTCCATATAGTAATTCATAAATATCCATCTGAATGCTTGAATGAAAGCTATTATTTTAATAAAAACCAACTAGAAAAAGGTGATGATCTTAACAATCATTGAATTTCATAGAAAAATACCTAAAAATTTCATATATTGTTATAATTTTTATCTTATAAAAACCATCTATCTAAGGATTAAATGATTTTCTAAAATTTAACACTGTATCCAAAGCCTGTAGAAGGATTCCCATGGTGATTTTGGTAATTCATCGATCCCGATATGATATGACTGAGAGTAATACTCTATAAAATTTTACCAATTCCATAATATATAAAAAAGTATTCTGTTCAAGAAGAAAAATATTCTTTAATAGAAATAAGTGTTCTTACATCACAAGGCAATAAACTCTAACCCATATTACATTGTGTTGTTTAGTTGTTTTGAGGATTCTGATGATTATATCCATGGTGATGTTTTCTTATTTCCAATCTAGTATTTGAACTGGTTACATCATCCCCTTAGTTGTTTTTCTCTCATCTATAACATAATGACCTTTCAAGAACTAAGAAAAATACTCTCAAATGTCTCTCTTTACTCGATCCTATTAGATATATTATTCCATACATCTATATATATTCAGACTTCTAGAAGAAAAGAGAATGAATAGTTATCATCTTCTACTAATATATCCATTTAAAAAAAATATTGATAAGAAAAATAAATGATTTGAAAATAAAATCATTCCATCACAATAAATTTCAAACTCAAGAATATTAATCACCTTATTTTATAGTCTCATATTTTCTTTCTATAACTTTTTAATAATCACATAGATAGATGATCAAACAGTCATTTATGAAATATAAAATATTTACACTTCCTTAAATATTTCCATATCCATACATTAGGAATACATATGTATAAGTTCATTCATTATCATAATATTTGATAATCTGCCACAATCATTTTCACACCGAGAAACTTCAACCTCATTCGATTTCCCAGGGTGCTAATGTATTGATAATTTATAATATTTAATCTGTTTTAACCATATTCATTGGTTCATGTTCAACTATTTATATGTGAAGATATACTATAATATTTTATAATTTGTTTATTTATCACACAATTATTAATAAGTATAATTCCCCTATATCATTAATTCAAAATATACTTCTTTTATATAAAAATCTTGAGTTGGGTAATTTTTCTCATAAACCATCAAATGAATTGATGCATAAGAAATCATCATATCTTTATTCAATAGAACAGACCCCAATGCCTTAATGGATTCATATATGTAGATAAAAAACACTTATCTACTACAACGTTGTGTGATCACTGTTACACTAACCACCCTTTCTTCCACTCCTTGAAGTTCCCCTGGAATTTATTTATCTAATGGAACATGGCTCCATTATGAGTGAACTTGGTCATAGGATTAGATATCCATGATAAATTCTTCATAATATGGAGATAATATCATTATAATCTAAGAGATGTCTAGATATTAGTCATAGTGTTTGGTCAGGGATAATGTTCAATTACTTTTTTTAAGGATATATTTATATATGCTAACTTCAGATTATATAACCAACGAATTAATGTTTCCTTGTGTTGAAACAAGGTAAAATTTTAATAATATTTCTCTTTCCTATGGTCCTTGAGAAAAATACTGAAATGAACATCATGATCTTTCTTTTTCTTTAAATATAAAATAATACCATCAATAAATACTTACACAAACTAATAAATGTTTTCTTTAAAGACACTTTTAGATAAATCCATTAATATAGTGAGCTAATTGGTAAGACCAAATGTAATACCTATAAATTCATAGTTTCCGTACCTTATATGGAATGTTCTATTAGGTATATCCTCCATCTCAACCCCCAATTGATGATATCCAAAATGAAGGTCAATCTTATAAATTTAATGAGCATAGTGTAGCTGATCAAAGATGTCAAAAATATATGGAAGATGATATATTTCCAAGATTTTGAAATTGTTTAGTTCCCAATAATAAATTCTAAGTCACATCAATACATCATTATTCATAATAAAAATTCCAAGTGTACCATAATGGGATGATATTTCCTAAATGAATACCATATAAAGATTCTACTGGTTTTGTTTCTTCAATTCCTATAACTCAATTTTCTTCATTCAATAATTATTCCTTGAAATAGGAATTGAAATAGGTATGAGTTATATTGAGAACATAAATTCATGTTTTAGTGGAATTTCAAGTAATTATTCCAAAAATACATCAATAAAATCCCATACAATAGGAATGACTTTTATGTTGAGTTTCTCTCAAACCATTTGAGATAACCATATCTTTTAAATATGAATTAATCCCTATATAATTTATGTGATTTCCATTAATATTTAATATTATTTATTACACTGATAAATGATGATGGGTTCATTTAGAATTTGAAAGGTGACTTCAATTCATGGATAATTGATATGGGCACCATTAAAGAAGGCCCTTCCATGCCTAGAAAAATATAAAATCCATCTAAAGTGAGAATCACAAGATTTTTAGGAATCAATTTCCCACAAACATTAATTGGAGATGAATTTTATACTTGTAATGAAAACATATTACCATTTTGGGATTTCATTTATAACTCAATATGTAATCAAGAGGATAAGAATTAACATTCCTAGAGTTTTTCATGATATTATGGAATTCCAATAACTATGATAAAATAATATTCATTAATATTATTTTATAATCTTCACGACCTAAAATTTATTTTTCAATCATAAATTCCTTGATATAGTCAAAATAGGTAGCATATCCTTCACAAATCATTAATCATAGGGATAAATCTTGTGAGATCACTCATAAGATGTCTAAAACATTACAACTTCTTTTAAATCATTGACACATTAGGATTAACCAAAATTATCTGTGATCATTACTAAATCATTATGATATTACCCAATACTTATACATATCCATAGGGTTCTCATTAACATTTTCTCAACCTACATTCCAAATTTTAATAAAACATTCATATGATACAAACTACAATGACCCATACTATTCATGAACATATATTACATATTATTAAATGAATATTCATTACAATAATTTTTGATCCATGTCAAAATATTATAGGTCTAGTATCTTTTACAACTCGGACACATAATAATTTGGTTCATAAGTGTCTCTTATTATGTTCTTTATAACTCGATCCCTCCTTAAACATAACATACATGATACTTTTCTTTTTAAATTTGGGAAATGAAAAATATTAATGGGAGATATCATATGATCAATAAGGGTAAATTGGGGTCATATCAGTGCTCAAATAAAAATAGAATGTGAATAAGGGTATGTGAAAATGATAATAACATTGGAAAGACATTACCATTAAGTCAAAGATCATAATCATGATTTTTTGGATAATTCTTGTCAAATAATAATATATTAATCATAAAGGAATTAAAGAACAAAGGACATGAGAGAATAAAAATGGAATATGTAATAGTAATTTTTAATAAAAATAAGAATAAAAAATCATTTCTATAATATCATGGTCTCATCTCAATGAAAATTATAGTGGAATGGGATCACTCCCAAAATAATATAAGTAGTTAAGGTTATCTCCAAAGACTATCATAGGGGATATAGTTGTTTATTTTATTTGGTTCAATCACCATTATAGACATATTTATCTTATAATATATACATAATTTTCTAATAAATTAGAGGGATGTATAATTTGGGGAACACCAGTCCATGGTTATAACATAATCACAACACTTGGTCATTACATAACCACAACCACATAATAAAATCATTCATATGTGATCAATATGTTCATAAAACATTCATAATTTCATCACATCATAACCTATTCAAATAAAAAAGGTTTAGTAAACCTTTTATCTATTCATAATAATATAACCAATAGATAAAAAATATGTTTAATAAAAATATTATCAATATAAAAATTAACCATTTAAGGAATGATAAATATTTATACCAATGGGTTATATCCCTAGTAAAGAATAATTAACATCGAGAGATGTTATCATATATTAAAATATATTTTAAAGATCGTCATTATATTTCTAGAGGAAAATAACCCTTTCAATTTGAAAATAAGATTTAATATATATATATATACTAAATATAAATGAATTTTGTTGGAATAGAATCTTGAAAAAACATGAAGGGAACTTCAAAACATTAAGAGGTTATTATAGAAGGAAAATTTTTTCATTTCATATAAATAAAAATTAAACATTCCATTAACATTATTGGTAAAAATTCAAAAACTACCTCATTTGGAAATTGAAAATAAGATTAATTTTAAATGGTTTTGAAAAATTAAATCACAGGTAAAATTTTCTTTAAAAATAATTTATTAATATAAAAAAAATTCTTGAAATAGTTTTAGAGAAACATGTGTGTGGAAGAAAAATGCTCCCTATGAAATAGTAAAACAAAATTAGTTTTCCTTACATATATTTATTTTTTTTCTTTAGTGTTTAAGGAGAGTGAAATGAAAGGAAAAAATTTATAAATTATAAATAAATATATAATAATGAAAATAAAATGTATTAATAAAATAATGATTATATAAATTTCTAAAACAAAAATTCAACCATAAACAATCATGATTAAAATAGTATTGAAACATAAATCACTTACTGATTGGAGAACATTGAGATATTTATAATCATGGGAGGAATAACATTATAGAGAAATGTAAATACCCATAAATTTAATAAGAGGAATCAAAAATAAATTCTTGGGCAGTATATGAAATACATTAAAGAAACAAGTGGTGAATATAGTATGTGTCTCAATTAAAAATGTTATATAAAAATCCATTACCAGTAGTCTGACCTCCATCATATGCATTAAAAACTCATTTATAATAAATTGATATTTCTTATAAATATATTCCATGATAATAATCACATATATCATGAAATATATGATTTAATTATAACAATTTACACCCATTTATTAAAAAATAATTATTAAAATTAACATTTGAGGTGGTGGATGCTTCATTTTTCATGTATGTTTTGGTTTTGTAGTTTTGGAACATATACTTTTATCATGGATAAATCATCTATAATATATTAATAATTTTATAAAAATATTATTTATATATTATGATCTATTCTATATTCATGAATTAATGTAATATATAGAATAATTAATTTCACATTTCATTGAGATAGTTCATTATGTGTAAGGATGAATGTCGTTTCCCTTTTTCTACGGATGGAATATAAGAAAGTTAAATAAAAAATTATATTTCACAATTATTATTATATCATATATTTTAATTAAATAATTCCTTTAACAATCTATTTAAAATATAAATGAATAAAATCAAATTTCTTCATCGAAGTGGTATTCCATATATACACACGAACGACATTATCGTTTTCCAATGGTTTGGAAGATAATAAGGTAGATATGATATTTTTGGTCAATATTTAATATTGGTAAATATACAAGGGTAGGATCAAATGAATTTTTAAAATTAATTAATGAATTCAAGGATCATATTATTTATATAATTTTAATCTAGTAAAAAAAAATAACAAAAGAGATTTTTCTTAGTGGTTTAGATCTAAATGATCATACTCCACGCTTCACCCATATCATGAATTAATAGTAATGAAACAAATTATAAAAAATATAAATGACTCATACAATGAATTTTTAACACCTATATTCACAACCCAATTAAAAATATTTTTCCTTATGGTGACTTAAAATCAAATTAATATGAGATTTTTTCTTCCTAGAGGAACATCTTGACTAGTGTGCCTTTTTCAATTGGAGGAAAAACCTATTTCTTGAGGTTTTTTAGAGTCACAACCAAGTTTCCCACCTTTATTTGGGTAGTATAACCTGTTAAAATCATGGATATATAAATTGGACATGAATAAGTAGAACACAAAACCACATTAACCTATTCTATTTTTAAGTGTAGATGTAGTAGTAAACTCTATAGAAACAAAGAGACAATAGTTAAAGTATAGTTTATAATAGCAGGTGACGATAAAAAATTATAGCTCTTGTATAGATAAAGATTATAATAATCCTATTATATTTTATCTGGATCATCTAAAATACATATATCATATTCCCCAATGCATAAATAATCCACACTGGAATCTCATTTCAGTTCATTATTCCAAATAAAAGAAACAACTTCTTTATTGAATGCACATACAAATCATACTCATGTTGGAAAATTTGGTAATATGTAAAATTAAATTCAAGAAGTAAAATGATAAAAGGGTAGTATAATTAATATAGTACTAAAAAGTATTATTATAATCATTGAAACACCTTGGAAAACTCTTATAATTTGTGTGAGATAAATTGTTAATATTCAGAGAACATTTAATGTGGAACTCATGATTTTTTCCAACAACCAACATTTAATATAATCCAACATGATAAGAATTTAATCCAATATAGAAAAATTTAAAATATATTCTCATGGATTTTAAATAATTAATAATTTATTAAATAAAAAAAACATTTCTTATTTCAATAATAAACAGGAAATAAATGGAAAAGTGACATGGTCCATAAAACAACAAATATTTCTATGTTTTAAAATATCTAGTAGAAAGTCACAAATCCACATAAGAAAATACAAGTTTGGGACTGACATAAAGGATTCATGTAGATGAATATATGTATACGAAAATATGTAATGGATTTTACACACAGGTTTTCATGAAGGAATATCTTGGAATTTGAAGACAACTCAACTTATAAGGATGAAAACATAAAATATATCTTCAAAATGATAGAATATACATTAGTTAAAGTTGAATTATATTTAGATATTTTTTTTATAATTATCTATAATTAAGAATAAACATATTAATACTAATAAAAACATGTTATAATAAAAATATTCAATCAAATTAGCTTTCAAAAACTGCTGAATTTATATTGAAATTATGTAGTGAGGTGAATATAATTTTTATGATTATAGATAGAGATTTAGAGTATGATTTTTTACAGTTATTTTTAGAAATTTAATTTTTACAACTCAATAAGAATCACTTAATTTTGTGTCATATAGAAAATGATAGAGAAAAAATAAATAAGGTATGTTAAATTCATTTAAAAATTTCACACCTGGTTAGTTCTCATGGCCAATTTCATACTTTGAAACTTTTAGTCATGATCAGTTATCACAAATAGTTTCAGAATTTATAAAATTTTCTCTCAAAATTATTTATCTTTGTAGGTTAAAAACTTCTCCACCTTTTCCCTCATGGTCAGTTCTCATAGTTGAATCCAGATATTTTAAAATTTTCACTCATAGTCAGTTCTCATAGTTAGTTCCAAACATTTCCGAATTTTCCCTCACGGTTAGTTCTCACAATCAGTTACATACTATATTAAATGATATTAATAGTTCTCAAACGAATTATTTATTTAATTAACAAAATATGAAACCTGTATTAAATTTTATTAAATATAAAAACTAATGATATTTTATGAAATAAATATTATGACATGATCATGACTGAGCATAAATTAATCAATACGTAATTTAAATTTTTACGATTTTAAAGGAAGTAAAAAATTAATATTTTTATTTATCAAAAACAAAAATTTGTTTAAGGATCCACTCAGAATTTTCCCCCGTATTGATAACTATAAAATAGATTATTTTTCAATAAAAATTAATCCTTCTCGAAACTATCAGAATGTTTCAAAAGAATAATTCTCTTCTTCAAAATAATAAATAAAAAATTAATTGTCTTTAAAAAGAAGCATACATGAAAACAGATTTATTCCATAAATTTATAAATATTTAATATTTCAAAACATATATCAATGATCTAAAAAAGGATTACAATTGTTAAAAAAGGTATAAAAAATCCTCTTATTCAACGAGAATGATTTTAAAATTTTTTCGAAAACATTAACAAGAAACCCTTCAGAAAATACACTTTTATGATTACTAGATGTTTATATTGTATGTTCCAATTTTATTTCATATATGAGAAATATCAAAATAATAATATAATAAAAAAATATTAATAGAAATTAATAAATAGTAATATGAAAACAGATTCCATGTTTTACATATATCATTTAAGTATGAAAATTTAAACACATAAATTTCCCCAAACTCAACCTAATTTCATGAAATGTAAATTTAAATATCTATAGTACAAAGTTCATACATTAGTTTTTTAGAAATAGTAATGTATATGGGACTAGTAATGATGACCAAAAGTTAGTTTTCCGTAGATTTAAATTACATACTTATGTTTCTTTTTGGAACATGATATTTTAGTAAATGAATCTTATATTAATGGGATTAGTCATAGACTGTTGTAAGGGATTTTTTTTTGAAATAAATAGCAGAATTATTATCAAAGAAAATAGGTATTTTATTAAAATCAGAACAAAAAAATAATATTTTTTCTTACTCTATAATGAATGAGCATAATAAGATTCAACAACAATATATTCATATTCTAAAGTTGAAGGAGAAATATATTTATATTTATTTAGTGACCCTGAAAATAAATTTTTTCCATGTTAATGGAACATACCTAAAGTTCCATTAATATCGATCTCGAATACACCCAAATAAGAATTATAAATTCTTTTTGAAATAAAAATTTATTTACATAGGGAAAAAAATCGATGAATCAGATATCCTTTATCATATATAGTGATCTTTTAACATATTTAATGTGATTTTTCTAAGGATAAATTTGACATATAATAAACAAGAATATTAAAAACATTAATTTCGTATTAATTTAAGTTAAATATTATAAACATACTATCATTTTTCTATACCTGTTAACATAAATAGATTTTATATATTCATCTAAATATTACTTGTATGTAATACTCATGTGAGTATTAACATTTTTATAAGTTTTAAATCAAATATTTTAAATTACTATTTATAATACGTGGATTGATTTAGAAAATTACCATTATTTCTTTGAAATATATTTAATCCAAGAAATAATTTCAATACCACCATCATACTCATATCAAATTCAGAAGTCATAAATTATAAAAACTATTTAAAATAGTTTTTATAGGAATATCCAAATATAATATCACCATACGAAATTTTTAAAATCAAGATATCATTGAAAATTATCATTTTAAATAATGTAGGATCATCATTAACATTCTCAAAATTGTTTTTAAAAATAAATTTAGTTAACCTTTTATATCATGTTGAAGGAACATTATTAAAACTATATAACACAATACACAATTTAAAAAATTGATCATGAATATTTTATTTACCCAAACAAGGGATATATATAGTATATCATTCATCTAAAACATACCAATTCAAAAATTAATGTTTACTGCTATATGAATTAATTTTAATCCATGAAAGGAATTATAAGATAATAATATTCAAATTTATTATAATCTTGCAACAGGTGTAAAGGATTTATCAAAATAAATAATATTTTCATTAGAATATCCTTGAGATACTAATAATGAATTGAATTTAAATATATTCCCATATTCATATATTTTATTTATAGGATACAATTTTTACAATAATATTAGAATTATAGGGAGGAACAACAAAAGTCCAAAAACTATTCTTAGTAACCAAATTTAAATCATCTTGCATAACCAAGATCCTATTATCATTACTGAATGGATAGTAAATATTCTCAAGAAAAAAATAATAAATAAAATAATAATAATAAAATTTTTTATAAATAGTATATCTTATTTAAAAATTTGATTCAATATTATCAATCACATTTTCTAAAGGATGATCTCAAAGGGTGTTTGAATATTTTTCATCAATATGTTCAGATTAAGAATAAATATTATCCCCAAAAATTTATGAATCACTATATTGTTGTCCATATTCTTCAAAATTAATGTCTGTAAATTCATCCTTATGTTCTTCAATATTATCATCTCTTTTATTTCAAGTATTTTTATCAAAATTAAAATGAATAGATTCTTCTAAAAATGGGGTTATTTTATTTTATACTCTATATTACTTACAATTAATTGAATATCATAAAATATAACTTCATTATACATTGCATCAAATGTATCCCAAACATATTTAGTATTATGGATAAAAACAATACATCAATTGACTCTAAAATGACTAATTTTATGTTTTCTTTCATTCCAAAGCTCATACATTGTCTTTTTCAACAAGTTTTCTAAAATAACAATATTATAAACAAAAAATAATTATTCACATATTTTTTACTAAAAATATTTATCTAGATTAAACTAATTATCTATGGTAATATAAATATCTTGATGATTATTATTTTTCTATTCTACTTTTCCATTTGTTATGGTGAATGGGGGTATTAAAATTGAGAAAATACACATTTTATTTATAAAACTTGATAAATTCATGATTTCTGAATCCACCAACATGAATAATATTAATTTATATAACTATGATAAATTTATCAATTTCATACAATTTAAGAAATGTGATAAACATAGATAATTTTTGAGATTTAAGTGTAAGAAATTAAACCCATGTGAACAATGTATGATGATCAATAATAAAAAAAACAATATCTTTTATCTCTAGAAATAGAATGTCTCAAAGTACTAAATATATATAAATGAATGTGATTAAGATTACCTATAATTTTAAAGTCTTTAAATGACATTGATATTATTATTTATTGTTTACCTTTTATGAAATTGTAAAAAAACAAATATATTGTCTCTTTAATATCTTATAACTATATAACAGTTTGGTTCTTGGCCAGCTTATGCATCAACCTGTAATTATCATGTACCAAAAAACAATTCCATGAAATGTTACGAAATTATACAACATTTTAATATTTAACATTTTTATCCGTAAATTCAGAAAAAAATAATTAAATAAATATTATATTCTTGATTTAAATAAAACCAAATTATTTATCTTTAAAAACAATGCATTTATCATTTGGAAAGTTCAAAAAAAATTCCATCAACACATAGTAGATAAATACTTATTAGATTTTGCTTTAAAAATTTAATTAATAATCCTTCATAAAAAGTGTATGATTTGAAATTCCACCCTCATCATGAAAATTTACAATTTCTTTTATCATATTTTCACTACTATGACCAAAAAATGGCTTATTTATCATTAAAATATGAACATCATTTTGATGTACTTAATTATATTTAAAATTATTATAAAAATTTGTTATTTATACTTCACGAAACTTTGATGTGATATTTAATTATATTTTAAATTTACCAATTTCAACAATTTCATATTTTCTTTTATACTTTTCATGCATGTATGTATTAATTTTTTTATCATCATGGATGGATATTTTTGGATTTTCACTCTCCTTTTGAATATCATTATGTTTTATATTAAGGGTACTGTATATACCAATGAATTTTTCAATATTAAGTTCAATTATATCAACATATTTAAATAATTCCTCAATATATGGTTTTTCAGAATTAGATTCAAAAGAAGAATAATTAGATGAATCCCTTACATGATTTAATGGATCAATAAAGCATATGTTTGACACAAATTTTCCAAAACAAAATTCTCCAAATATTTTTGATTCCTCTGTAAAACCACATATGGTTACCATTCACTTATTTTAATATATTTCTAAGTACTTATTATTATTGTACTTATTCAGTCTTGGTAAATCAGGATTTTTCTGCCCCTTTTTCCTAAACTCATAAAAATTATATCTTGAGTATCATTAGAATTATATTTTCCTTTTTCGTTCTCATTGTGATCATACAAATCATAGTAATTATAGTATATCCATGATTATCCATTATTTCTTTTATATGGAAACTTTGTAACATATGAAATATAATTCATATCACTTATCTATAACAAAAAATCTGAAGAGAATATAGATATATTATATTTACAAGAAATTACATTGTCCTTTGAATTATCTTAAAGAGTAATATTTTTAGTTCAAAATCATATTGTTATAAAGATAGTATATGTTCATAACAAGTATATTCCTGGGAATTATTACATTTATCTATACCTACCATTTTTATATGCCACATATTATGATGTCAACTAATAATAGTTTCGACAATATTATTTTTTCAAGAGTTCCTTTAAAATAACTCTTACCATTTGTAGTACTAGTGAATCTAAGAAACATTTGATAAATAGTTTCGTCATCACCCATTTTAAATTCTTGATATTCAACTATTAAAATGTGAAAATTAGTTCTCATATATCCATCTAAAAAAATTTGTAATTTGTAGAAATTTTTAAATTCAATAATCTATTTAACATTCCGAAACATGACTATTAAAATTCATATTTATTTTACAGTACTTGATATTTATCACATTCAAATTTAAAATAATCATTACATCATCATTTCTAACAAAAGAATTATGTTTATAATTATATATCTTGTATGGATTTTCCATAATTTTCTAATGATCAATGATAATTTTATTTAATAAATCATCTATAAGAGATATCCAATACCCATGGCCTACTCTATAAAAATGAGGTCGTTTTGAGGCATCTATCCATCATTAAAAATTTATCTTTCTATTTTAAACAATATATTTTCCACACGATTTTAATGTTGATAAATTGTTATAAATATTAATATATATTGATAGGTGTGGTTCTACCAATGGTAAAAACTGTTTTTTTTTGTAGTTAAGAAGAAAAAATAACCCATTAGGTTGTGGGGGTGAATTGGTCTTTTAAAATTAATTAAAAAATTTCAGGGTGATATCAAATTTATAATGAAAATGTTTTTGGAAAAGAAACAAAATAGAACACAAATGATTTTTATAGTGTTTCAAAATTAAAAAATACTACTCCCCTCTTCAAACCTCTCATAAACTAAGAGTGATAGATCCCACTACAAGCTATATCATGTAGTCTTACATTCACTTATTCCCAACTTGGTTCACAAACCAATTACAAATCATTTTCCCCCTGGAGTCACAAACTTATACCTGATATTACTTTGGGAGTACAAATCAGTTTCCGACCATTTAATGATTATTATGACCAATTAAAATTAGAAAAATATAAATAGGATAGAATTTCATACAAATATTTAAATATATGGATAGATTTAGAGTCTGAGTGTTGAGGCTATAGTGAATTCTCTAGTAGAAAAGGATGAAATAGTTAATGTTCTATGGATAGTAGTAGGCAATCATAATTTTTTCATCCCTTATCTATTTCAAATATATTATCAAATTATTATCATTGATATAGATCTGTTGAAACCTATATATTGATTTCACGAATTCACCAATAAGTCAACACTGGAAGCCTATTGTAGGTTATTTTTTCCAACACAACATAATAGTCCATTACTGAATACGCATGAAAAACATACTCACGAGGCAAAATTTGATAATATGTACAATTAAATTCAGGTTGTACAATGATAAAATATTACTATAATAAATACAATACTAATGAATAATTATAATCAGCATTAATGTCCCTAAAAACTCTAATAATTTGTGGAAGATATAATGTTCATATTCCAACAACATTTAATGTGAAACTCCCTTTTTCCTATGAAAAAACATTTAACATCAATAAACGTGATAAGAATGTCATCCTACATAAAAAAAATAAAAAAATATCTATATGGATTATATGTAATTAATTATTAATTATAGAAATAATAAAACATTAATTATATCCATTATAAACATGTATCAAATGGAAAAGTTTAATGTTATGTAAAATAAATATTAATCCCAGGAATTGTAATATCTTATAGAAAATTTATAATCTATGTCTGGGATTCATTTAGGTGATTCAAATTCAAAAATATATGAATTCTAATCTATGTAATGGAATTCAAATAACTGATTTCACATAGGTGATAGTATAAATTTTTATATAGCTTGATTTATACAATTTAAAACATAAAACATACATGTAAAATGGCATAATAAACAGTAGATCCAGTAGAATTATATTTTTATAATTTAATTATTTTTACATATAATCAAGAATAACGAAAATAATACTTCAACATGACAATTTATCATCCTCAAATATTAGAAAATTAGTTTTTGGAAAACAGAATTATTCAGACTAAAAATATGCAATGAATTCATCTTAATTTCTTGAATAATAGATACCAATTCCGAATATAATTTATTCTACTTAAATGTATATAATTTTTTATCTTTAAAAAACAACAATTAACACATAATTTTTATTTTTAACCCATTTTATTGTCAAAATACCAATGGTATGTTCAACACTTTATCAAATTTGACTCATATTCATTTCTCACGTTTTGTTCTAGACATTGCCCAAATTTCACTCATGGTGTGTTCTTATGGCTAGTTTGATAATTTTATAATTTTTCAATCACGGTTAGTTATCAAGGTCAATTCTAAAATCTACTAAATTTTTACTCAGGGTCGGTTCCCATGGTTGGTTTTATAATTTTCCAAATTTTCTATCATGGTGAGTTCTCACTATTGGTTATAGACTTTGATTTATTTTCACTCATGGAAAGTTCTCATGATGGAAAATGAATTGCATCTCTATGTGGAGATAATAAGTCATAGATACACATGACCAAAACATTCAATTATGATATTATTGAAATACGGTGAATAAAATTGAATTCATAGTTATAATAATAATAAATTATTTAGGGGATACAAAATTTAATATTTTAGGAATAATATAAAATATTTATAAGAGGTAAAAGAAGAATAAAAATGAAAGTTATCGATTAAAAAATTACCACTTCATTGAAATGACTCTTTTATATCGACTATTATGGCATATAGGGTTGGTATTTTTGGGTATAACATAAACAAAGGTATGTAACAGATGAAATAAAAGTAAGAAGAAGGAACAACAGAAATAAACAAGGATAAAAATAATTAAAATAACTGGTGAAACATACAAAACTGATGATGATATTTTATATATCTAGAAAGGTAAAAAAATATAGATACACATTATCATGAATATAGATAACACCCAATGTAGAAAAATAGAAATACATAATCTATTTGAAGAATCCTAAGAAATAACATGATCATCTACCACCAGCTCCATCCTTGCATAGCAATCAATCATGTGTTTGAAGCTTTACACTACCCTTTATCAACACCTACATACATGTAATCTCCCCTAGGTATAAAGTGTAGCCCAAAGAGGGATATAGATAAATTACATTGGGACACCGACAATAGTTTCTATGAACATCTGTCCCATGTAATGAAAATTTAACAGTGTGAAGGCATCCATATATAAATCAAATAGGTACAGTTTAACAAAAATCCCAAGCACCTGCATCAGCCCTCAGTTGGTGTCTTAACATATAACCAGTTCATTAACTAATTGATTTCTGGTTTATTTAAAAAAATCATGTGAGGCATATCTATCACTTACATCACCTCAAGATAGTATAAATAGTAACGGTTCCATGATGTAACAAGGAAACATGTAATGATATTTAATAATAATGTTCCAAGGTAATAAACAAGGAAATGTAAACATAATGGGTTTCCAATCCATTATTTAATTTACGCTGGATAGGGTTAAGAGTTTAATCCAAGGATCATAGTCTAGGGCATTCCACAAGATAATACCTACTGAGTCTAAGGAGTTCATCCAAGGTAAAATAGCACTATGAAATGACTGGGCCATTAGGATTTAACCATTGAAATTACTTGTTAATGTTCGATCCAAGTAGTGTATCCAAGCGATCATATAGTACTACATGAGTTTAATTATAGTGTCATATGAGGCATCTATAGTTAGATCAGGATCGGGTTCCTTGTGGTTCTCAACCAAAGCATGATGTATCCTGAAATTCCAAATGGGGTCCTCATGTGCTCAAGGAACTCCCTTAGGAATCCAAGGTGAGATCGAGTCAGGACACTCCAATTTCGATAATGAAGTCATATATAATTCATAAGGTCTGATCTGTTACAAATCATTAATTCGAAAAGGACAATTAATAATTAAACCATTTCATATAGTCAATATTGATCAATAAGTACATTTTGTTCAATCCATGACATTCATTACTGTGACAAGTCCAAGTAGCAATGAAACCATTAATTTAATCTATTTAAGACATTTTCATAAATCAAGGTTCACTTTGATACCTTTCATTAACATGGTAAGGGGTTCTATAAACATAAAACCTATTATTCAATTACATTTAAAAGGGAAATTCATATACTTAGTATACTAAATATTTTCCATTTCACATATTATTATCAAATTGAAGAAGTTACCTTAAGTTGGTCATGTGGTGAGGATTCATGGAAATTTTCATTATGTAATTAACAATTTAAATCAATCTACTTAATATAGAAAATATTACCCTTAGAAAGTTCAAGCCTAGGAACACCAGAACGACAACTCAATTGTGTCAAAACACTAAGATGGCAATTATGAAAAAACATCCTACATGGTATGGAAGAAGTTTTGGGAATAAACACTAAATAGTAATCACATTTTTTTATTGAGTATAACTATATTTTTCTAATGATTATAATAATGGAATATAAATTCAATAAAAAACACCTGATGAAATCGAAGGGCCCCACATGAAATTTTCGAAATTATAAAACATGAGGGATGAGTTACAGACCACCCACCTAAGGCTTGTATGACTATCCTTGTCCAATATTAGTCTCTAATTTATCTTGGAATGGAGTAGATATGAAAAAAGGTAAGAACAATCACACATAGATAACTATGTCGAGAGAAAGAGAGATGAATAACAGATCAAAAGGACTCAAGTACTAACTGTTTTGCATCCAATGTGATGATTAGAAGATCAAATCGCTCTGAAATGAAGTATATCTCATGATACCTAGGTTAAGCCTTCAAGAATCTCCCAAATGAGAGAAATTGATGTTAATTTCACTGGGGATCAGATTAGGGAAGAAGGATAGGCTTAATTAGATCATTAATGGTAAAAATGTAAACATACCCTGACATTATCTTATGCATGTTTGGGTAGCATGGATTTCCAAACTATGAGAGAACCATGAATGGCTACTTAGATAATAGGGTAACTCACATAGTTAGGATGCATTATTATGGAAACTATGGACCAACTATACAGTAATGCTCTATCTGAAAATGTATACCACCTATATGAGTTTCTATAATCATTTATCCTCTACTAATGGTTTACTTTAAACTATTAATTAGATTTTTTATCCCAAGATGGTGGGTTTAGGCTTTGAAAAAGCCCAAAAACCCTTGATACCTTTTCACACTCATTAGGAATAATTATTTGGTCCAAAATAATGAATTAAAACACAATTTAAAAGTTCTATAACTGAGTGAAAAACAGGTTCTTGAAGTCTTACCCTTTAAAAGAACTCATCCATGACTTCACGTTCAAAGGGTGGCGAAACACTATCTATGAACAACTCTAACCCTTGGGCATGTATGTCATCCTCCCACTACCATGTCTTGTCTTGCATGTGGACTTACGACCATAACACCCACACTAGAGGGACATACTAACCTCAGAGAGCCTTTTTTCTAAAATAAATAATGCATACAAAAGTCTCCTAAAATGTAGCATTAGAATATAACCCAACTTCGTTGAATCAAATGTATAAGATGAATCAGTATGGTATTGGAGATTCTATGAAACATGGAAGATTTCGTGGAGAGAACTTAACCTCTGTGCTAGTAGAAACTGATAAGCTTCCAGCCCGACTATATCTAGAATCTTGGACGACCCTACATAATGAGAAAAAAACATTCATTTATTCTATAAACATATATGCCCTAGATTGGGTGACACCTGAAGGAAACCATGTTCCCCAACCTCAAACTCTAGGAGTCCTTGATGAGGATATGTATAATATTTATATCCCGAATAAGTTGTAGTCATACCCTTCCTAATCTGCTAAACCTACTCTGAAGCCTCATGTATGAGATGAGGAACTGGTAGGTTGACCTCACCTACCTCCATCCAGCACAAGGGTTAATGACACATCCTACCATATAAGGACTCTAAATGAGACATATGGATTATTTCCTAAAAGCTATTATTATAGGAAAACATGATGAAATGGATTTTATTTTCCCAAGAACAGCCAAAAATCATGGAATAATGCTTGGAGAATTTCATCTAAAACATGTATTTTATGTTCCAATTTTCCATCTATCTAAGGGTGAAAATTTATTCTTAGAAGCACCTGTGCGGCTATATATTTCTATAAACCATTGTAGAACCGTTATGTGAAACAAGAATCCCTATTTCAAATGGTAGTACGATGGTCCCCATGGAGTGGTATGATTTCACGAATATACAATCTTCCTAGCTCGTCAACTGAGAACATCTCATGAATATGAATGAAGTGGGCTACATTCATTTTTCATTCAAAAACTACCCATAAAACACCACTACACCTCATCAACCTAGGTAACCTGACTACAAAGTACATGGAAATATATTTCCATTTCCATTCGGAGACAGGAAGGAACTGTAACAATCCTGTAGTTCTCTGTTTCTCTTCCTAAGCCTTCTGAAATGAGGAAGACCCAGTAATAAATCTCATTGTGTGATTTTTCGTCCCATTCCACCAATATTGGAATCATATATATTGGAAAATCATGGATATTCCTGGATGAAATTCTCACTGAGAAGCATGATATTTACTTATAAACTCATATCTCATATCTTTAGGAACCCAAACATGACCATGAATATATAGGATGTCATCTCGGTCCACATACCAATCTAGAGATGGGTTTTCTCCCGATGAACTCTCATTGAGAACCAAGCCTTTAGGGTTTTAAACTTTTATGGAATTCACCTTTTAAAGGACTGATGAGGTAACCATTAAGGATGAGTTGTAAGAATGCTAATGAATATCATCAAACTCCAGATGCATTAGAGGTCCATTAATTTCCAATCATCGTTGGCTTCCCATATAGCATGTGCTGGATTTTTCTGTCTCAGCACATCAATGACTACATTTACCTACCCATGCATATTGGAAAACACAAAATTCAAGGAAATTAGTTATTTAACCCATCTTCATTGTCTGAGGTTCAATTCATGCTATGAAAAGATGTATTTTAAGATCTTGTGGTCCATATAACCCCAAATAACTTACCCAAAAATGTGTACCCATCAACATAAGGCTTGGACAACTTTTTCTAGATTAATGTTATTCATCAGGTAATTTATATCATGAATCCCCAACTACTGATATCCATATGCAAAAACTCTATCCTCCCACAACTACCCTTCTATTAGGAATATTCATAAATCATCATATAATCTGATATATTTTCTTACTAGATCTAAAAGTGTCATAATAGAATCCAATACAAGCCTCCCATTTAGCTCTTAAAAGAATTTATCTCATGTTTCTGACCACATGAACTTAACACTCTATTTTCTAATTACAATAAGAGGAGAATCAAGGTGAGATAATTCCTATATGGAATGCCTATAATATGCAGCTAGCCCCAAAAAACACTATATATCAGAAAAAACTTTGGATGATCCTAGGAAACTCTAACCTGACCCTTCACTAGGGTGAAATATAATCCTGATTCCAATATGGCATGATCCATGAAATGAAAATTTTTGATCAAGAAATTTAATATAGAAAGCCTGGAATAAAAATGATACTCTGTCAGTGTACTCAGAATGATCTAAATGTTTTTTCTTGGTCTATATGAGTATGAGAATACACAAAGATTTCATCTACAAATACCATAAAAAATGAATCCAAATAATAATAGAAAACCCTGTTCATTAGAGAAAAAAATAGTATGAAATTTCGTAAGATTGAATATCATAACATGGTACTCATACAGATCATACATATTATATAAAGTTGTACTAGGAATTTCTGATGTCCTTACTCACACTCAATGGTATCCCGACCTCAATTAAATTTTAAATAATACCATAGCTACTTAGATATGGACAAAGAGATAAGGTATTTGTGGTGGTGGATACTAGTTCTTCACCATATGATGGTTAAACCATGTGTAATATATGAATATATGTGTGGTTCCACTAACAACATGTAGCAAATAATGGGTGAACCACAAGAGTATGTACCTGGCCATATAAAAACATTGTCCTCTAAATCCTTTAATTAATGTTTGAGATATTGAATCTCTTTAGGTGTCATCTTGTATGGAAGAATGGACACATGAGATGATCCTAGGACAATCTTGATCGTAAACTCTACCTCTCTATGTAGAGGTAAGCTAGAAAATTCATCGGAAGAACATCCCTAAAACGATCTACTAGGAGAATAAATTCATCCTTGCCTAATTATTGATCTTCCAGGAAGAGATTTAAAATTTGGGTGGTTAATCCACCTATCCCATGATGATCTGGTCCTGCTCTACCAACCATGATATCCCATTCACCCTTTCGTAGACAATTTATACCATCTGGTGATGTAAACAATACCCTATGACAATAAGAGTACCCAAAATAATGATATTGAACCAACCAATATATACTGATAATTCCATCGAAGCCATTCATCTTGTAAACGAAAATTATTCATAAGAAAGGGTAGATTCTTACCTTAAGTTGAAAGTCCCTACACTAGGGTATTCCAAATAACTACACTATTAATGATGTAACTATGGACATTAAACCATAGTAATATCATATATCTAGTACACGACTTTCCATGATAGACACATAGGTAAAAGATTTCAAATCACCTCTATATAATAAAGAAGATACTATGGTGATTGTAGTAGAATAATACCTCATAATGTAGATGGTCCTACAGCCTCATTCTTGATATCGTCTATGAGTCATGAATATAGCCTGATCCATGACCCTTTGCAACAACTATACTACCAGGATCAAAACCGCTTTGATGTCATTGCTGTTGATCAGGGGTCTGACAACCATGACCATCACTTCTTTCACATATAGTCTTGCTAGTGTTATTCCAACTCCCCACCTTATGTGGCACAAAATAACCACCCCATAAGGTGGGGCAAGAGATGATCATTTTCCACTCGAAGCTGATGGAAAGGTTCTCTAGAATATCTAACGATGCCCCATATGGCCACTAGAGAATCAGTCCATTGAGTCTCTATCATAAGGAGGATATAGTTACCCTATCATCCACATTAATGACACACATTGGAGCTTTCAAAACTATTTCTCTAGTTTTCATTTACCAGATGAGAAACTTCGAGGGAACATTTGATACCACCCGGAGAACTACAATACTTCTAAAAAACTAATCTTCTATGATCAATGTTATTTCTATCCCTCTGTTTGTGGCCAAGGATAAGAGCTCAATTTACTATTTCAGATAAATTAGGCAGATGAAATACATTCACTAGCATATGGATGGTTTACAAAATCAAATACTCAAAACATCTATCAAACTAAATTTCATCATGGGAAATAAATAGTTAAACAATTTGTAACTCTGTGAAACATGTTGAATATTCCCTAACTAACATAGAACTCTACTCGAGATGCAAGAACCCACTGGATCTATTATCTCTTAGTGTTTGAGGAATGAACTTATCATACAAGGAAGTATATTTACCACCCTACATCAAAAAGGATGGAGGATGCTACAATTGAAACTCCCAAGTCAGATCAGCCATCGTAGATGCATATCAGGGATAATTATGCATGGATTACATCAGAATTATGAAATTATCACCTAATTTGGAATCAGTTCCCAGATCAGGTACAATAGAAGTTCTCTCAAGTGCAAACACTATAGGTAATAATAAATGATCAAGGGACACTACATCAAGTGTATGGTTGTCTCCACCCTCTTGGGATATGATATGATGATTTTGAGGGGACATTGGTCTACAAATGTCCAACTCACTCCTCATAACAATCTTCAATCTGATAGATAGTGGAACTTATAGATTTTGAACAATGAAAGTCTCACTAACCAAGGTACACTACCCAAAGTACCCACTTAGATAGATAGGTACTGTAAATATCTCAAGTATATGTTTAATTTCATTTTACATTTAATTACATGGTTCACTCCATTACCTTTCATAAGAATAATAAGGCCAAAAAAGGAATTTCTACTAGTTCACTTTTATATTTTCATTTTCATAAAACATGTATCGTAGTTTCATTAAAATTCACTTTAATTAATAGTTAATTAGGGCCCATACTCTTTATCACTGAAAATGACTCCCCTTTGGATTTATAATTAAAGGCTTAATTTGGTATATTACTCATTCCAACCAATTAGGGACCATAACACCTCATTAATTGAATCAGAAAAGTACTAAATCATATCCCATAGAATCAAAAGAAATATATAAACAATGAAAGCCACACTCATCAATCAAAGGAATAAAAAGAAATGAAACATAGTGAATTGCACCTATATATAAATGTGGATGACATGTAAAATCTAGGTGTCTACTATGATTCATGTAAAAGGTCTCTTTGTCCCCATATCATTTGGAAGTGGATAAAATAAAATCTCAATGATAATAATAATCAAGAACACCACATAGTATCTGTGTCATCCAATGATGAAACGATGTCAATTGTAATAAGAAAAAATAGAACAACAATTTTATTTTAGGTAACTCAAATTTTACACCGAACATGGGTTCATGATGCCCATGCATGAATTTTGAACAAGTCCTATAAATTCATAATCTCTAATATATTGTCTCCAAATAGTATAACATCGAAAGTGATCCTTCGGAACTACATCGTATCATCCCAAACCAGAATTCCACTAAATATGTTCCCTAATCCTGGTGGGCGACATAGCCTCAATAGCATCTCCCAAAATGCAAGAGGCTACAAACTAGTAGTGATGGTCTAGGGTGTGTCTGTGGGGTGACTATTCCCTCATTACCAGAGTGTATCATAGTGAATAAATATAAATATAGCTAAAAAGTAGAAGTAATAAAAGTAAATAGAAGGGATGAGAGAAATAGAAAAGGATAAAAATTAATTAAATAATTAGAGAAACATACAACAAATGATGATGATATGTTACATATCTATTAAGCTGGAAGATATGGATAAAAATATTTAAACATACATGAAAAACCCAATGTGGAAAAAAATAAATTCATAAACTCTCCCACACATCTCGAGCTACAGATCAATCATTCTTTACCAGCTCCATCATAGCACAACAAGCAATCAAGTTTCCAAATCATTATACTTCTTGTTAACAATAGTTTCAAAAATGTAATCTTCTCAAGTAGCATACATTTCCTAGAAAAAGGTGTGAGATAAATCATAGTGTCCCACCACCAATGGTTTCTACAACATATGTCCCATATATTTGAAATTCAACAGTGTGAAAGAATTCATATATTATGTAATGTAGTATAATGTATCTAAATACACAAGTATATGCTTCATCGCTCGGCTTATATATGAACATGTAATAGGTTTATTAATTAATTTATTACTAGTCTATATAAACAAGTCACATGAGGAATATCCAACACTAGCATCCCATAATGATAGTATATATATTGAATGTTCCAAGATATAAGAAGGTAACCTATAATGATATTTAAAAATAAAATTCCAAGGTAATAAAAAAGTAAACATAGACCTCGAGGGTCACCAACTCAGTAATGAAAGTATCTTGGATAAGGGTAAGAGTGTAATCCAAGGAGTATAGTCCATTTAATTCCATAATAGGATGCCTAACGAGTCTAACGAGTTTATATAAGGTAAATCATGGCTAAGCAATGACTAGGCCCGATGGGATTTTACCATGGCACCTACTTGTCAATGTTATATCCATGCAGTGTATCTAGGGAATCATGTAGTTCTACAGGAATGATCTTATGGTTTCGTACTATGCATCTAGATCTATATAAGGATTAGGGTCTAGGTGGGTCTAAACCTAATAATGTAGTATCCTTGAATTCAAAATGGGGTCCTCAAGTGCTCAAGACACTCCCTCAGAAATCCATGGAGAGATTGAGTTAAACAAAAATTATTTTTATAATGAATTCTTATGTAATTAATAAGGATCAATCCAATACCTTTCATTAGTATGAAAAGTCTAATTGAGCATATAACCATTTAATCAATTCACAATTAATAAATAACTCTATTTGGTTTAAGCCTTTCTTTTCAATACTGTGATAAGACCAAGTGGCATGTAACTCTTCATTTTATCAATTTAAGCCATTTTCATAAATCATTTTTCACTATGATAACATCCATTATCATTGTATGGGTTTATACAGACATGAAACATATTATTCAATAACATTTAAAAATTCAATGTCACATAGATAGTATACATGCCAATTTTGATTTCACATTTTATTATCAAATTGAAATACTTACCTTAGGATGGTAAAGTGGTAAGAATACATGGTACTTTCAAGTATTTAATTCACAAATTAAATTTATCCATTTAATATAGAAAATATTTCCATTAGAAAGGTCATGCCAAGGCACACTCGAAAGATGACTCAAACATGTCAAAACACTAAATTGACAATTATGTCAAAACATCCTACATGGGATGGATAGATTTATAGGGAAAAACAGTTACAAAAAATCAAATATTTTGAAATATCTAAACCATAATGTCGTAATGATTATAATAATGGAATATAAATTTAATAAACAACACCTGATGAAGTCAGTGGGCCAGACAGGAAGTTTCCAAAATCAACGAACTTAAGGATGAGGTATAAACTACAGAACATATACTTTTATGAATCTCCTCCTCTGGTGTTATCGTCTAATTAAATATTTAATAGAGTAAATTGGGATAAAATACCTTAAGGTATCAATGAAGCATTTTTGAGATGATTGTGTTTGTTGACAATGCAGGACTCCATGTTGTGATTGTTGAGAAAGAGAGTCTCAATAAATCAAACTGTTGACAAAGGGGGTTTTCCTAGACAATGGGGAAAAGTGTTTTTGTCAATGGGAGTTGTGCTCTTGTGTTAAGTAGGTTTCTAATATTGTATGTCAGGAGTTTTTTGAATTCAGAACATCAAAAATTTGGCAATGGAAATGTGGCACACAAGTCCAAAAGTGGCGCGCAAGTCCAAAAGTGGCACTCAAGTGTGGCGTACAAGTCATATTTCAAGAGCATCATATCAAAATATGACAAAGAAAAAAAAGAGGTGCATAAGTGTGGTGCACATGCATGGTGCGCAAGCCCTAAAAATTCCTATAAATAGACAGCTACACTCCTCATTTATCAATGAGCTCAACATATATAGAAAATCCGAGCTCTGATTGTGGAAGTGGAAGTGAAGTGCAATTTCAGTGGGCACACAAGTGGGGTGCGCAAGTGTGCGGGGAAAGTGTGATGTGTAAGTGTACCACGCAAAGTGTACTGCGTAAGTGTACCGTGCAAGTGTACCGTGCAAGTGTACCACACAAGTGTGTTGTGCAAGTAGTGTGGATCGCATGTATGGCACGATAGTGTGGCGCGCAAGTGTGGAATAGAAGTTAGTTTTTCTACAATGAAGTCAGAGGTTGTTCACTAGTTAAAGGGGCACAAAAGTCGCCCTAAGGTTGCGTGAAAGTTAGAAATTGCCTAAAACATCTGTGGTAAAGCTTTATTCGTCAATGGATGAACTTTTAACTTCAATATAACATTTATAAACAGTTGAGGATTCATTATTTCATGCAAATGAAGAGACCTACCGGTCTATAAACTGTGAGTGGATATTTTGAAGAAGCAGTGAGCTCACTTTAGTTCAGAGAGCAGTGAGTTCTCAAATTGGGAGTGGTTGTAAAGTAGGAGGGACTGTGAGTCCACTTTGAATTTGTAAACAGAAGTGCGCTTTTATTAGAATTGGAACATCGGCACATTGTCACTGTATGCTCCTTGGATGTAGCCCAGTGAGGGTGAACCAAGAAAAAATCATTGTGTCATGTGCATGCTTTAAGTTTCATTCATACTCTGCATCGGGAAGGAGAGAGATGTGGGTTTTTTACAATAGAAAAACAATATCAAAAGGGTTAGCTGTTTTAATCATTCACACCTTGATTAAACCCTCCCCCCCCCCCCCCCTCTCAGATTATCTAGCCTAGTTGTCCAAATATAGTAGATATGTGAAAAAGGTAAAAATATTCACACCTCAATATCTTGGTAGAGAGAAAGAGAGATGTGGAACATATCAAAAGTACTAGAGTACTTATCAATGTGCATCCAACGTGATGAATAAAATCTCGAATGAACCCCGAATGAATGAGAATATTAATCCCTTGGTTAGTCCTTTATAAACCACTAAAATGATAAAAATTGAGGTTAATCCCACTGGGGATATGATTAGTAAAGAAAGAGGTTCTTAATTAAACCATTAAGGATAAAGATGTAAAATAACATAGAAAATAGCATGTGCATGGTTTGGATGCATGGTTTACCAAATCGTGTGCAAACCATGAATGAGTACCTAGAGATTAGGAGAACTCTCATAGTTAGGATGCATGGTTAGGGAGACCGTGTGCCAACCGTAGTCTATGGCTCCATCCGAAAAAACATGCCACATATTTGGATTCATATAAACTATGTGCCAGGCCTAGTCCTCACAAAAATCTGGGTTTCAGGCTATAAACATGACTTTGAAACCATTAATACATTTTCTAAATCATCAGGAATACTTTTTAGTCCCAAAAAAAATAATTAGAATAAAATTTAAAGGATCATTACCTGATTAAAAAACCATGTTCTTACCCATTTTCCTCATTTAGTATTTTTATATTTTTTAGTAATTTAATAAAATATAATTTTTATTAAATATCATTTTTGAGAATTTAGACACTATTAAATTTATTTGAAATAAAATTCAAAAGTAAAAAAGTTTTAATGTGAATATAATAATTTCATGTAATAAAATTATCTCAAATTATTTAATTTTTTTGTAAATCACTAAATCATTGAAATTATATTAATTTTAATATTTTGAAAACCATTTAATTTATTTTCTGTTATTTCAAAGAATACTGCATTGGTGTAGAATAGGAACTCTAAGTCATTAAATATTTACTACAAATTATAAATAAATTTCTATCATGAATCAAATTTCATTAATCTCAAAATAGAAACATATATTAATTTATAACATTCTTCCTCAAAATAAACATTTTTATTAAAATTATACTGTTTTGGAAACAAGTTTGAAACCATAAAGTAAAAATAGAATCATAAGACCCTATTGAAGATGAAATAATATTTAAAGAATATATTCAACATATTAAATGCATCATCCCTATATAATTTCTAGGAATGTTTTGTTACGATTTGATTTGGATCATCTCTGATTCTATATTCAAATTGATATACCAATTTGGCCCACGTCTACATGAACTTTTCAACCATTATCCTCATATCATTGAAGCCTTTAGTCATTATTAGATGTTTCTTGATGATCTAGTCTTCCTGATACCTCTTAGTGTCCACTTGAATTGGTTCACCATTAAACTCTTCTTCATCCTCTTTAGAAGCATTAATGAAAAGAACATTTTTATTTTCCCTATATTGACAGAGAAGAGACATTTAAAACAAAGACAGTGAAATTTTGTACCTATCATATATTTAAATATTATATTAGTTATTTTTTTGGAAAGGTGTCTTTTAAATAATTACCTTTAGATAATAAGGTGAAAATTGTTCAATTACTTTCATCCAATAAGAATTTGGATGAAAATTATATCCTTTTTACTTAATTTCATCCTTCACGAACATGATTTACCCTTCATTGGGGTGATAAAATATAATAGGGTTACTATTTATATTGACAAAAAATAAATGGGAACTATTTAAAAAAATTATCTACTACTTCCAAATATGGAAATCATTTTATAAAATTAGATTTCTATATTTTTAAAAGTCTACTTTTTAAATAATCTCACAAAAATAAATGAAAAATATATTTTTATAAAAATTAAATTTTTAGTATTTAAGTGGATTTTATTATTATTCATTGACTATTAACAATATAAATTTAATTTTAAAACATTTTATTATTTGTATAATTTATAAATTTATTTAAAATAATTAACCATGAATGTTTATTTAATTTATTAAAATTAAATTTCTTTGTGCACATAAATTAGTTTTCTAGGGAAAAAAGCTATTATAAATTAAAATAATTTTACATTTTATTTATAATAATTTTGTAAACAATGAATTTCTTTAATAAATTTATAAGCCACATATATTTCATACTTTAGATATTACTATTCATAACCACCAACATAAAAAATTGGTGGAAACTTTTACACAATAATATTTTAATTCTGTATAACTGTTCATTAAAACATAGTGTTACGTGTAATGGAAGCTATCAATGATATCGTTTAAAGATAATTATTTTATAAAATATTTGGTTTTTTAAAAATTTCACGTCCCTCACATAGTGAATTATTCCTATAATAAAACTATGTTTTATGGTTATTCTTAGGATGAGGATCGAAATATGAGAAATGTTTACAACAACTCAAGGGAAAGGAGTGGGGAGATATCTGAATCTTAATAATATATGACCCTTTCAAAAAAATCAAGGGCTGATTAGGCCATCTCTAATACATTTTCATGACCTAAGCCCTGTCAAAGGGTGGATTGACACTGCGTGACTTTATTCGAGGTTGAAGGAGGAGGTTTACATTGGGGAGGATAAGAGGGCTCCTAAATGGAGTGTATTATTGGTGTTGGACTCAGATTCAACCTTGTCATGTTCAAATGAGGCTCTGAACAAAGACTCCAAGAAATCAATCAAAATATATACTAACAAAAATTTGGCCAATATAGGGAGAGTTGAAATCAACCAGAATCAAAAAAAAATCCCACTTGAGTTTCATGATCAATTTAATAGATAATATAGTAATTGATAACTAGAGGTTAATTATTATGGATTAAAAGGATGAACATGATGTTGTTGTCGACCAATGGTAATGTAACTACTCTGCATGGTGGATACTTAATTGTTATACCAATTTCTTCAATCCATATCCATTTTGGTGTAGAGTCTCGTAGATATCAAGGTGTCTTTAGAAATCATGTTTTCGTAGTATATATAATTTTTTATGACCCCTTTTCATTTGGGGGGTCATATGAGATATTCTACGATGTGGATATTCCTCTTTGATTTTGAACCACTAATTAATAAATAATTTCAATTACAATTGTTTCTTTTGATATTTTGTTCTCACCATTTATAAATCATGTAATCCTGATGAACCAATATCTTATAAATCATTAATAAAAATTATATTTATATGATATTTTAATCAAAACAATTAAGAAAAAAACATCAATCATACTAAAATTTTTATTATGAGTGTTTTATGTATATATATATATATATATGAATAAAAACCATCACTAACACACTACGAGTTAGTCTGTTCAGAATAAAGATAAATTCATTTCATTAAAGGGTTAACTTGGTTTGGAATTTCATAGTAAAAGAGTTTTCTAACTTTTTCTGAGGCTATGGGGATAGAGAGTATAAATTTATTATCTCTGGGAGTATATGCTAGACATAATAGTATTTTTTATATTTATTTCATTTACCTTAATCTTTACTAATATTCACATAAGGAAAACATAGTTTCAAGGGACTGGTGTTTTTCTTGGGCCTCTCTTTGTGGGGTCATGACCTAACAGGGATTTTGAATAATTTTTTCTTTTTCTAATTCCTTTGTGTTAATATACTTAGTTTTTTATAGATTTTATAAGGCACATATCTAGTGAGTAAGGACTAAATTTTTCCCCAAACACCCCTTAATGTATTTTCAATTGGATGAGTAATATGTCTCATTCCTTAGGTAGTTTAATATAAATAATGTTAGACCAATGGGTAGATAGTATTTTAAGTCATATAACATTGGTCATATGTTAGATCAGTTTACGGGCATAGAGAATAGATTTTATGTTTATGTAGTTTGAGGATTTGTATGCTTTACTATATGTTTCTATAGAATAAGGTCATATATATTATACATTATATTGATATAGTTTATGCTTTTATATCTTGGATCATTTGTTTCTATAGTCTGTGTTCATGTAGCTTTGAATTTTTATTTATATGGAGTAAGGGCATATAACATTGACATGTAATTACTAAAGTTTAATATCCCATATATTATAATTTAAGTTGATATAGTTTAAGGTTTCATATATAAGATAGTATATTGGTGTGGATTATTGTCTTATAGCTTATACTATGTCTTTATTCTGTTTATGGTCATATAGCTTAGACTGTGTGCTGCTATAGTTTATAATTGTATAGATTAAACCCTATGTTGTTTCAATTTGTGTTCTTATATCTTATACCATATATTCAAGAACAAAAAATTACATCTTCAATGATATAGTCATGGAAAAGTAAAATCTTGTCTCAAGAATATTGAATCATGGTGATGAGATGAGAAATGCTTAGGATGATCAAAAAACCCAATGGTGGTGATGATTTCTGCTTCAATATTTTCAGGGAATGTGAAAATCATAGGACCATTTTGTAAAGAAATTACACCATTAGTAAATATGACAAACTGATGGCACATTTATAGGAGTCAACATGGGACTTATATGCAATGCTAATAAAAGAGTCCCAAAAATATGAATACACTCCTTAATGAGGGCCATGAATGATTTGAAAGGATTAAAAGTTAAAAGACATGAATTTTCCCCAAGGGGTCAGTATTTAAGATGGGTTCTAGTACCCTCAAGATAGTTTTTTTTGACAAGGGATAAGTGAAACCCAATTTGAATAGTGGTTCGATTACTACTATAGACTGCCTTAGAAATTGGGATATTTAGTTTATAGTAATGAATCTTAGAATATATATATTGCAGTTCAAGGATCACATGATGAAGACCGTGAATATGAGGTATCACATCCTAACTTCTAGAATGGGTGCAATATAGGGTGACATAAATTAGAAGATGTAAAATTAACATGAATAGTTGGATTATGGGTTCTATAACACACGCATCAAAAAGATTGAAGCAAAGAAGAAGAGATGGGACAGACATGAAGGGGATAATCATGAAGCATCATAGGGTAACGATTTTGGATGTAATATTTTTGGGATACATGGAAATAAGAGGACCATTTTTCATGGAAAACACACCTTTGGTTGATATGAAATATTGAGCGATCATATATTGGATCCACCTTTGGGATTACATTAATAATCAAGGATATGGCCCATTGAAGCTGGATACTAATCGACATGAAATGTTTTTTAAGATTAAAATACTAAGGAAATGAAGATGGTTATGGAGAAAATATGACCTGATGAAGTTCTAGAACCCTAAAACACACGTTACCATATACTAAAATTTTTATCAAGCCATAGGATATGAAAATTAATTTCTATAACATTTTACATGAACTGAGGGGTTCAATGATCTCAATTCATTATTTTATAAGGTAATACGATATGCCCCATGATCTTTGTGCCTTTTTTATTTATGATTCATATTTTTTTCAAATATCGTAGATTATGAAGCATAGAGAGATGAATCATGATTTTTCTTAAAACATCCCTTTTGGGGGGTTTTTATGTAAAGATTTATGACTCATTAAATAGAATTTTAGTGTACTATGATTTGGACCATCAAGGGATAAATTTTAGGTTCATAAAGATTTTACCAATGTTTATATAGTTTGTGGTCGTGATGAGTGGACCATGAAAAATTGGGACATGTGACACAAAAAAAACAGTTAGAATTCTCAAGGATGGGTATACCCCAAAATACCTAGAATGGGGGATAAAGATGATTTAAATCATGGATAAAATTTATCATATCATGGTAAATGATATAGGATATACACATAAGGGATAACAGTGTGTCATACTATGGTGGTGGAATCATTTTCCATGTTTTCAGGGAAAATGGGTATTGTCATAACTTTTTAGAATGAAAAAAATACTTTTGGTCAATAGGTCAAAAAGGGTGCATATATAGGATAGAATATAGGGATCACATACTAAGGCATGAAGATTTTTCTTGGAATCTGAACACTCTCATCTCCCAAAGCCATGGAAGGTTTTTGGTGACCAAAAACACTCAAGAGAAAAAGTGTGATATATGGATTGATGTGTTTGGGATTGCTGATGGAAGTATCCTGAACCTTGTTTGAACACAATTAGGCTATTTTGGTCCTTTTATAAGTGTGATAAATGATGAGGGTTTTTACAATTTAATAATCATGAAACAAGGAAATGAATATCATGTAGTTTAACATCATGACATAAGGACTCAGGTGTTCTATAGTTTATATTTATGTGACGAAAACCATAATTTTTGTTGTAAAACTAACCATGAAAATTTCATATAATTTATCTATGTGTGGATAAAACACTGTGAAATCTTGTGAGATTTTCTTCCTTTCAAAAGTTCTTCATAAAAGAACTACATATTTGGGATTCTCACATTTATATGACATATACATAAGAAAATAATGTCTCTTGGACTAGAAATTACATGGGTAGTACATGGTCTTGAAAGGTGTAAAACATTTATCTATCTCATATTTGTTTGCATTGATCCTATTCCATCGTAATGGGGTCATAGAATAAGATATCTACGATCACATGAGTCATGATCAGTATGATAAATAAGAGGTGATTAGACAATATCTCATACTCCATCGCCTAGGGGTACATAACAAAGGATGGACCTGATATATGAGGTATGATTTATCATAGAATCAATCTGTACATGATAAAATATTATAGGAATATGTATTTAAATGATGTATCCCATGATCGAGGCCCCTGTTCAAATCTTTATCATACATACCAGGGGGACAGTTCTAGTTTCTAGTTATAGATGGATTTTGTTAACATGTGAGGTTAAATTAATTTATCTATGCATTGAGAAATGATGAGACCCATCATGGATGAAAAATAATTTGATTGATCACAAAAATGAATTGGTTACATTATTTATTTTTTGGTGAGAACAATTTTAGTGTCATCACGTAACTCATAAGGGATAAAATAAATCCACATGTAAATTTTTTTAAGAGACCCCTTAGGTTGATATAGATCGTACATAGATAATATGGATTATTTTTAAAAGTCATGGCTTGTCCTATTATTGGAGATTTTTGTGTCTCTATGTATCATATAAAGACCAAAATCATGATACATGTAGTTCTTATATGATTTTGAAATTTGTCTTAGGATTGAGAATTCTAGTGTCACCATATATCCTATGATATTAGGAATCAACACATACTTAGTTTTAATATGGATACTTTAATATATTTATCTCATATAGAGGGAGATGATAATTTTTATCACATTTTAAATGATATTTAGGAGGCCTCTTCTACACAGATCTAGATCATGTGTAGGGAATGAAAATTAATCCCCGACCTAGTGAAATTTCATCAGGGAAGTGAGGTATCACCATAAAGGATAAAATAATATGGTAAAATGTGGAATTTTTTTTGAAATTCATTCATTTGACCAATACATATAATTTGAGTTCCACTATATATCATGTTCTATCAAGAATCAAGCCATACATAATTCTTGATTCATGAAAATAGAGCTGGTTGATATGTATGAAAAAAATATGTATTATTATTTGAGACAATATGGATTGTCTAGGAACTGAAATATTGAAATTATTACATATCTCGTATAGGCAAGAATCATGACACATGTTGTTTTTGAACATGAGTTCCCTTACATATATCTGGCTGACATAAAGGTAAAATGTATTTTTTTATTTTTCAAAATAGAATCCATCCATTGTAGTGATGATAAGTGTTAATAAAATTCACTATTGGGCTCAAAATATTAATCTATTAATCACAATGTATCTTGAAATATCATGTAATTATATTACAAATAGTCTATACAATATATCCTAGGTGTGTGGTCTTAAACAATAAATTATACTATGAATGTGAAGGGATTTCCTATTGTGATAGGAAATCCCTTGTTGGGGAATCTTCACTATCTAATAATTAAATATATTAAATGATATTAAAGTGAACCAAGCACCATGGAATATAATAAATATGAACCCATTTCTAGGACCAAGATGATATATATTGGTGTAACACCATAAACTGAAAGATCATTAATCAAGAAACACATAGTTCCATAAATTAATTTCCCATGTAAAGATCTTACTCATGTTAAGGGTAGATAATTTTTTACCAAAATTACTATTAGGGCCTAGTATCTAATATCTTGACATCACTATACATCTAATATTAATAATAATTTAGTCACATATATCTATTTAAAAAAATAGGGTTCCTTTAAATGATCTATCTCACATACAGTGTAAAGGGGAATTTTATTTCCAGAATTAGACTATAAATAATTAAAACCATCTAGAAATTTAATTCATAGATCCAGTGCATGTTTAAGAGGGGGAATTTTCAAATATTTATTAAGAATATGATATATGGGTCTATAAAAGAGTAACTGGAAATCAACAAGTATGCCATAGTGAGGAGAATCAATCCTATAAGTATTTATTTTGAAGAATGACAATTCGCATTGATCTATATCATACTTAATGAATATGTGGAATTAGTGATATAAAGAAAAGGATAATTTTCCCCCAAGAATTTTTCTATGGAATGTTATCTCATTTAGAGGAAAAAATATCCAAAATAAATGACCCACATAGATTATGTTAGTGTCATGTAGGATGGAGTTCCACCTTAAATTTTAACATCAAATGTTGAACTTGGTGAAAATGCCAATTAAAATCATAGGGTAATGATGTGGGTACTATAAAGTTTAAAGTATTTCTACAAAGACATAGATGATGTCAAGTTTAGTGTCCCACTTCTAAGGATTATATTCTATATAGTTTAGAGTCTTTCATATAGTACATAGATTTTATGATGTTTGGAATCTTTCCACCATGATTGAAAAGATCATGAGGGAATTATTCATTATATTAATCAATAATCCATGAATATAAAGGTTGTTTGATGTGTTAAAAATCCAATAACTCCAAAGAGTATTCTCCATTAGAATAGCACTTTTGTATGATGAAAGGTTCTTCCCACAATTTTTTCCAAATTTGGAGGACTATTCAATTAAATCATTGGGGTTCTAAGAACCAATACCAACTCTCTTAGGAAGAATGTCCATTGGGGAACTTCACTTTAAAGGATCATGAAACTTATTTTTGATAGAATTCTTGGCTATTAAATGTACGAAAAATCTTCTCATTTAGTGGTTTTTACTCAGAAAGAGGGATTTTCTTGTTCAACTTAGGATTTCTGACCAATGACATTGATTCAGATTGTCAATAACTAGTTAATGATGGTAAATATCACCTATATTTCATATAGATGAAAATATGGGGTTACTTGTGTGGAAATGTGGTTTGTGGTATTATAGTACAAAATGGCATGACTGAGTTTTCCTATCCAATATTTCTTATCTTTTCCCCCATATTCATGAATATATTTGATAGGGTTTTATAGAAAACATATATTTTACCATTATACAAAACTTTATGGATTGAATAATTGTTGGAGTTGATATTTTTCTATAGATATATCATTTTTAAAAAGGTATAACATATATTGGTTCCATTTTATATCAATACTTCATAATGGACATGGAATATTTTGATGATGTTAGACTACACGAAGTGAATGACGTTATTTGTCTCAAATACATTTAGGTGTATTTCCTTATCCCATTTAGAAAATAATTTAGTGGGAATGATGCTATACTTATACTTATTAACTATTTCCATAGGATATATCCCCATGAAATTTAGTCTCTATATGATGAATGACCTTGAAAATTTGTTAGTATAAGATATATTTGGTGGATGGCGGATGAAGTTTGATTTTATTTGATAGGCATGTCATCTCACGGTGAACTCCATATTATATTGAATCATCATTAGCCATAAATAATCAAGCTACCAAATCTAGTGAGAGAGATTGGTTCCTAAATGGAGGGTTTTGAAATAGGTATCATGGATTTAATATATTATATTGAATTTATCCTCCTCTTTAGTACTTATTAGGGGGACTCTATCAGATCCCCACATATAAATCAATTTTTTTCATTCATCCCATAATGAATAGTGAATTCTACTTCACAACATCAGATATACTCCTTTTTTGATTGATCTGATCGAATCATAGCATTTTGGAGGTAGATTATTATGGGGTACATCAATACAATATTGTACGCCAACTCAACACATTATAGAGAATTTCTAATCTAATAGATCTAATCCATATAGAAGACAATTACCAGGAAAAATACTCATTAGTGTACAATATTAATTATTTTCACCTCTTGGTAAGTGTTTTCAAGGGTTGTGGATGTATTGACCAATAGTCAAAATGATCATTCTATAAGTGATGGATATGATTATTCATTGGTGAAATGTGAAACACACTATTTATCCCATCACATAAAATATGATATGGGTATACTATTCCTTCTTTTTGCCATAATAACTGTTGAATTTCTTGAATCATTGGATATGAATAGAAATTAATAATTATATGGGATATCAATAGATATAGAGAAGTTCCATGATTATAATAGGAGCTTAGTATTCAAAAAAATTATTAGTGAAGCCTTTAGATAACCATAAATAGTAAAGAAAGATTTCCTTCGTCTGGGAGTTGAAGATCATCTTGAGGCCAACCTTTTTATGATTTTGGATTTTCATTATTCTCTCAGTAATACTTTGAGATGATATTTAAAAATTCATCTCCCATTTTTGGGGAGTTTCCTTGTTATAGAAAACCTCTTCATCTAGTAATTATATATTTACTAAAATTATTTTTGAGTAGGATGAACTTTGAGTAAATTAGTTACCACTTTACCTTTTTTCCTTACAAAAAATGAATTTGATGTCTTATTTTTGATGTGTAAGTTCCTATAAAGATAGAAGCATGGATAGCATATCGTGGATGGGAATGTACCTAAGAAGATTGACATGATAGACCAAGTGGTCTTTGTGATGCTGGAAGTATTAAGTCAACTTTTTTTACTATAAATATGAGTGCGTAGCTTTTCTTAATATTATAATATCGGGTCTCAATATCTATCATTGTTCAATAGATATTGTAGACAATATTTTCATTCCCTACATCATTCATCTATATGGGAAGGTCGCTGAGTGGTCACTCTATAGAATCCACACATAGTATGAAGCATTTCCCTTATACTAGTGTAATTAATATATGTGTTTTCAATATATTTCAATTTCTATTTTAATACAATACCTTAAAATATTCATCTCATAAATATGAAACTCATTTTCTCATTAACATCTGGAAGGGGAGGCACTTTCTTACCATATTTCCTATGAAATACATGGTGTGAAATATTTTTACATATATTCCACTCCACTCTATAATGTTTCGAAGAGGTGTGATTGAAAATATTTATCTACTATTCTCCGTAATTAACTTAATAGCGTAGTGGAATAATGAAAACCCAATGATTTTTTCTTGACATTACCCCAAAATAACACTTCAAGGTATGTATATTCAATATATTCTATTGAATATTAATGAATATTTCTTGACGTATATCAAGGTGTTCATGACTCTACATATACTTAACTACAGTATCATCGACATATTATTCTTTGATAATTTCAAAATAGTGTTTTGAAATTATGATTTCTGGCACGCTGGTTGGTGGACCATGAATTCTTCCAACTAAATGAGAATTAATTGACATAAAAATATGACATTATGTTCTATAATGGTGGTTGATTCTTCATCTATAGGTTCATATGGATTTTATGGTACCTTGATTATACATTCGTAATGGTAAGGTCTTGGAAGGCCACTATTATATCAATTAGAAGTTCTATGATTGAATATTGGAAACCATCCTTCATATAGTGTCAATTGAGATCCCTAAAATTGATTCTGTACTAGATCATCCTATTTATTTTATTAATAGTAATGGTGTTGGATATCAATTTCAGGAATGGATCTTCTCTAATTATATTGATGTTGATAAATAGATCTACTACAAACTCCACCTTCTAACCATGATAATGTTGAATTCTCGTAGATTCCTTCTTTAATCTTATATGGTTTTTTCTAAAGGATGAGATGTTGGATAACCAAATTAGGGTCCAATAAAAGAATTTACATGTAATTATATTTAGTAACATAATATTTATTCTTCAAAAATATTATTTACATCACTTTATCATCTAGATTCATGGAGTCACTGATTAATGTGGTCCTCATATCTTCTTTTTTACTAAGATTAACTTTTCTTAGTTCATCGATGACTATAGCATCTCCTTCCTTGAATTCTAGATGGGAATCTCTAAGTTCGTGTTATTTATCTTATATATTAATGTTGATAGATGTTTCTTTAGGACTGGTGCGTAATGCAGTATTTTATATTTATATTATGGAGAACAGTAATCCGTTCATGAGTAATGGTATTTCTAAGGCATGGGTATCATTATCTAGAGAACTCCGAAGATGCTATATTTATTCTATGTTGTCATTAGGGGTACTGGAAGTTCCAACATCCCAAGTAATAATTTAATCATAGGGGTATTATTAATTGAATCCAATGATACATGGGAATTTCATAATTCATATATTGGTTTAAAAGTAGTACTCTTACTCACAAAATATATTTGATTCACTCATTATGGACCAACCTTAGATAGAATGGATAGATTAATGGACAAATGGACTAGTGAATTTTTTAGGCTATGGGGACTTACTCGATCCAAACATCCATGTCTGATCTAGTTGATAGGTAGTATATATTCATTTCTATATAAACCCTAGGTTTTGTTGGGGTAACACCCTAACCACCAGGAGATGTAACCTGCATGTCACACTATAGCATTTCTTTCTTTCCTTATATCTTGTATAATCTCTCCGTAGTGTAATAAGATTCATATGATTCAATGGGGCCACTATTTTAACATAGAATTTCAACCACTCTATTAATGGAGTACTCTAATAATTTATATTAAGAGAATTTAATCACCACATGTCTATATGTAAATGGTATTCCAAGTATAATATTATGAAGCATGTACTCTTGGATAACCATGTATACAAAATTTGACCCTGGGTTCCAAAATTAACCCTTGATATTAAACATTATGAGGTACTTTTTCATTCTCTTTTCATACCCTTTAATGTTATGGTTCATGGAGACAAATCATACTTATTTTGTCCCAATTGTTATAGAGTCTATACTAATATAATATTATTCCTAGAACTATTATCAATCAAATATTATTCAATATAAATATTGTCAATCCTAACCAAAACATATAGGGGTTTTATATTTCCATTAATGGATCCTTCTTAGTCTTTCTCTATGAATGAGATAGTGGAACGAAATTCAATTAAAGAAGTTTCAACACAATAATTCATGGATGTAGATAATTTTATATCAAACTCCCAGAGACACTAGAGGGACTATAATAGAACCTCCATGAGATATTTTAAAATGCATAGGGTGTCTAAGATCAATATATTATCAAAGATAGCCACCACCAATTTTAAAATATCACACTTCTATTCTTGATTCCTTTTCTTACCAAAATGATATTTTTATCATGTTCTTTAGGTGATAATTTTTTTGATTTTGATGATATAGAAGATATATTGAAATTGAAGGAACGCCCATTACTGATTAATAGATCTGTACTGGGCTTCACACTTGTTTGGGCTAATCAGATATTTTCACACCCACTAGTTGTACATCTAACAAAATTAGGTTTGGATAACACTATAAATATTTTGGGTTGTGTCTATGCTTCTATTAGGAATTATGAAGTGTTTTATTATGGGTCTCATCCATGATTATGTATTTGATGATGATGTGGATAACATAGAGATATTTTAAATGAATGTATATTCCCTTATTCCCTTGGAATATTCATCATTTACCACCCTCCATCATGAATGTAGAACTCAAGATCATATGTTTATTCGTATATATATAAGTTCTATATTATTTGATCATGTGAAAGAAACTGAAGAGTATATCTTTATATAATGGGGATTATATTTTGTGGGGTGGTTACAATGGTTTGAATAATGGGGGAAGGAAATATCATTTATTCAATTCAAAATTATGTTTCTTAAAATACCCTTATTTCTATTCGATATTCTATTACCAACAGTTCCATGTGCCTATAGAGGATGATTTTCATGACACACCTTGGGATAATACTAGAGGGGCTGAGACAACAATCAGATGACAAAGATGGGCCAAAATAATTTCATGGAATTAATATCCTGTTTTTAGATCATCCAATCATTGGACATATATTGATGCATATCCATGACTCTTTTATCGTCACTACCTTTCTCTTATTGTGAAGTGGAAACCTAGTCAACTTTTGTTGATATTTTCCCCAATATCACATTTTTGGAGTTACTATTCTCTAGAGGATGTCATTACAGAAAGAATAATCTTGAACAATGTTTCATAGTTTTTAATGAAAGGATAAATTTTGTGGATGATCGTTGGGGATAACATCATTAATTTTTCTATTCTTTGGTATCTTGAGGAGATTATTTTCCATGTCAATGATAAAATAACCTACCTGGATATTTTGATGGGATCATCGGTTTTCTTCCACTCATCAATAAGGTTTTCTTCATAGAGTTCCAATAACGACACTCGTTGGAGTGAAATGTTGAGCGATTAGGTTTGGACATTCCATATTATGATAAATTTAAAAAATCATTCATTTTCATAACATTTAAAATTATTTATGTCAATAATCATTGTATTCCCTAGAAATGACCTTAATTAAAATAGGATTTGAGGGATAAGGTCTTCGAACTTATTATAGGCCTAGATGGGAGGCTACTATACTAGAAACAAAATTCACACACCCCAATCAGCATTGAGTTTCTATATTTTGGTTACTCTTACTAGAATCATGCTCCCATAATGGGGCCACATTGGGATATAATTTTTCAGACACAATTCCCTAGATCTATCAATTAATTTGTTGTTGGAAAAATTAAGTTCTATAAATTGGGAAAAGGAGGATAGGTTATGTACCATTTAGGATATTGATTCCTTCCAATATGCATTGGGGAACACCATAATTCCATGTCAACCATTCATTTAGAATGTGGCTCGTTGGTGGTGAGATGTTCTAGAGAGAATGATGTATGGGAAATTTCTTAAGTGTGGTAAATGGAAATATCTTTACATGGTCAGCCATCATTTATTGGATACCTATTTCTAATTATCACCCATATTAGGAGATAATCCTTCAACGAGGGATGATATTTCCAAAATGGAATCTTAGTCATCTGTAAATCCATGAATTAGGCAAGTTGGATATCTGTACCCATATACAATTTGATTTTTAGAAATTATATTAGTGGGGAAATTAACAAAATAAACGATTGGTGGGATGAGGAAAGTTAATTATTGGTTGGAGTTGATACCCATTTGGAATATTTCCCCTAATAAATTTCTCAATAAGCCATTTGAGATTAAATATATTAGCCATATACTATGCTGATTTCATTGTATATTTCTAGTTCATTGGAAACTCTTGGTGGTGAGTTTTTTGTAATCACATATTACCTCTTATATCTAGTGTAATTTTATTATTTGGATTGTAACTCATCATTTTGATTCACTAGGTTCTAGTTCCTTCTTTAATTACACATGCACATACTCTTAGACTTATATTTAGTACCACTCGCATATTAGGGTATTGTTTCTCCATCATGTTTCTTGGGGTACATGTATATATATGTATCATCTTCATCATTTATAGTTACAATATTTATTGGGGAATTGTTGGTATCTATAATGATTTTGTTATTATATGATTATTAAAGTGAATCAGCACTTCCTTCTTCCCCAAAGATAGTTATGCCAATGTATTGATCATGGGACATTCTCTTAATGGTCCACTTCATCTCTTTAAATTTATAAGGTTTAATATTATTCATCAATTATTCCACAATATTTGGTCAATGAATAGTAACTATAATGGAATCCCTAACCTCCCTCGCTAATGGTCCCTCAAACAATAAGGATGTATTTCATGGTATTGGGGACAAATGAGGGACGAATTGCTAGAAATTGCTACATATTTAATAAAAGAAAAAACTCCTCATAAGAGATTATAATTTTTTCCCTAGCACTCATGGATAGGGATAATATATAGAAAAAATCAATTGTACTTGAACCAATTGAAATTTTTTGGGTGCATTGGGTTGAAGTTATCGTGAAAATTAACCCATCTTAATGGTTTTGTGTTATCTTAATTCCACCAATGAAAATTTTTGGATCTGCTAAGGATTTGATGATCTAAGGGTAGAGGTGGTGATATAAATTACCCAGTCTCGAAGGATGTGATTTTTCTTTGATAGTTTTCCTGGTTAATGCCAATATAATTTTCATTATTTGAATCATTTTCAACCGATCATAAGATTGGTGTAGGGCCAACATAGAATGTGAACCATTAACTAGGGATATTTATCTTGTGTAAAATGGTTATATTACTTTAATATGAGATATTTCATTGTCTTTTTGGGAAGCTTGAATCATAACTCTACTAAAAAATTGATCTCTTAAGTTACGACACTATTTGTCCTTAGAAACAAAATGTTTGTTTTCTAATCATAAACCAGTACACATATTGTTTAAGACTAATTCCTTTCATGTAGTTCTGATATTAAAAGATTCCATATCAGGGGGATTCAATAATATCATGGTTTAGGTGCAGAGATATTATATTTACTCACTTCACCCAAAAATATATAGGTCTATTGGCGATTTAGTGATTATTTATTTTAGTACTGCTAGGTTGTGGAAAAAAACATGTCATAGACTCTCACAAAGCATTATTGACATTGTGTATCGATCCATGGAGAAAGTGGAATGTTCTATCTGAAAGAATATTATTTTCAAGGCATAGATATTTCTATCATGTCCTAGATACGGTAGTTTATCATATATTAGATGATGAATTTTTTTGATATATTCTAGCATATATATAGCTTCAATTCCTTTATTAAATAATCTGTTATGTCACGGCTAAAAGTAGCGATGTGACAGAAAATGTTTATATATTTTTTCCAAACCAACTGCCTCCATATATCCTTTTTATACCTATATAATTCAAAGGAATATTCCTCTACATGTTCAACCCATGGGGATCACGTTGATTCTAATAATAAATCATGACCTGTAGAGGGGAAGGACAGTGTTTTCCACTTTAGGTTTCCTCCTAATTGAGGTTGTGTATCACTGAAAATTTTTGGAGAACCATATGTATTTGACCCCATTTGTTTGAGAAACTATAAATATTAATAGCCCCTAGTAATGAGAGGATTTCCTTACCTAGTTGATATATCGTTATGGAGAGGTCTTCAACAACAGATATTATGGGAAGGATCCTCATAATATATTAGTATACTACCATGATGAGGACATTTGTGGCAAGTATAGACTTCCACATCACATGATGATTCATAATATGCTTGAGGTGAAAAAAATATGGATCATATAACCATAAGGATGCTGGAAATGAGCATTATTAGAATTTGATTCCAATGTTGTGTTTTCATAAAAATATGTTAAACTTCCCTGTATGGTTGAGAATTACTATGATCATGCTACAAATAGGGTTTTAGAATATTCCAATTACTATATTTTGATATTATAGGTATATTTTCCAACTTCCAAGATGTTTCCAAAGTATTGTTTCAATATTCTAGATTGTTGGTAGTAATATAGGGATTCATTTGGGTGGATTTATGAATATGTTGGAGAGACTTGGTCAAAAATAGAATATGATATCAATTTAGATAGTCATTGAAAACCAGAATATATTGTTGAAATCTCAAAATTGGAGAAGACGTATAGGAATCCTCTTGTATAGTCTATGGGGTGTGTTGATTTAGTATTCTATTAGTAGGTGGAAGAATATTCATTTGGATCCTATCAACTACCAACAGATTTTTTAATATTCCTATATGGTTGGTAGAGATTAGGGACTTCCTTTAGTTGAGTGTTGTAATATACCAATGAACCTCATTTGGAGTGTGAATATTTTTCCAATCCTAGTTAACCATTAGCATATTTCACTAGTGTTCTTTGAGTGGAATCTATTTCTGTCCTAAGGTGACTATTAAACTTGGTTTATGAAACCTATTTTGAATGTGTATTTGAGACTAGTCCTATGCCTCTCCCTTTATTATAATATATTTATAATCCTCTTGAAGGGAAAAAATAATATTCTTTTTTGGCGGAGTAGATACCCAGTCAGGTTGGGGCTAATATACTACTATGTTGGTTGGAAAAAGAGTATATCCATGTATTTATATGATTTCAATAATATACCAATAGATCTCCTCTATTTATTCTATAAAAAAAATTTAGTTAATAATATTTAGAGCTAAAATAAAGGACATCTAATTCATTATCACCCTGATAGGCTGTAAAATGTATTCATTTGAAGACAGAATATGTTCCCACCTCTATCCTCTACATTCAATTGGTACCTAATTATAGAATACATATTTGTGAGTGGGAATATTCACCTATCCCATGCTTGCTGCTAGAATCTGTTGGAAGACATACTATTCATAAATTGTTAAAGGAGCATTCTCAATGGTTACCATCATAGTATAATGGTCATATTCCCTATTAGAATCGGATATTTTATCCAAATCACCATGGTCCATAACAAACTTATCCTAGAGAGACATCTTAGTTTCCTAGATTGGTATGGATGTTAGTGGGGTGTACCTATCAGGTAGTTCCCTTAGTAGATGGATACAGGTGGATAGTTTCACAACACTGGAAAGAACAGTTGGTCGGATCCCTCTTTGGTGACTCCTAAATCATGGTGATTTTGTGTTTTGCTCTGTGATATAGATTCCAAAGATAAGGATGTATTTTTTGGGATTCTCTTAAGAACACCTCTAGAAGTGGTTGATAATGGAAAAAAGTGTTAATGGATTCATCATAGCCAGCCTCAAATGGGTTAGGCATACATGCTCCAGTTCTTAGACACCCTTTTGTGAATCCTTTAAGGTCAGGACAGTATTGTGATAGTTGTACAGTATAAACATTGAATTCACTACCTATCATTAATAGTTCTTATTAGGTGTTGTTTTCCTTCTATTTGTATAGGTTTTGGATAATGTGGAAGCTGCAGTGTTGAAATCCTTGGATGATGAGGTTGCATTATCATTGTCCTATAGAGATATTTTCATAACAGCATCATTAATCTCAAAGAGAATGAAAAAATGTTTATGGGTGCAGTATCACCAGTAAGAAACACAATTAACTAGTTGTGTATGGGAAATTGAATTATTTTGTTCTTGTTAGGTAATGATTCTTGTCAAGTTCATCATTTTTGTTTCAACCGAAGAAAGGGTGGCCTAAATCATGGTTTTGTGAGGGGATGAGTGTAATGACCTGATTTTTTATCAATTAAATTTTCTTTTTAAACGAATAAAACCCTAATTAAGAAATAAAATTATTGAAAACTCATGAACTAAATTGGTTATTATAGACCATTATAATTTATATCATGTTGAATTTATAAGATAGTTAAATATTGTAACCATTGATAATGTATTCATTGTAAAATTTTTGTTATGATTTTGATATTTATTTAAGATTATGAAAAATACAAATGAAATAAGCAAAAGAAGTAAAAATTTTGACCTGTAGGATCATACCCTATGAATCCAAATTATTTGGGATTAAAGGGGAGTTGAAATCACTATGATTTTCCATTGACCAATTATAAGAGTATATTTGGAAACTAAAGAACTAGATAAACCATTTATTGGATAATTTCAATATTATCGAGATCATGATGCTAATCATGTTCACTGAACCATTATAATAATGTGTCCCCATCGTAAATCCTTTCACTTAGGGTATGCACTAGTGTAATATGGGGTTATGTTTATAGTCCCTAACAATATGATTTTTTGAATACTTATTTTTATTACAATAATTATTATATTTATCACTTTTTTAAATTTATAACAAATTAAATAATGCATTTGATAAAAATTTTAATTTAATTCTATGAAACTAAACTTATATTTTAATGGAATACATATAGTATCAATCAATAAAAATATTCTCGATGAATTTATGAATTTATTAATTAAATTTAATATAAACATTATATTAATATTTAATAATATTTATTCAAATATAAAGGATAGTTTAATTTTATGAAGTTGAATGTAATTTTTAGAGGGGTATTAAACTATTATCATCATAAACCCCATAATTTTTAATAAAGGGTTATTTTTTATTTAAATCTATAAATTTTTATATCTAAATAATTACGTAGATAAAATAAATATTATTTTTTCACTCATCACATCAAAATTAGTATAAGGTAATTTTTTGATAATTTTATGTGACCGTCCAATTTTTAGGGAAAAATAAAATATAGTATAAACATATCGTTTTTAGAATGACATCATGAAATCCAATAATTCATGTATTAAATAAAATAAATTTAATTTCTAATAGAAATTTTTTTTCTTTAAATGAAGATTTGAATGTTATTTGAATAATTTTATAAACCCTTAATTAATCCTTAAAACATATAAAATATTTCACGGTTTTAAAATTATTTCTCTAGGAACATGACTCACTTCTAAATCAACAAGGGTATTATTTTCATTACTTTGTTAGTTAACCTTATAAAATATTGAAAAACACCTCTCTTTGGTAGAAATCAAGGGAAAACCATGGCAATGTATGTGGTTTTGATTATTTTATTATATAGATTTCAAAACATATGTTTAGAAATTAATAATCAATTATCCTCCCTTTTATTAAAAAAACACCCAACCTCCTATTTATCTTCACATAAAACCCATGGATCATGATTTTATTCTAAATGTTCATCTCTAGATCCTCCCATGGTTCCCCCAAACACTTGACAGACTCCTCCCAAGTATTCAAGAAATTCCCTCTTAAGGTAACGAATCCTCTCTTTCTCCATATCTTCTAAGATCCTTATAGATTTTATACTATTTGATTGGAAATTTATCATGTTGTAATAGGATTTACACAGTAATATTACTTTAATTATTAGTCCCATTTTACAAGGTACCCCTTTTACTCTCATTAAACCCTTCAATGAAACTTTTGGTGTTCCAGTTATACTGCAAAAATTAACCGGTGTTTTCCCATGGCCAATATTTTGTAGTGATCGAAAATACCCATTTACAGTCAAGGGTATTCACCTAGATGTACTTATTTTTAATAAATTGTGGAATTACATGTATATAACAAAACATAAATAATATAGGGAATACAATTAATGAAATACATCCATATTTATTGTGAATAATGTGGCACACTTATGTTGTTCATGATATGAATGTGATGGGTGGGTCCCAAATTATATATTTGTCGAATGCAATGGGTATAGTTTTCATCTTATGATATTACCTATATGGTTCATGGGGGATTGTTCTAATTATAAAATTTTATTATTTCTTATTAATATTCTTCACTTATTCTTATGACTTCATAATTTATGACGTTGAAACATTCCTTTGTTTCCTTAATGTCATTATCTTATATCATTCTTCAATATTCATGTTTATGATTATCACACCTTTTATGTCTCCATGATATGCCTATTTTCTAACATTTATTACTTTTATCATGTTATGATTATTTTTTCTTAATGAACCTTATAGCTTGGAAATTTCACACCCCCAACTCTAGGATTTCCCTTATATTATTTTTAGATCGATGAAATATAAGGGAATGCTATGATGTTTTTAGAAAATATTGTTTTACAGAATATTTGTGTTAATGTTTTATGCACATAACATATGAATGAAAACAAACATTAGGATATTCTAGTATGTTATTATGAGTATATTTATATAATATGTCATGAAATAAGTTGTATTAAAAATATTTTTTTTCATTCTTTATATCAGATGAAAGTAAAGTTGTTATATAATATGTGGATTGTGAAACCAAAGTGAAAGCCTTAATAATAAGGATAAACATACTAAAACATTGATAAATCATGATAAATTATAGAGTAATTCGTTCTCAGAACTAAATACTTTCATTGATACTAAAAGTGAATTTATATATACCTCAGTTATACCTAGAGATAATAACCCCAAAAGGGTGAATTTTGATTAAATCGATTGTCACGTAGTTCAAGATAGATATTACTTTCTACTTACCTAGTTTGAAAATTCAAGGGGATGTGACTTGGAAAATTCACAAGCTATTTATGAACCATTATGATGGAAAACAATTCCTTTAAAATTATTTGTTATGAAATATTCCATGGATAACTAAGATTGAAATGTAGAAATTCATATGTTATTAAATGTACGTAATTTATGATTTAACCATTAAATATTCATATTTTACATTTTATATGTTTATTTATTGGAAAATACTCATCCCTAAGTCTATTTTGGATATGGTAAATTGTTATCACCATAATAAAATAGTGATAGGGAGCCCCATCATCCCTAGTTATACACATTCATTAATATTACACAATTTTAGTTTAACTATTCAAACACCCTATAAAAACATGGAAGCTGAGTTACCATTGACTAATTAAAATGTGTTAATTATTTCATCCCAAGAATATTAATTGTCCTTTTTCAAAATTTAAGGGTTTAATTTCATTTATATCCTTGTGATACTTCCTTTAGTGGAATTTTATATTATTAGTTGAATGAAGTAGTTATCCTTGTATAAATAAAAATACATTTTAGAGTGATGAAAATCACCGTCAGTATCAAAAATTCCCCTCCAACTCTATACAAGTGAAAGGAGGATGATGAATATACATTGGTATCATTATATTAATAATGGATGTTATTTCTTCTAGTGAGATCATATCTTTCTTAGATGATTGATACTAAGGAAAATCGTCCTTGAATATATGACTATTGTAAGGGAATTCAATGATGTGTTTCTTAAATACATGCATGATATTCCTTCTAGCAGATAGGTTGAGTTCTCAATTGAAATTAAACGAATATATTTTATAATATCCATGACTATATAATTAAGGGAAACTATTGTACCTAAATTGGTTAGGATGAAACTATAAGAGAATCAAGATAATGTATTTATACACCCATGTGATTCACCATGGGGTGCACTGGTCCTTTTCATTGAGAATATGTATGGTTCAATGTTCCTCTTCATTGTTTTTCATGAGATAAAATATCATGATAAAGAAAAAGATTCCCCTACTTCAAATTGATTATATTTCTGACAAGTTAAATAGATCCCAATACTTCTCTAAGGTGGTCTCCATTTATGATATTATAAAGTAAAAAAATAAGGATGATATCCCCAAGACATATTTTCATACAATGTAATGGAGCTATGAGTTCATAAAGATTCGTTATAAACTCTAAAAGCATGGAGGAACATAAACATGTTTTTAATGCTATACTGAGGAACTTGTGGAAGGAAAATATTTATTTTATGTATAGTAAAATTTAACTTTGGATGGAGTAGGTGGAATTTATTTATCATGCTATCACCTAGAATTTGATATATGTAGATCCTTGAAAAACTGAGGGAATTAAATGATAAACTAGACCAACATCTATAACAGATATCTCCAGTTTCATTTGATTAAAAGGGAATTATCAAAGATTTATGAGTAAAATCAAATTATTTTCGTGCCACCTGACAATATTTCCTCAGAAGGGGGTGGGGTTTTTTTGTAGGGTAATTGTGATGTAATATTTTAAGAGTTAAAAGAATATTATAATCACCACATCTTTACTCACATTACCCACCATTGGAGAATTACATTTCTCTACATCAACATGTCAAAAAAGGAATTCGTATTTTGTACTCATGAAAGATAAATAAGTGTGGCTCAATTCCCCCCTATAATTAAAATTCTTGTATAGGACATCCAAACACTTGTTATATAATTATTATAAGTAATATTCCCATTAAAAATTTATTTACATAATCTCTATTAGAATAATTTTGACATATAAAAGAATCTCAAAAGACTAAAATATAAATTCACAAAAAATACCTTAACAAAATTCAATGATGGTGGTTAGACGTGATAAAAAATTACGATTTTTAAATCCATTACCATATTGGGATGTTGAAAAAATTAAATGTTTCTATGAGAAGAAATGGTCACACAACCCTATCCATGATGAGGATTTCAAGGGATCTAATCTTCATGTCCATTTAATGGATGAAAACATGAATAATGATAGTAATATTATATTATATTTTTCAAATAACCGCTTAGTTATCCATTCATGATAGGATCAAGGATTCCCATAAAATGATGTGGTTCTATAGAGAAATGTATGGAATATTCCAATGTTATAATTTTCTAAACATAGAGTTTTTAGATTTATATCCAATGACATGTCCCATCAAAACTAGATTTGAAAATATAACATTTGGATGATGAACATAATTCATTATTCTATATTAATATGGGAAGAACTAAAATGTATATAGATATTAAGGACACTTTCTAGTAGGATAACATGATTAATGATATTAAAAAACATTTATCTCAATGCATCATATGCCAATAAATCAAGGATGAATGATATAATTCTAGGAGTATAATAAAAATATTTCCTGTAATAGTATATAAATGAGAATGAATAATAATGTATTTCATTATAGAATTCCTTAGGATAACTGAAGATAATAATCTTATATGGGTATTGGTTGATCACTATACAATGTAAGAGAGTTTCATTGATATTTAGGAAGGTTTATCTCTTAACCAAATCACTATGATATACATAAGAGTCAATGTAAGATAGTATGGAGTGCCAATATCCATTGTATTTGACTGTGATCAACGGTTAACCAGTATGTACTGGAGAGTCCATCTATAAGCATTGAATATAGAGTTGTGTTTCTGTACTACATATCACCCTATAATGGATGGTCGGTATGATATAAAAATTCAAACCCTAGAGGATAAATTGAGATCATTTCCAATATATTTTCAAGGATATTGGGATGAACAACTTCCCCTACTATAGTCTTCATATAACAATAGTTTCCATTATTAAATTCAATTATAACCTTATGAGGCTCTATTTTAGAGGTATTTTTATACTTTGACATACTAGGATGAAGTTGGAGAGTGGAAGGTGATAGGAACTAATCTCATTGAAGAGATGGCATGGAATATTCAAACCATTCTACATCATATGAAAAAGGTATAATATCGACAGAAAATATATGAATAAATCATCAACATGATATAGAGTTTGAGTTCAGAGATAATGTTTTCCTTCATATATCATTGTGGATGAAGTTCATGATTTTGTTGAAGTAAAATATTATTCCAAGATACATTATCACCTTTGATATCATTGATTACATTTGAACTATGGAATATCTAGTAGTACCCCCACATAACATTTACAATGTACCTGATTTGTTCCATATATCCCTCATGATGATGTACATATAAGACCACTCCCTAGTATTTAATATAGAGTCAATACCATGGAGAATTATCTATCATATGAGGAGTTTCTATTATAAATCCTTGATCATAGATACAATGTTATATGAAACCTGATAACTCACAAAGAAAAATGTGTTGTTGTAGTACAATTATTTTGAGGAAATAACATATAAACCCAAATAGGTGATGAAATAGAAGTACCCTAATCTATTTTATTATATGAAATGAAATTTTAAAGGTGAATTTTTAAAATAGGTAATAATTTAATGACATGATGTTTTATAAATTAAATTCCATTTTAAAATAAAAAAAGTCATTAATATGAAATGAATTGTTTAAAACAAATACTCTAATTTAGATATTTTGGAAAGTTATATGTTATATCTCATCCAATTTAAATTTCCATTAATAATCATAACTGTTTCTAGTATATCAATTTTATATTGATTGTTTTTATTTTCATATATTAAGGGTTATGAAAAATGAATGTGTAAAAAAGTGAAGGCTTGAATCAGTAGGATTCGATCCTATGAATCCCATTTATCAAAGATTACATAAGATATGAAACCTATTTCGATTACCGTTGATCAAGACCAAGACTATATTCAATATCTAAATCATGAGATAAAACATTTATAGGAGAATTTAAAGCTTACCAAGATTGTGGAACAAACCATGCTTTTGTAACAACTCCAAAAAAGTGTCAAAATCAAAAAACATACCCTAAGGAAATATTATACCATAATAAAGGGGTGATGTATAGATAATCTAACATAGTAATTTATAAATGAATATTTTTAATAAAATATTGAAAATATTAAAATTATTTATTTTTTGTTTATAAATTATAGAATAATTAGTTTAATAAAAATATGGTTTTCAAATAGTGGAACTAAAATTGTATTTTTGGAAAATATATACTTTCAAAATAGACAATATTTATGATAAAGTCCTGATTTTTTCAATTTAATGTAATTTTTTAAAAAAATCTGATTAAATAATTTTTATTTTTTATAAATGATAATATAATTTTATTATTTCATATGTATTTTTTATTATGGCTTAAAACTATTATCATCATAAAAACCTTAATTTTTTCATTAAATATGTCATTTTTTATTTAAAATTTTAAATTTTATAATTTAGATAATTATTTTGACCAAATAAATGTTATTTTTAAAATTGGAACATCAAAATTATCCAATGGTTAATTTTTCATAATTTTATGAGACAATATAATTTTTTCATTAAAAATGAATAAAATATAAATATACAATACTTATTATGAAATAAATAAGGAAAAAACATATGTAATATGTTCAATAACGAGTATAAATGAAAGACATTAAGATTCCCATTTAAAATATTTTTTTATGTTATTTTTATAATTTAATAAACCCTTATAAAATCCACTGAAACCTATATAGTATATTATTGTTTTAAAATAAATTATTTATAAACATGGATCACTTATAAACTTTCAAGGATATTATTTTAAATAGTTTGGTTCTCAGACTTATAAAAAATTGAAGACCACTTCCCTTTAGTAAAAGGCATGGGATAAACCATTGGAATGTTTGGGGTTTTGAATATTTTATTATATGGAGTAAAAAAACTATGATTACAAATTAATAAATAATTACAGTATACTTTTCTATAAAAACTACATAAAAACATTCATATTTACTAAAAAGAAATTTATCATGACTTTACTCTCAATCTCCCTATATAAAACCCTCCAATGGTTTTCGAAAACTCATAAGAATCTCCTCCCATGGTTTTAGAAGCACCATCTTAAGGTAAGGGATCCTCTCATTCTCATTATCCAAGAACCATCTTTATATTGTTCCATTTAATTTACAATATATAATGTTGGGATATGTTTTATAAATTTATATTTTTATCCTTATTATTTCAAGTTGATTTATTTTATCTTCATGAATATTTTATATATCCTAATATGGGATTGGTTACTCTAAATTTTTTAACTGATTATTATATTACATTGATGTTATAATATATACATATTAGAAGTTCCACATAAATGTGAATATATATATATATATTTCTCTATTAATGAAACCTTCTACATATTCCAAATTTTATCCATCTGATTACCCATTATTACTTTTTGATATTGGTTTGGTAATTGGTATGATTTAAATATATATAGCCGAGTTATCTATAATTGACTCACATCTATGAAGGAATAAGGTGTTTATGGTATCATGATCTTATGTGTCCCAATGAAAGGAATCATAACCCATGTAGTTTAGTGTCTCTTAATGGGACATGTTTTACATTTTAAATTCATGAGAGAAGGATCAATTTATGATGTGTAATGTCATGTACTATGTAAAACACGGTGAAATATTAATAGAAATTATTAGTGTGGGACTTCATCATGAGAATCCCCTTCTAGTTAACCTCACAAAGAGTATATCCCAATGTGGTCGAGTTGATGTCATAAAAAAGTATATCCCCATGAAGATATCCCCCACTGGGTGTATATCTCAATAAGATTTTGTGATGGGATATAAAAGGAATCTATTATCATAATTGGGGGCATGATATTATCATTAATATAGTCTGATTGTAACGAACCGTGTTTTTAGAGCGGGTAAAATGCGTAGGTTTTTGAACTTTTTCTTTTATCAGCATGTCAGTTTTAAAACCGTTCTTCGTAACGAGGTTCTTAGTACATAAACCGTTTTAAGCGGTGACATCGAACTGCGCGCGAGCGGTTAGACCGCACAAGTTAAGTCGCACAATTGAGAAGTTGTCAGAACAAAGTTGTTTTTTTATTAATTTAAATTAATGGAAGTTTTAACAATAATAGTGGGAGATTATTATTATTTAATGTGGTGCAAACACAGTTAATTAAGTGGTGGTCAAACGCTATTAATTGTGGAGTTGCGGTTTGACCAGAAGTGCGTCAAAATTAATATCACGTATTAGCGGATTTAATTTGACGTAGGAATTTTATTAAGAGAGCGTTATTTTGAAGATGCGTTTCAATTGGCAATTTTTGATCTTAATCACGGTTAAATAATAATAATGAAATTATTATTATTCTTATGGGTTAATTTATTTTTTTTAAAACTAAAGGGGGTTTAATAAATTTTGTTGACTATATATATATATGTAGATATATATGTAGTTTGGGATATATATATATATATATTCAAGTATATATATATATGTTATAAAAAAGAAAAGGGGGATATTGGGTTTTCCCCTTAATTGGGGAGCTGGGCAGGCCGTGACCCCCCACCCACGTATGGCCTTCTTATTTTTTTTATTCTTCTTTTCTTCCTCCTACTTCCCCCCTTTTCTCAATCACGCCTCCCTCCAAACCCTAAGGCGCAGGCGGCGTGGGCTCCTCCTCCGGCTCTCCTTGCTGCGCGACCTAGCTCCGTGATCGGACACCCCCACGGCCGGACCTCCTTGCTGCGTGATTCATGGTCCGACGCGACCTCCGCCTACCCTGCAGCAGCGCACACGCCCGGCCGAGCTACAGCAGCGCGCGGCGACGCCCGGCACGCGACCCCTCCTCCTGCGGTGATTTTTTTGGGTCCATTTTCTCTGTTGTTTGGGGCTGATTGTTCGAGGTATAATCCTTAGATGGGATCTCCATCATCGCTTTGGCGATTCGTTGGTTTTTCGTAGTCCAATTTGGTTTTGACTGAAACCCGTTAATTGGGCTTAACCGGTTGTGGTTTTCTTATCTGGTTTTAGGGTACGCAATTAATTGTCGGGTTCAGATGGTTCGTGTTCCGGTGACCGCCGCCGAAGGCGAGGCAGTCCGAGTTGATTTAGTTCTACCGCCGATGTTTCGGGTGAGTGTCTTAAACCCGCGAATTGTTTCGCACCGGTTAAATTAAGGTTGATTAATATATCTGAGTTCTTGATGATTATTTTGGTTGTGTGAAGGTCTTTACCGCACTAATATTTGGGTGCGACTTCTATTTTTCGGGATGCCCGTTGGACCCTGAGTGTGTGTGCGCTTATGTCAAAGCGCATGTGCGCGAACGATTGCAATGAGTTAGAAAGCTTGGCTTGGCCAAATTTATTGAGGTAGGGTCCCTTTCATTTCCCCTTTAATTTATTACAATAATTAATTAATTAATTAATTAATTAATTAATTAATTCGTTTTATGCACCATTATTAGTTTTTAAATTAATTTCTGTTTAAATTGTGCAGTTAAGTCTTTACATTGACTACTGTTTAATTAATGTTGTTAAGTCTTTAAATTAATTATTGTTTAATTAATGCAGTCAAGTATTTAAATTAATTGCAGTTTAGAAGTGAAAAATATAATAAATGATCGTTTGATAATAGAAGTCACGTGCTATAATAAAACCCCCCTTTTTTGGGTTGTGCTATCATAAATCTAAAGGTAGTGAATAATTATTTTTATAATGCATGTTGTGCGAATTTTATTGATGTTTCTACATGCACCGATTGATATGTACTAAGTTAGTGTTCTCCCTCTTTGATATGAATTAAAGTTTTGGAATAAATGATTGGATATGCGCAAATAAATTGTTTGACTTATAATAAATTACCTGGGAATTTTAGCATGTTCATTGTGACCCTCGCCTATGGAACAAACCATTTGGGGTGTTCGCTATGCCTTTTTGGACACCCCTTTAGGTGTGATGATGTGTTTGGTACGTTTTATATTATCCCAAGATGATTATATTATTCAATTACATGTGTTGCGTGGTCCCGTTAAATTGAGTTTTTAATTAAATAAATTAATTAAGATAATTGTTTTGGGGATTGGTTATGGGTTGAGGTCTTGTAATAGAGTATTTGTTTTGATTTGATAAGATAAGTGATTGGCGGAAACTAATCACGAACTAATGTATGCTATGAAAGATATTTAATTATATGAATTAATTATGTGTCAGAATGTTGATAAAAGACAATTAATTATGAAACGTTGAGGACTGACTTGGATACTCAAATGTGAAGAATTAACTATGAAATGAGATTTGTGTCGATTGATTAATTAAGTGATAAATGAATGAGATTTTGGGTCCTAGACATGGCGTTCTATATCGACTTAAAATATGGGTTTGGACATGGCGTTCCTCCCCAATGGTTATCAAAGCTTGTGATATAGGGTGTTAGACAAGACGATCTACACCGAATGAGATTTTGGGTCCTAGACATGGCGTTCTAGATCGACTTAAAATCTGGGTTTGGACATGGCGTTCCTCCCCAATGGTTATCCAAGCTTGTGATATAGGGTGTTAGACATGACGATCTACACCGAATGAGATTTTGGGTCCTAGACATGGCGTTCTAGATCGACTTAAAATCTGGGTTTGGACATGGCGTTCCTCCCCAATGGTGGTTGACACCAAGCGAATGATAATAATGATTCATGAAAGGAACAAGGGATGTGATTAAAACCCGAGTGAAATGTGATCAAATAAAGAAGGATAAGAATGAATGGATTTCCAACATGAGTTTAAACTTGTACTAGGTTAAGTGATTACTTAAGGAACATGGAAACCTTGGAAATGATAAGTGAATAAAAAGAGTATAAATGAGAAAAATGATAAAAGGTATTTATAAGCTTGAACAGATGTACTTGTGTTTGAACAGTTTCTTATTCCGACTATGGGTCAAAGAAGATATTACCGCCAGGTGTCCTTTCTGGAACCTGAATGGGTGTTGATTGTTTATATTTTTCTGTTATTGTTTGGAAATACCTACACAATGTTTAATTATACATCATTGTTTATAGTGGGCTATACACCGGTGGTTCCGGCCTGCTGAGATTTATATCTCACACCTTACTTGGGCCGCCATTGCACTGGGGTACCCGAGTAGACTTTCTTGGTTGCAGGAACTTGGACTCTTGACTGTGTTATTCCTTGTATCTGGATTTAGGAGCAAAGGACCGAGCGGGAGCTCGGGATGCTCGTGGAGGTTGACCGTTGGGCATAACTGTCTTTTACTTTATTTCTGCATTGTATTGTAAAGCATGCTGTTTTGTTTACTTCCTTCCATAGTGCCATGTACATGTCATGCATTCATCATAGTATAAACTGGCTTTTACCACTTTTGTTTAGTTGTACAAAAATCTGTTTTCAGCTGCTTTATTCTTTATTTAGTCTGCTTTCTCCATTGTTATTATTTATTCAGTTATACTGTTCTGCATACTCTGATAAGAGGGTATAGTCTCCCCACTGACTATCCTTACACCCTCGCTGCTAGTTGGCAGCCTCTGGCGTACGGGGAGGCGCGCTTGAGGTCTTGTCGCGGATTGGCTCGAGTGACTAGTTCAGGGTCGACCCGAGTTGGTTCGTGACACTGATAGAGTAGATTTCATATGAAACATGGAGATAATGGAAGACATTCCCAAACTAATTTGAGTATAGCTAGGAAATAAAAGGACATAAATGATTTTATGAGGAATATGAAACAGTAAGGATGGATATTAAGGATTGATGATGTTGGGTTTGAACCTTAGGGAGGCATCTAACATATCCCATCGATATGAGAATCAAATCCAACATAACTCAAGCGACATAGTTTAAGGTCATGCGGTAGGACCAAACTTTGCAATTTAATGCCATGATGAGAGGATGTGTATTTAAAATTGTGAATATTTCTTATAGGGATTAGGGCTTGGAGAGTAATCCTATATATACTATGTAGATAGAAATCAGATATCATGTAGTTCTAAGGTTGATGGTATCTTCTACGTAAAGATGGTGTTACAGTAGAAGATTGAGTGAGGAATATGCATACGAGGACGACCAAAGGTACATAATTGGAATTATAGCACTCTTAAATTATGTATCATGTATAATATGACCCTTCAAGAAGAGAAATGTGAGGCCAAGGATTAAACCAAATAAAGATTCCCAAAGTAGATGCATTTACAAAAAATTGATATCAATGTTATTGCAGATATAATAGCCTATGTGAGATGTTCCCAATGTGAGAAATTGAGATATCAATAGGTCATACTCATAGCGCGTGAACACAGGATTATAATTGAGCAGGGTTTTTACACATAGGTTAACCTAACATGAATAAGGTTATGAGTCCCTCATAGAGCTTGTCTTTATGAGATATGTAATGTGTTTTCAAATGGAAAAGTGTAGTGTGAGTGCTTTGTTATAGGATTTGGTTATAATTTCATAATGTAAATATGGCGTCATGGTGAATATAAACCCATGTAAAGAAATTTATTTTTTTTAAATATAGGTATTGATACCTAAAAATGAGTCTTACTCATCCTATTTATATCAGGAATTAGAGTCACCATTGTTCCCGAGTTCATGGACCACTGGTGGGGGGAAAGTATAATGGAACTCTTAGGGATTATTTAGACCTGAAAAATAAAATATTATATACTTAAACTAATATGTATTTCAATAATGTATATAACCTTTTGGGAAAGTATAACCAGATTATAGAAGAATACAACATAGACTTGGAGGTTTATGTAGCACCTTTTGGTGGTTAGGTGATTGAATGAAGGTCATGGGGTAATGAGATCACATAAAGTAGTTCATGTCATGTGATCACATATAAGAAAGGGGGACATGAAATCCCATAAAATCTGGGGTGATCAAATTACTAGTATAAGGATAGGTGATTCTGTAATAAAATCAAGTTACCAAGAGTTCAGCATGATATTATGTGTTTGGGGGGTCAACATATAGTCATCACTTTCACATGTGATCATGAAGACAAATCTTGCAGTTTTGGTTCATGAAACTATAATACCATCACCCCATTATCATGTTCCTATCCATGGAACCTATTCAGTAAAATTCCAAATGGAATAGTTCGATGTCCAAAAACTCTATTCAATTACCATTTAATCTATTTTTTTCCTCCATCTATACAATTCCCCAATTTTTTTTCATGGGGGGTTTTATTGGAATTAGTGGAATATATATGTTCATTTGTATAAGTAAAGAGAGCCATGAAAACTATTTTAACATAGTGGAAGGAATCCATGTAAGTCAAAATGGGATATTTCACCTCATATGACTAAGGTTTCATATAGATTTAGCGATCATGTATCACTAGGTAATTACATAACGAAGAGAGCCTAGAAGAGGGTCCCATCATGGACACCCCCTTCAATGCTAGTCACAAGATTTGATTATGATTGGAAGATCAAATATCCTCAGGGAATCACAAGATGAAGAGGGTCCATGAGAAAAATTTTCAGGGAAAATATCCTTCAATGTTGGATTATGTGAAGGTGTTTAGATTTGTTAATTACATAACATCGGGAAGTCAAAGGATGGAGAGTGACCATGGGAGAATCCCATCATGGAAATCTACTCTAGAGTATATCAGGTGATGGAACTTTTGACCACATAATCTCTTATCCCCATGGTTGTCAGATGATTCATAGAATTTTTATTTTCAGATCACATATTCGGATTTCTTAACCCTTATGATTTCATTATTTTTGGGCGTGAAGGGTTCTTCTTCTAAATTTTTCCTCCCCAAATGATAATAAGTACAATTTTTATTTTAACAATATTTTTTTCAATTTTAATCTTAAAATTGTCAAAAACAATAGAGCACTAAAATTAACTACTTACTCAATGGTACATTTACATTAATTATACCTGTACATAAACTATAGTTATATCAACATAGAAACCAGAACAAATATTTCGGTTTTAGATAACTTGATAATGAAAATATTTTTTTTTCTGAATCCCCAAATACATTATCATTAGTAGAAATTAAATTTAAAATAATTATTCAAAAATTATTTCTAGTCATATATAAGAAATAACATGACATGTGAACCTAAATGAAAAAATATGGTTCCTATAATCACACACTCTTTCAACCCTTGGCAAACAAAAAAATCAGGGAACTATAAATCATGACATCATTTTAGAAAAAAACCAAAAAATCATAACAAACAAAACTAATAGAATTATTCTCTCTACCCTTGTTACTTGAGTTTCAACTATACATTTATTGTCTAAACACACACATAAATATTATCATATGATTTGTATATTCTTTCTTAAATATAAAAAAACATTAAATATAAGTCAAGGAAAAAAGGGATATAAAACCATTTTATAATTCCTTGCCCCAATTCACCAATTGTAATCCAGATAAATATATGGAATAATTTATGAGTCCCCATTAAAATGTTTTTCAAATAGTGGTGAGGGCCTATACCATACATTGGGAAGGTTATACATTATATATGATTACAAATAATACAAACATGGGAATACAAAACTATAATAAAATAAGAGGAAAATATTAAATTGAATTTTCAGTATTACCAAATAATTAAAGTTTCATGTTGTAAGATAATGATAGGAATGGATCATTAGTCCAAAAATATAATCACTTTTTGTCCTAAAATATGGACAAATAATCTGATGGGGGTGGATCAAGGTATGGATATTATTTAAAAAATTATTCTAACCACACTGGATCGTGACCTATTTATTATAAGTGTCACATCATTCAATCAATAAATTTTATTTTGATATTGTACCTTAACTAATAACATGATGATGTTGAACAAAAAATAATGCAATAAAGAAAGCAAAAAGGTACATGAAATTTTACAGGGTTCACCACTATATGCTAGTCCAAAGAGAATGCAACCAACAGTGTGTTGGTACACTAAAATCACTAAGATTGTTACTTATTTGTGAAGGAAAGGTCACTTCTACCTTGTCTGACATCCCTTAAAATGTTTGTGGAAGATGCAATTTCTTTATTATATCACATTCATTACACTTTCCTCTTCTGGTCCTTATTTTATAAGGGAAAATAATTGGAACTTAGGAAAAAAACAATATATTCTATTGCTGGGAGTTCCACAAAATATAATATAGGTTAATTTAAAATTCGCATGATCCTTCAAAACCATGATAGGACCATTATCTTGAGAATCAATTTTCTATTAGATGTTATGGAAAATATTACTCAATTTGAAATGTTCCTCAAGAGACAAAAATTATTCCATTTCTTATAATGTTTCTATAAATAAAATTGCTTGTTGGTATACAGTACTACATTCTTCCTTTCACTTCCTTAGATGATGCAGTGAAAAAATATCTCCTTGCAAGTATTTTTGAATGGTACATATCATAATTCATCTTTATTAAAAAAATTGTGTATGATTATAGTACTAATCATTGGATAACATCAGCATGTATCTCTTTGTGTGAGACCCTAACATGAATCCCCTAATGAGACCATTTCACAATACCCACATGTGTAAGTCTTGCATGAGACCCTTTTCACCTTATGTAGATCGTGAGATCTTGTTCTAATCATGTGGATGTTGAGACCTTGTTTTGTTTATGCATACCACATGAATCTTGTGAAGGACCTTATTCAGTTCCCACTAATCATGAGACTCTGGTGGGTCTATATATTGAGACAAGGAAAACTAAAAAATTACTCCCTTGAACTTATATGACATCACATGATCTCATATGTTTTACACAAAACCCCTTTTACATTTCATATTTCATGAATTATGTAGTTGTGTAACCTCATTCTCTTCACATGAAATCTGTATGTGACTTCAATAGTGTTAACTTTTTCACATCACAAGAAATCTATCTGTTATATCTTAATTTTGATACAACCACTTAACAAAACTTCATAAACTCTTATGGATGGGTTAAGGGGTGTTTTTTTGAAACAATACAGTAACTTAAATCTATATATCATAGTCATATGTCCTTTCCACGATGTTAAAAACACATCAACTCCATTATGTGATTCACATGACCAGATATTTTCTTCATGATGGACCTCCATGATATGTCACATGTCGTCCCCACATTTTCCTTGGATAGTATTATTTTCAATGAGCATGACACATGAATCCATCCTGAAATCCATTGACAGTCATGTGGCAGTTAGTGACATTATCATCAGGCATGCTATGTTACTCCATTGTGAGATCCGTTGATAATCATATGGTGGTCATTCAAATTGACTTCAAGAGTTTCACATGAATCTATCATGATATCCCTTGACAATCATGATGTTACTTTATTTAGAGTGACTATAAGAAGTCTCCATCATTTCCAACCTATTTTTCTTCATGCACCTCACATGAATCCTTCATGTGATCTACTGATTCTTCATATGATATCATTATCTTTTTCAGCTCTCACAATCTCAAGACATCCAATTATCACTTGATTCAGAATGAACATGTTAAATGCCAGCATTTGAATGAATAACACGCTCTATATAATCGTCTAGAAATTATTCTCTCCATATGATCCATTAAGTCCTACACATTTCACATGGTACTTTGGGACTTACACACTTCCACATGATTCATCGATACTTACACTATCTATGTGATCCTTGAGACTAATGTTCTTCTACAATATCCTTGGCTAAAAATAATCATCCATGGGATCCTTTTGGGAATAACAATCTGAACGGACCTTTGAAACATTCAACCTCCTTTTCATGCATTAAAAAAACCATTCTCAAACACATAAATCCTTTCTAATGGACAAAATCATCCCCAATACAACATAATGATGAATTTTTTCTAACAATTTCTCCCTTTTTAATTGTTGAAAACACATAAATAACCATCTTCTTGATATCTCATTCACATAAAAAACCATTTACCCAATTTAATCCATGATTGGGATTGAGGAAATTGTAAACCGATAATATAATCCCTCATGATTCAAGCTCAATGTTAGAATCAATTGTATAATATAATGTTCATCGATTAATTAATTAATTCTTGATTATACATTTGGTAACCTTCTAGACACAAAACATAAAACAACCTCATTCCCCCAATATATTTTCATAAACTAAAATATTTTACCACTCGAATCATAAACCAAATGTCCTATCTTTTTCAAGATTATTCTTCATTGATAGACCATCATCAATATATCCATATTAAAACTCTCATATTTCATTTCTCTCTCTAACATCCCAACCTAAACCTTTGGGTTCATGTTGGGTTCTATCTGACCTCATTCATGCCACCCCATATGCAAGAGGTTTTGGAAAATGGTGACGGTGTATATTCTTATTTGGGGAGACTATACCCTTAGAGTCGTGTCATTGAATCAAGAATAATAACTAAAAAAATAAACATAGTAAAAGTGGAAATTGAATAAAGTACATACATATAAGATATATAAAAATTGTAATCCCTTCCAGATAATAAAATGTAGTTAAATATATGATAGTAAGTAAACAATATCTACTGGGTCTTTATGAATATATCCTAGATCGATCAAGCTCCATGCTCCACTTCTCAACCATCCACCACAAAACCATTTTCATTCATTGTATCCCATGTCATGAAATTTTTTAGTGCAATGAAATTCCTATGTATTATGTGTGTTAAAACACTTTGTAAGATATCAACAATGTGTATTATGATGTGAGAACATTCATAAGACTATACAACGTAATAATAGATATATGAACACATAAAAAACAGTGATGTTGAGCGTTCATGTGCAGACCAAGATGCCACAAACCCTGCTAATATTTTCTTTAGGCCCATTATATAAAATATCTAAACAATACTTAACATATCAATTTAAAATCCAACCATAAAATTTTTAATAGTCATATAGGACCTAGGACTCCAAGTAAAACCTCACATGGTCATCATTCCGCAATTTTATATCTAAATCTAGTCACATATACAATCATTACCAATTGTATACATGAAGGTATGATCACTCATGATCATTATGTAAAATAATCATTACATACAGGACTAATAATGGATGATATCCATTCCCCAATTAAGGAAACACCAGGCTATCATACCCAACAATCCATCTCATTCATTTCACTAAGTCACATGAATTGTATGAACATGATCCCCTTCTAGGGATACCAATATATGGTGGTCCCACCTGTCACTTTAGAACCATACATAACCCAAAAACATAACATACACTATGAATATATCATGAATGAAATGGAATCATACATATCATATCTTGAGTGTGAGGAAATTCAAATAAACAAACTTGTATGAAACATTGCATGGTATAGAACTGATCAACATGAATAATCATAATATGTTAATCATGCATGTCTCATGACCACACATGCACCCAGATACATCAAATATCAATCATGGGTTAGTCCAAAATAAATCTCCTGTCATGGAAACATTACATACATGACCTGAAATGGTAAGGAAATTCCTATGAAAAAATCATCAAACTCAACAGAAAGTTCGTCGAAGTTATCATCACCTTAGCCACATTTTCACACAAAACCAGAAAAATCTAATTGAAAGGACTACTAAAACTAAAAAAAGTTATTTTATTTCCATATGATATAAAATATTTTATTTTATTTTTCTTACCTCTCTTAGATAATTTCTAAATTATCATTTTTGGTCAACACGTGAGTCAAAAATTTTCCCCACAAGAATAATTGTCCTATTATTATCTTTAGATAATTTATGAATAATTTTATCTTGATATTTTATTTTAACATATACATTAAAAAAGAGAAAAAAATGAACTAAAAATATTTCTCTACCTTTAAAAACCAATTTTTGATTTAGCTTCTTCTCCTCGGGATGAACCCAACATCACCGAAAAAGCGTCATTTTGAGCAGTATTGGAGAATTTATCAACGATAAAATCTAAAAAAAAATACGAGGGAGGATGGAAGATAGAGGCATGAAAGATAAAAGGGATTTCTTAAAGTGAGTGGCCAACCACCTACCAACACTCATGTTTCATAACAATTCATTTTAATTATTTAGTTTGTCTATTTTAAAATTAATTAATCATTTATTATATATCTTTATCTCCTCTTAATGTCCCATGCGCCACACCCCGACACCCAGTTTTTGGTTTCTTAAAAAACCCATTATATTGCACGTTTAATCTACACTTATTAAATAGGTATATTAAATGTAAACCATATATATATACATTATATATGCATATACATATACATATGTACATTCAAATATATGTATAAACATTAACATAAATATACATCTACACCCACACATATATATACTCCTTATCATATATATATATGTATACACAAACATATATTTAAACTATATATAAACACATACATATATTTAAACCAAATATATACACATTATAAATATATATACAAACCCATATATACTTATATGCACTTGTGAAATTATATATATATATAAATATTTATCTTTATACGAGATATATATGTAGAATTTTAAATCACAACACACAAATATTATTATCCAAATTTAATAATAATTATTATATCAACAAAAATTTTTATTATTTATAAATATGTCATGTCCCTTCCACCATTAAAATTTTAATTACAACTACCACTAAAGACATAATAGTTTATAATTTTTCTATTGAGCACATAATGTCATTTATTTATTACAAGTAATAATCTCATAATTATTACATTAATCTTCAATAAATATACACACATGGGGAAACACCTCTCCTCATTTAAGAAAATTAAATTACACATGTAATTTCCATTTTATTTCAACCCGAATAGTAATAAAAAATTATTATTAACCGTACATGTGATTTATCCAAACACCTTACACACAAAATGATTATAAATACCCAATATGAACATTAATTGACATTACATATCAATTTTGGAATAATTACAAAATTACAAACACAAATGCCCAAAGACCGTATTAGTTTAGTTCCTTTGGAAACATGGAATGAAAATATTCTAACTCAGTAAAATATCTTCAATATTTCCCACAAATATCATCCCCCTTAGTGCTTATAATTAAAACCCTTTCTTCATAACCAGTGTAAGGGAAATATAAGAAATGGGAAAGATCAAATGATCAATAATGGTAAATAATGTAAATGTGTAACCATATAATGAACATAAGGGTATAAGAACATGATCATGAGCATGAAAATACCATTCCCTGTGTATAAAGAAATCATAAACTTGAATTATGGAATAAATATTTACAGTTTATATGTCAAGCATCATAAGGAAATAGAGAACCTGATCTATGAAATCATAGTATAAGAATAAGACAAGAAATTTTGGAAAATATATAATCATATAAAAAACCTATGTTAGAGAATTCTACCAACACCATTATAACATGTTAGTCTTGGGCTAATCACTTGTGTAATTTCTTTGGCCTTGGGATCCCTCATGTGAAACCTACTGTTTCAGGATTGGGATTTCCACCAGAGTGACCTCTTGTTTTGGGATTGGGATGTCCTCCCATGTACCCTCTTGGTTAGATATTAGTATTCCCTCCCATGTACCCTCTTGTTTTAGGCTTTGGATTCCCTCCTTTATGCCCTTTGTTCTCATAAAATATTTATCATCGACCAATTCATTAGAGACAGATATTGGTCTAATCCGTCTAATAACAAAATCATACATATATCTGCCAAAAACCATAAACAATATAGTCATAACCGATGAAATTAAATGTGATTCATAAACCTGAAATCTTACCTTAACTTATGTAAAAAGAAAAAAGTTTCATAAACGTTTCATCAAAGCATAACATTTGAAATGTAGTGGGTATCAGAGACATATAACTTGTGAAAAGAAGAATGTTTTGTCAAAATAATTTCATCAATACATAAACTATTTAGAGCAATAATATGAATGAACCTTTAGATCATTAAAAAAAAGGCCCGAGTAATACCAATTGATGTCATATTAGATTCAAAATTATTTTGAATGAAAATTTAAAATTACATCATATGGAAACTATCATTTCTAATTTGGAAAAACATTTTTAAAATGTAAAACCATTTGAAACCTGTTTTCAGGAAAATAAACTTTAAACTTATAATGGAAGCATTGAAAATATTTTCAAATCCTTTTTCCTTCGAGAATTTTTAGAGGATCTTAAAAACATTTTGAAATCCATTTTTCCTTGAATACTTATAAAAAATGATTCAAAAACAATTGAAACCCATTACATTAATGTTTTCTATTACAAATAATTTCATAAAAATTATCCTTTTAAAAATTAATGTATAGATTTAAAGAAATTACTAAATATAAATTAGTACATTCCATTCATAGTAAAAAAGAACATACCTTTTTCACGTTAAAAAGGTTAAAAAAATTCATGGTTAGGAAATTAACATGAAGAATCCATTGAAAACAATTCTAAAAGAAAATTTTTAAAAATTTATTATAATGATCATAGAATAATAATCTAATATTCTTGAAAACCTCTTTAGAAAACATCATTTTGAAGTAACAAAAATTTCTGTCCCAAGAGGCAGATAATGTAAAATTTTATAATTTTTTTTTAAATTATCTTAAGTATAAAATAATTAGAAAAATGGTACAAATACCTGAATACAACAAGGATAAAAAAATATGAAGATATTTCATGAGTTTTCTTTAAATATGGATCATAAGATTTCACTAATGAAAATATGATCAATACAATTTCGACAAACGGGGAGATTATTTCAATAAACTCTTACCTCAGGGTTAAGTTGAATCGTAATCCACATGTATGATAATAAAATTACACAAAACGTAAAATAACATTAATTCAAGGGGGTTAATGATATATTATATCAAAGGTATTTTATACACCTCATATAAAAATATATGTGTATAACATGGTATGTGTTTCAAAGAAGGAAAATTAAGAGAAAATTACGTTTTCGTTTAGGTAACTTTTGAAACATAAACCACATAATAGAAATGTCAAAAAAGGTTATTTAAATACATTTAAATTTAAATATAAAATTCATATAATACATTTATGGGAATTATATACACTACACAAAATAAGTTATTAGTGAATAAGTCATGTATCTCATGGAAATAAAGAGTGAGATAAAATTCCCTTACCTTATGTCTTGACTCTCGTCACAATCATTAAGTACTAATGCATAATAAATGTATATTTATCGTAAATATTTTATAGAACCTTATTATTATATCTATAATGATATATTATTTGATTAAAATTATATATTACATGCTTATTATAAATTCAATGTTAAGGTTATGCTTTGGTAATGTCCTATTTCTTTTTATCATGTATCTTAATTTGTTATATCAATTTAATTTATACTTATATCATCATTAATAGAGTAAAAAACATCATATAAATACAATTTATTTCATTAACTATTTATTATATTAATATATAGATCATATATGTACAATATGGAATACCCTGTTTAAGGAGACGGTAGGTCACACGTACACAAGAACACTGTTTCTTTTTTATTATCATATTGAATGGAAGAATGTAAATGAAATATATGTGTTTATATATATCTATATATATTACTAAAGAATTATTATGTCATATATATTATATTTTTTCACTAAACCCATACTTAATACATTCCATGTACTGTGTGGATGGATCACAATTCTTTGAGGGGGAGGTATTCCATACTAACTCAAATGAAAGTTTCATATTTACAGAAGTTGTAAAGTATACAGATAGGTATTGTAAAATAATTAAAGAATCTTAAAAGAATTAAAAATATCATAAATATTATATAAAAATAGAGTTTCCATTATAATTTCCACCATGAGAGGCAGTAAGAGAAGAATGAACAATCACTATTTCGTGATGAGATAGTTCACCGTACCCATAAACACTAAGTTCATTACCCATTAGATTGATTTTTGTGTATTTTTAGGTCAAAAAAATTGAATAAAAAAATATCTGAAAATTTAGTGATCTTTTGTTTTTTATAATAATTAATTTAGGTTATTGGAGGGGATAGAGAATTTAAATAGATAAATATCTTGACGGAGTTTGTTACCTCTTCTATTGGTAACACCTTTTGTTTTTTAGCAAAGTAATTAATTGGATTGATTTATTCCCTTTGAGGGGAATAAAAGATTAAGGAAGGAATTTTGGGGAGATATTTTGTAAGATAGTTTCAAAAATTTTGTGACTTGATAGGTGTATATAAGTGTGAGGAGAGGAGGACTTTTATTGTGATGGAGGAGTGGTACCCTTGTATAATTTTGAAAAAGGGAAACCCCACCGATATTATTATATTGTGTGTGAATCCAATAATGGTTAAATTTATATAAAAGGGAGTATAGGGTATAAAAATTTCTACAAAATGAATTTTGGACAGCTTTATAGGTTTTTGTGGTACTTATGGTTATGGTTTTGTCTCTTATTAAGATTAATTTAACCTTCATAGTTGTAATTAATTATACTTTATTTTACGAATATTTTGTTGAAAAAAAAATATTTTTATGTTATTATAAATTATAAATTATTATTATTCCAAATATGTAATCCATTTCTAAAAAATAATACCTCATAAGTGGATGAAATTAATTTAAATATAATCTCATGGATAGGACGAAAAATCATGTTTTTAAAGTAAAAAAATTCAATAGTATGCTATGTTTTTATAGTCAATTTCATGGTGAAATTGATTCCAATGACCTGAATTGGATTTACTGATAAAAATTAAACTAATTAAACTTTAAAACCGACTACAAATATATTTTTTCATTACAAATAAATGATATGAAAAAGTATTTTTTGAGTTATATTTTAGTGTTTTTCACTATTCATTAAAAAAATGAAACATCCTAGAAAAATACAAAAAATTAAATGTAACCTGATTTTTAGGGTTATCATCCAAAAAATGAATCATAGTTTGAAATATAAAATTTATAAAAGTTCCAAAATTGATATCTAAAATATGTTCTCCGTCAAAAGGTGGTAAAAGTTCCTTAATGGAAATATAGGTTTTTATGCATAAAATATGGTTTGTTCTTATCTTATTCCTATAAAATATATTAGATTAATATAAAATATATTTGATAGAATATAATATATGTATATATATAATTAATATAACTGAATAATTGAAATTAATTTAATTTATATGGATAAATCATCTTTTTGAGCATAAAAATAGTTTGTTATAAAAATATTCCCTTTATATTTAATTAGTTCATTGTAACTAATGAATTTATTATATATATTTTTAAACCATATGTTTTCATAATTTAGTTAATAATATCCACTACCTCTAACTTAACGTCTTGTTTAAGTCTTAATATATTAAATATTAATATTTTAATAATATAATTTTGTTTCATAGAACCTGGTATTTTGTGTTACGCAAGCCATCAAGGAAATTCAGTCTCACGTATAACGTAATCTAACCTCAATTTTCGATGTATATAAATATAAAAATTAGGTTGCATGTAGTGTGTGATTAAATTGTAGTTGTGTATAACATAATTCAAGCATTGTGATTTAATATAAAAAAATTTGTTTTATTGTTTCATGAAATGAAAAATATCATGAAGATTAAATTAATTCAAAAAATATATTTCAAAAACTATTAGGGTGTTATATTATACCCCACCCTTAAATGTATTTTTTACTTTAAATTTATATATGCTGTCTATGGATTACTTATTTTTATTTCCTTTAATTGAAACCCTCATTGTAAAAAATAAACACTAAATCTTCCTTTAAAAAAAGAATTCTTTGACAATAACGGTTACCCAGAGTAACACATAGATGGGTTTCCTCATATGAGAACATATGTGTAAAGTGAAAACATGGAAATAGAAGAGAAATATACCTATCATGTTCTAATGGAGAGTGACTGAGAATTTTTTTAGAAGAAAGTTAACAATCACAAAGCCATAAATTTCTTATTGCCGAATGAACCATTTGCTTCATTTAAAAATATGATACTAATATAACATTTTCAGTTTCAAAATCCATTCTCTAAGGTTGAAGAATTTTCATGAGATTATATACATACATGATTTAGTATTGTCTCATAGTTTATTGTTCATTGATCAACTCCAATTCATCTCTTATTCCATAAAATGAAGGTGAATTTTTCATTCTTGAAGCATTAATAGTTCATGAGATCCATAAATTGAATGATTGGTCATTCCACGTATCTTTTGAAAAAAAGGATAGTACATGTTATCTAATATTCCATAAATAAATAAATATAAAGATAAAATGTTAATTCTCACGAACTTCATCTAAAGTATAATCTAAACATTCCTTAAATAGTTTTCCTTGTATCCTTTCCAAAATATAATTCACAATTTATTAATTAAATTAGATCTTATCTTAAACCAAAAACATTTTTATTAGAAACATGGGTTTATACCAGTAATGATAGAATATAAAATTTGATTTAATTATTTAATAATCCATGTAGGGAAACATATTCACAAGAAATATCACCAAAGGATGGACAACAAGACTTTTATAGAGATTATTCATACAAAATCAAACATAAAATTCACAACTTGGGAGTGCAGGATAATTATTTCTTAATTATCTTGGTTTACTTTATAGAATATTATAGAATAATATTTTTGTCTATTACTATTCATTTACATTTTTTTGTGTCTTATCATTCAGATTAACCCTTGTATTGGGATTCTTATAAGCGTAATGGCAAAATCCATGCAATTAAAACATTAAAGTTTTGGAGGTTAATTATATAAGGATTTCCCATTATTTGGATCATTGTATAACTTACTCCCATAACTTTTACATTCATCCACTCAATAACCATATCTTTGATGCTTAAAACATTTAGTACTCCCCTTATTACAATTCCATCCACCTTTCTTCCCAAACATTTTACATAAAAGAAGGCTCGTTTTATTTTCTCCCTGGCTGTTAGATTTTATTTGAACTCTATATTCCTTTTTTTATCAAAACCATGAGATATACACACAACCCCAATATCCATTTACTCCTTTATAGAATATGTTATAACTTATTCATAGCTTAAAACTATCTTATATTCATATAATTTTGATGAATTGGTTTCAAACCACTAAAGAATCGATCAGATTTTTATTTCGGGGTGAATGATAGTACCTGAAGAGTTCGTCGCAATATTTGAAAAAATTCCTTTATAGGAAAAAATGTATTCATTATTATTCTTATTAATCTATATTAATTCCTTTCCATATTCATGTGAATGATCATTGGAAATTTATTATTGTAAAATAAGTTCTTGAACTTTTCCTTATCAATTCTGTTAATTTCATCTTGGTGCATCGTATTTTTATTAGAATACACCGCTAATATTCTTAACCGTATAACGAATAAACATTTATAATGAAATTAACATGTTCTGGAAATTTTAGAATATAAAATATCTTTTTAGTGGTACATATTCATTATTAAGAAACAAGCTGATTAGAAAATTTTCTGAAATAAGGTGGATGTTACCACATGAAGGACTCAAAAAAAATTCTTCCCTAATTTTCTATTTTGGTAGTCAAGAAAGGATCATAGATTGAGAGATTTGTGTGAGTATATAAATGAGCCCCTCCATTAATACTCACATTGAATTTGGTTTCACAAGAGTAAAATCACTTAAATGTTCATCGCATTCCCCATTAACACAGTTCCTTCATGTTTCAGGCTATGACTAAAACCAAAAGTACAGAGTAAGAAACAACTATCAGATTTAGGAGCCACCAAATAATGAAAAAATACTTGTATGAAGTCTAAATCATGAAACCTACTTTAATATATGAGATATTAGGTTTATACTAGGTTACTCATATCCAACTTATATTTATATCCTTCATTACTATTCATGAAGAGTTTTTAAATTTACAAATTATATTCCCTAGGAGTATTAAATAAGAGGTGTAGCAAGGTCTGTTGTCATGTACCAGACTTCCCTGTGTAATGCCAAGGATATATTTTTGGAGTTATTAATCCTAGGTACATCTATTCCAGACCCACATCCATTTGTAGTATCCAAACATGGATATATTTCTATGAAACCTCTCACTAGATGCCTTACCAAAACTCATGGATGTTTTCCTATACATGTAATTATCTATAGACTTATCCTTAGACATGTCCTTGGTGTTTTAACTAAGGTTTTATTATCTTATATTCTAAAGGGTAACTTAACATTCACCCAAATACCAACTATAACAACCATGTGTTAATATACATTGACATTACATCTCATTTGTGGAGCACTAAAACATTACAAAAACAAACACCCAAAGACCGTATTAGGTTTTTAATTTTGGAAACATGGAAAAACTATTTTAACTTATTGAAATATCCTCAATGTTTCCCACAATTATCATTCCACTTAGTATTTCTACCTAAATACATTTCTTCATAACATGGTGAAGGGAAACATAATAAATTGGTGATCTCAAATGATTAGTGAGTGTAAATAAAGGAAATATGTTGTCATATCATGAATAAAAGGGTATGAGAAAATGATATTGATCATTAGAATATCATACCTTACATATGAAAAATCATAAACATGAATCAGGGAATAAATATTCGTCGTACATAGACATTAATCATAAGGAAATTAATAACATGATCACTGAAGGAAGAATATAATAATATGACATGGAATTAGGGTAGAAATATAAAAATTTAAAAACTCTTTGTCCAGGATGCCTAAAAATAGCATTATAACATGTTGGGATTGGGATAATAACTTGTGTACCTACATTATGATTGGAATTACCTCTTGTGTACCCTCTTGTTTGGAGTTGGGTATTCCCTCTCATGTACCCTCTTATTTTCTACTTGGGATTCCCTCCTGGGTACCCTTTAAGCTCATAAAAACATTTATCATTACCCAATTAATTGGATGGATATATAGGTCCCACTCATCTAATAATGAAATCATTCATAAATGTGCCACAAAATAATATAAAATCAGATCAGAACCCATGAAATTAAATGGGTGCCATAAAAATGAAACATACCTTAACCTATGAAAAAAGAAGCATGTTTTATAATCATTTGATCAAATAATAACTCATGAAATTACAGGGTTTCATAGACATTAAACCTATTAAAATATGTGGGTTTCCTAAACATCATGCCATCAATATAAAGACCATTCAGAGAAATAATATGAATAAAACCCTTAGATCATTTCCCAGAAAGGCATGAGTAACACCAATGGATGTGATATTAGAAGGGAAATAATTTTGAAAGCTTTTCTAAAAAAATTTCATGAGTAACGTATCCTTTCTCCTGTAAAACATTCTTTTAAAATCATAAATCCTTTTGAGTACCATTTTCTGTGAAAATAAACCTGAAATATTATAAATGAAGCATTTAAAAAATCCTTTTTCATTTGAAAATCTATAGAACTGCTTGAAAAAATTTTGAAATCCGTTTTCTCATGAAAAATTATAAAATAATTTTTAAAAACAAGTGAAGACCATTTCATTGAAAATATATTTTAAAAAAAAGTCATAAAAATTAAACTTTTAAACAAGAAAATGTTTCTTCAAATAAATGACGATGAGTAAATCTAGACATGTAATACAAGGTAAAAAGAACATTCCTTTACTGAGTAAAAATTTTAGAAAAAATCCATGATTGGAAATCGACAAGAATATTCCATCGAAAAAATTTCTAAAAGACTAAAAGTGTAAAATTTTCTTCTAATTATCATATTAGAATAATAGAATATTATTGGAAACCTTTTTAGAAAATATGGTTATGAAGGAACATAGATTTCTGACCCAAGAGGGAGATAAAGTCATATTTTCTTAAATTTAATTTCTTAGCTCTCCTATGTACCAAATAATGAAAACATGGTAATAATAATTGAAGACAAAAAGACTAACCAATGTAGAATACGTTTCATGGGTGTTCTTCAAAGATTTATCATAATATTTCATCAATGAAAATTTGATCATAAAAAATTACGATAAATGATGATATTGGTTTAATTAGTTGTTATCACATGGTAACTATGAATCATAGTCCATGTGTTGTAAAATGAAATTAAATAAAGATTAAGAAATAATTAAAATAATGGGAATCGTGATATATTATTTAAAAAAATGTTTATTCACATCATATAAAAATGTTTTTGTATTACATGGCATGTGTCTTAATGAAGGTAAGTTGAGACAAAAATTACTTTACAAATTTTTTTACTTTTGAAACAAAAAACACATGAAAAAAATATCATAAAATGGGTAATTAAATTTCTATATATTTTTTGGGACCACATTTTGTATGAATATTGTATTTGTTTTCAATGGGTGTAAATGGATGCCAATGAAGAAAAACATGATGAAAGAAACTCTACTAAGTGAAATCAAATGATTGATGCATTGTTCCTAAGTTCAAAGAGCTTGTAAAATGTGAGATACATTGTTTAAAACAGTGGGGTAGCATCCTTTTATAGATGATTTAAGTTCATTGGAATTAAAGTTCCAAAAACAAATGATTGAAGAATATGAGAAGAGGAAGTGAAAGGTGGCCATGCATGGGTTGGTTTGTGTTTAAAGATGGCCATGAATTTGGGTGCATACATAGTTTTCTACTAAGTATTTTCATTAGGTTAACTTAAAAAATAGGCAATCCCACTAGCCTTTCAGCCTCAACTCAAGGCTCATGCAGGACCACAGTGTTTAACCGCACCCATGGGGAAGCCAGTCAGGACATCCCACAAGTGAAAAAGAGGGCACAGAGCACGCCCGCAGGGAGTTGAGGGTGGGTGCAGAGCGCGACCACAAAGAACATGGTAGGGGGCGGTACCATGGTGGGAGAGGATGTAATCTGGGATATAGGCAGGATGAGTTGATTGATAAACCGAAACATTGCCCCATCTACATGCTAATGTGGGATGTGTTTTAAAAATCAAAGACTTGATCTTGTCCATTCAACTAATCCAACATCTCACTCATCCATTATACAAATCCATGGAAGATATATCTAATTGTGGTCATCCATCATCTCATGCCACACTAAATTGAACATGACACATTCGATCTCTTGAAGGTTCTAGTTTAAACTGCATCATCTTCAACCTCCAGTGCCCGATGATGCCACTTCCATCCATCGAGTTGATGAAGAAACATGTCCTGAACCTCCATGTCTTATCATCTTTGGCATCGTGAAGGATACTAGATCGTACATAGACCATGCATGAAATCTCCATCTTTCATGTATATGATATCTCAATGAAGAAGGTTTGGCTATGACAAACAGAGTTTCTGAGGCCACACGGATTCAGGAAAGTATTTAAAAGGATATTTCATGTGTTCTTTTAAACCCATGAACATGATTAGAAGGGGATAAGGTCATGCACATGAAAATAGAACAACCGTATATCTCAGCATATACTTTACAAGGATTTTATAATATTTAAATAATCAACGATCTTGGTTCTTCAAAGGGAATATCTCAACCAATTCAGAGGCATGATTAAGAATTTAAAAAGGAAGAACTCCCCACCTAAAAATAAAGCTAGACCAAACCAAGGATCAACTGCCCCCACATACGCAAGAGATTTTGTTTTCGAAAAATAGATTATCCCCATGTGCACTACTTCACAGAGAGCATCCAGGATAACCACAAGCCATTAAGGCTTCATGAATAATGTTTCCTGCAAATCCTTCTATTATGTAAAACAAACTCTCAACATTACTTTTGAAAAGAACCATGTTCTTCAAAGACACGAGAAAACACAAAGATCCTCCCTCTATTTCACGATGAACTAAGGATCACAAAACCCTCATGGTTCTTGAATTACTATTTGATATCCATTAGATAGTGATCCAACTGTTCATCGAAAATATCGCACACCTTATTAATGGAAGAACCTTGCTTCGCAAAGGGTAGAACATACTGTGCACAGAGAACCCATGCGTCTCACTCACGAACGAGAATAGGAAACCTATCAGGTTCATGAAGATAAGGATAACTTCCTATGGTACGCATGATATATCCTTATATTTTAATGGGTTCATGATTTTCATAAGAAGGAGATTACAAGATGAGGAAAATATGTATTTTTATGGCTTCATATTCATGATCTAAAAAAGCATCATTTATTGTGTGTGCACATGTGAAGAACCTGTCCAAGGGTTATCACCCATTCGGTTGTGGATGATTAAAATAGGGGAAGGAGAAAGGCATATGAAGTGTGTGCATGAAGAAATAATCAAAAGGGTTTCACCGATTGGGGTTTGAAGAAACACACATGTAGACCTAAATAAACACCGTAACTAAGTGAAAGATATATAGAATAGGAAAGTGAATGCTTTCATGCAAGCACATTCTCACGTTAAGATAATTAAGGAATGAATAAAAACATTGTGTGTATATTTGTAAAGACTAAGAAGAGTTAAGAAGAAAATAGTTCAACCTAAATGCCATATGCATGATAAAATTCATACATGAACAGAAAGAAATAATTGATTCAGAAGATGCCAAGTAAACTGATCATCATTTCTCGAAAAATCACATAGGATTTTGCAATTCTTTTCATGAAGTGAAGAAAGAGATTTAGTACATTCAGTTATTTCACTAAAGGAGAATACTGAATAAAAAGTAGCATCAATTCAAGACTCTGATGCAAGAAATGTATTATACTGAATATGAGACAAATACTTCCATGCTTATCTGTTGAAGCGACATTCAAGTCGAAAAACTGAGTTAGACATCCCTCAAAGAATTGATCTAGGGGAGTCAATAGATGTGATTCGATTGAAGCAGGGAGCTATCCCAGAACAATTATGTAGTGTTCCTAGGACCTAGTGATTGTGACCAAACCTTTTTAATCAACATCTATATGAAGATTAGTGGAATTAGGTACGACCGACAACCTGTCGGCATATTCTCCTTGGATGTTGCCCTTAGTGGTGAACCATGTAAAAGTTTTGTGTTTTTCTTATGTATGTGAATGATTTAATTACTACACATATCAATTATAGAGGGTTAAACATGTTCCTAACAATGTGTGAACACGATCCCATGACGAAGAGAAAATTTTGGAACCCTGATCCACCCCCCCCCCCTCTCAAGCTGGTCTAGGGTTCTTCAATTTGTATAAGAGGTATGTTTAGGTATGTTGGATACTCTACAGTAATATTATATAGTGGATAATTTATGTTTTATTTTCTATGTTAATAATGAAGTTTAGTTTTTGTTATGATTCAGTTACCTGTGAGAAGAAGTCTATATCCAGCAAGTCCTTGACAAACAAGAAAAAGAAGGTGAAGAATTAGTTGAAGAAGTCCCACTTGTATAAAGAAGTTATAGTATCGGGTTCTCCATGTCATTCCAATAATGAAGAAATATCATGCTTGGAATGAAAAGAGATGGTGGATTATTTAACAAAAAAACAAGGATTGCAGCACAAGTGGTGATGTTGATCAAACTCTTACCTCACATGAGCTTCCAAGTGATCAGGAGAAATTAATAATATATCTTCATGATATTCCTGAAGAACTATTTTTTTATATTTTTATAATATGTCAATTCATGTAGGTTGATATTACTCGACCTAAAAGAGAAGCTAATAATGTGGAAAAGGTCTTAGTAGTAAAAATTTCAGAATGTTGAAACCTCTCCAAATAGATTGATGTCTTTTAAAATAAAGAAGGGGTCAATAAGACTGTAGAATAAAATCATCGTGAACTTGAATATGAGTTGAAGAAGATCACTGAAGTCAAGAGTTTATATTTGGAAGTAACATCCATGAAATTCATGGAACTTGACTCTTTGATTCAAAAAAAAGTCAAGTTGCATGAAGATGAAGTTAAAAGAATAAAGGAAGCTTGTGAAGAGAATATGACTATGGTTGAAGACTAGAAATTCATCCTCAATATGATATGTATAAAATTGGGAGCTTGGTTGTGTAATCTTGAGAATACACATATTGAGTCTTCTCAAAATAAATAAATATTTGCTACTGGAACTCAATGTTCACTGGAGGATTCTAAGGTCAAAATACTTCCAACATGGGATAAGAATATCATGGATTCATTAAATTATATATCACAATTAATTGAGAAAGTAAAGGTACCATACATAGCATATTTTACTAATATTTGTAAATATATCTCTAAAAAAATTATGGGTAGAAGATAAATCCTAAACAAGTATGGATGGGGAAAAGTTATGAGATACCTACCACATTATCTAGGGTGGATATAATTGAAAATAATATGGAATATGGTTCCTCACAGAGAGAACAACATATCAAGAAGAATGCCCAATAACCTTATCCTGAAGATATCATTATGTCAATATTTTTAGCCCAATGTTGGTGATGCAATAAGTTTGTTCATTGTGCATTTGATTGTTTGTACAATCTAAAAATGAAAAATCTCAAAGGAAGATCATCTAAAAAGGGTGAAATGCATAGAAGGGGAAACAACATCCTCCTGTCCAAAAACATCATTACACTACAAAAATATTTGGAACGCTTTACAACATCTGTGATGTATACAATGTCAGTGGTCACAAGATTGGAATATTCTCATCTAATTAGAGATAAAAAGAGAATTAGTATAGAAGAACATTGAATAATCAATGTGAAGGATCCAATCATGATACCTCAATTCATAATGACATATTAGTTATCTAGCCCAAGGATTTGGAAAGAATGATGAAAATTAAAGTGGTCAGAACCACACAATCACAACAAGAATTTTAAATCTAATGTGAAAGTGTGTAGAGTGGATCAATTAAATCATCTTGGTTGAGAAAACCATCTCAACCTAGCAATTCGCATTGATAAATCGAAGAGGATCCACCTTATTCCCTTAAATCATTGTGTATTTTATCTATTATTATAATATATGTAATTAAAGGTGAAGCGAGATCTCAGGGGAAGAACCTGAGAAGTGTTCCTTTGAGGGGGAGACACATAAATAAGATCCTAGAGTTATTATTTCAATTAGTATCAACTTTAGTTGGTATCAAATTCAATTACTCTAGAGATTTACTAAAGATCATGTCATTGGAAAAGGTATGTAATTTCTCAATATCGCATCCTTGGTTACACAAAATAAAAATTATCTTACAAAGGGGGATTAACTAAATCAATCAGTGAAATAAGAAAATTAGATGTTCCTCAAGGTCACTTATCCTACTCATTGTGATTTAATGTTTTGATCCATTTGTTGAAGTCAATGTAAGAGTTTCAGGTTGATTGTTATTAAAAGGATCTCATCTCTTTAACCTGGAATGTAAGTTGAAAGACCCTTGAATAAAATTATATAAGTTCTCATCTCACGAGGTATCATGATCTATGGATAATGGAAACCTTTTTTGTCTAGATCAAATCCTCTTGTTTTCTACACTGAGCATTGATCATGTAGACTTAGAGTGAAATGATTTATGGATCATTTCATAAGTATGTACTGATACCCTATCTATCATAAACATTTTATTTATTGTAAAAAAGTGGGATAGAATGTTAAATGATATAAGACAAGTGAAGTAGAGAGAGAAGATATAAGACTCTAATTTTGGTATTGACATGCTCATTTTAGAGAACATTGAAGTATTGAAAACAAAGACAAAGCGAGAGATTTTTGGGACCACTTTGTGTATGTAGATTGTATTATTTTTCAATGGGTGTTAATGGATGTCAATGATGATCAACATGAAGAAGGATACTCTCTTAAGTTAAAACAGATGATTAATGCACTGTTCCTAAGTTCAAAGAACTTGTTTCATGTGTGATACAATTTTTTCAACATTGAGGTTGAATCCTTTTACAGATGATTTATGTTCATTGGAATTAAAGTTCCAAAAATAAATGTTTGAAGAAGATGAGAATTGGAAGAGTAATTTGGCCATGCATGTGATGGTTTGTGTTTAAATATGACTATGTATTTGACTTCATACATAGTTTTCTACTATGTATTTTTATTGGCATTACTTAATAAATAGGCCATCCCACTAACCAGCCAGTCATCCTTAACTGAAGGCTCATGTGGGACCATAGGGGTTGACCATGCCGATAGGGAAGCCAGCCAATGGATCCTGCAAGCAGCATAGTGGGCGCAGATCATTCCTATAGGGAGAAAAGGTTTGGCATAGATTGTGCCCGCATAGTGTGACCGCAGAGTGTGCCCACAGAGAAAATGGTTTGGGGTGGTACCATAGAGGGAGAGGAAGTAATATGGGTTGTAGGCGGGAGGAGTTGATTGCTAAACCGTTGCATTTTCCTGACTCTATTTTAATGTGGGAAGCATTTTAAAAAAATAGACACAGTCTATGCCGTTCATATAATCTCTCACATCACTCAACCATCTGACCAATCCATGGTAGATGGATCTAATTTTGTCCATTGATTATCTTGTGTCGTGCTAAATTGAACATGATCTATTCAATCTCCCATGGGTTCTGGATTAAGCTGCATCATCTTCAACCTCTAGTGTCCAATGCTGCCATTTCCATCCACTAGAGATGGTGAAGAACCATGTCCCTAATAACCATGTATTATTATTTTTGGCATCATGAAGGCTTCTAGATTGTATCGAGACCATTTATGCAATCTTTGTTTTTCATGCATGTGATATCTCGATGAAGAAGGTTAGGCCAAGGAAAATGGTGTTTTCGAGGCCATGTGGATTTGAGGGAGCTTCTGAAAGGAGATTAAATGCATTATTTTAAAACCATTCATGTGATCAGAAAGGTAGAAGGCCATTCACATGAAAATAAAACAACCATATATCTCGAAATATCCTTTACACAGGTTCAAAATTATTTAAATAACTGAATATATTGGTTATTCAAAGGGAATATCTCAGCTGATTCAAATGAGTGATTTAGATTGAAAAAAGGATACACTCCTCCGCTATAAATAAAGCCACAAAAATCCAAGGAGTGGTTGTCCCCAAATATTTGAGAGATTATATTTTCATGAAACAGGGTATCTCCCAGTGCAAAATTTCGCAAAGGGCATCTAGGAGAACCAGAATCCTTCAAGGGTTCATGCAGAAGGGATCCTACAGAGCCCTTGGTTGAGTGTAACACACTCTCGTCTGTTCTTTTGAAAATAACCATGCTCTGTAAAGTTGAGGAAAAACAGAAAGCATCTCCCTATATTTCATGATGAACTGAGGATCACAAAACCCTCCTCAATTTTGAATTACCCTCATAGTTCCATGATTTAGTTATCCCACTATGCATTATGATGATCAAAAACCTTGTGCATGGAATATACCTGCTTCACAAAGTGTGTCACATATTGTGTGCATAGAACCTGTGATTCTATTACAAGTAGTAGAACCATGAAACAATCACGTTCATGAAGAGAAGGATAACTCCCATTCTTTTGCATGACAAATCCTACATTTTGTAGCAGTTCGAAATTAAATTAAAAGGATATTGGAAGAAAAGCATATTTCGTATTTTCATTCATTCATACACATGATCTCAAGAAGCTCTAGGTATTATGTGTGCACCTATGAAGAACCTATCCAATGGATATCACCCATTCGGGTGTGGTTGATTCAATGGGGATAAGTAAAAAGGCATATGCAGCATGTGCATGAAGAACTCGTCCAAATGGTTTCACCCATTCCGGTTTGAGGAACCACACATATAAACCTAAATCAACACCCCAAATAAGTACAAGAGAAAGGGAAGAGGAAGTTGAATTATTTGATTAATGAACACGCACATGTAAAGAAAATTAAAGAAAAAATAAAAACATTGTGTGAACATTTCTAAAGACTAAGAAGAGGTAGAAAGATAAGATTTCAACCTAAATGCCACATGCATGATCATATGCATACATGAACCGAAGGAAATAATTGATTTTGAATATTCCATGTAAGCTGATCTTCATTTCTTGAACAATCACGTAAGATTTTATGATTCATTCTAAGAAGAGAGGAATGAGATTTATTTTTTTCCATTATTGCACTATAGGATAATATTGAAAAAAATAGCATTAATTCAGGACTCTAATGCAAGAATTATCTTATACTGAATAGGAGACAAAGACTACCATTATTATCTGTTAAATCATCCTTCAAGTGAGCAAACTAATTGAAAATTATCTCACAACAATGAGCTAGGGGAGTCAATATATGTGATCCAAGGGATGCATTGTAATATCACTAAACATGAATGTGGTGTTCCAAGGATAGAGTGACTGTTCCAGAACCTTTGCAATCCACATCTCAGTGAAGATTAGTGGAATTACGTATGACTAAAAACCTATCAGTATATTCTCCATAAATATACCCCTTAGTGGTTAACTTAGTAAAAGCGCTCTGATTTCCTTCTACATGTGAATGATTCAATTACATCACATATCCATCATATAGGGTTAAACAAGTTCCTACCAACCTGGTAATAAGATACAGTAATGAAGTGAAAATGTTGTCACCCTTATTCCCCCCATCTTAGGGTGGTCTAGGGTCCTTAAATATGTAATTATAAGAGGCATATAATACATTCACAGGAATTATATACACCACCACAAAAAGTGATTGGTGAATAAATCATGTATATGTTGGAAATAAAGAGTGAGATGAAATTACCTTACCTTGTTTCTTGACTCACATTGAATTCAGTCAAACCATTATATATAATAAACGTAATTGTATTATAAATTCTTTAAATAACCATGTTCTTATATCCAATACCACATGTGATTTTATTAGGACTTTAAATAAGCCACATTCTAGCAATTCATAGTTAAGGTTGAATTTTGAGTAATATCTTATTTTTTTTCTCATGTGTCATAATTTGTTATATATTTGGGACTTATGTGTATTTCCTAATTTCAAGAGTGTATAAAACTATATAAATATCAATTATTTCTTTTCTATGTGTATTATAGTAGTACATATATCATAGATGTATGAAATGGAATACACTGTTTAGGGAGACGGTATGCCTTACATACACATGAACATTGTTTCTATTTTATTAGCATATTGAAAGAAAGAAAGTAAATGATATATATATATGTGTGTGTGTGTGTGTGATTATTAAAATAACATTATTATATCATATATCTCATAAATGATCACTATGATAATCCTTAATACATTTCATTAATATCATATATATCATAAATGATCACTATGCAAATCCTTAATACATTTCATGTAGTGTCTGAATGAATCACATCGCTTTGAGGGGGCAGTAGACTACACATCCTCAAACCAAATTACTATATTTATAGAATATGGAATGTACAATGATATGTGTTATAAAATAAATAAATAAGATTAAATACATTATAAATATCATAAATAGTATATAAAAATATAGTTTCCATCATAATTTCTAACATGAGAGGAGGTAAAGGAAGAATGAACAATCATCATTTTGTGAGACAGTAGTTCATTGTACACAAAACAATCTGTGTGTTACCCAATAGATAGATGTGTGTGTTTGTGTAGGTAGAAACAATAACATAAAAATAGAATTATTTTTAGGATAATGGTTTTTTATAATAATGGAATAAGGATAGTGGAAGGTACAGAGAATGAATATACAATAAAGGAGTTTAAGGGAGGATGTCACCTCTTCTATGGGTAACTCATTTTGGATTTCACCAAAGGACGTCCTTGGATTGATTTATACCCAAATATAGGATTCAAGAATTATGTTAGGGATTTTCATGATCTATTTGGGTAGATCATCCTCAATCTTATGTGTCTTGAGAGGTGAGAGTTAGTGGGAGGTGAGAAGTCCTTTCATAATAGAGGAGGAGTCGTACCTTTGTAAAATTTTTGTAAAGGGAAACTCCACCAATGTTTTTTATTGAATGTGGGTCCAATTAAAGTAAATATTAAATCCAAGGGAGGCTAAACTAGAAATATTTCCATCCAATTTATTATGGACAACTGTATAGGTATTTTTGGGCCATAAGGTTATTGTTTACTCCCTTATTAATCTTAATTTAACATTAATCATTGTAATTAATTTTAATTACTTTGACTATTTATTTGGGTAAAAAAATATTTTTATCTTATTAGAAATTATAAATATTTATGATTCCAAATCTGGATTCTATTTTTCCAAATTCCAGACATACAAGTGGCATAAATTATTTTAATTATAATCACGCAGAAGGTGCGGCAATGCAGGTTTGGAAAGTAAAAAGGTTCAAAAGTTTGATATGTTTTTATAGTCAATTTCAAAGTGAAATTTATTATAATTAACTTTATTGAAGTTATTTATAATAAAATAATCTAATATAAATATAAAATAAACAAAAAATATAATTTAACTATATAAAAAAATTATACGAAAACACATATTTGACTTCAATTTTAGTATTTTTTTACTATTCATTAAATAATAAAACTCATTAGAAAAATACAAAAAATTCACCCTAAACAATTTTTTATGTTTTAACTTATATAATTAAGTTCATTTTGACATATAAAATTTTAAAAAGTTCTAAAATTTGTATTTAAAATATGTTCTCTTTCAAAATGTGGTAAAAGTGCCATAAAAAATATAGGTTTTTATGCGTAAAATTTGATTTATTCTTATGTTATTCCTATAAGATCTATAGAGTGAATATAAAAAATATTTGACTGAATAATATATATATATATAATTAATATCACTAACTAATTTAAATTATTATAATTAATTTGGATAAAAAACATTGTGATCATAAAAAAGTAATCAATAAAAATATTCCCTTTATATTCAATTTGTTCACTATAAATAATGAATTAATTTTGTAATTATTTAAACCATATGTTTTAATAATTTATTTAATAATATTAATAACCTATAACTTAACTACTATTTTATGTCTTACTACATTAAATAATACTATTTTAGTAATATATTGTTATTTGGTGAAACATGGCCTTCCGTGTTACACAAGTCATTAAGGAAAATCAGTATTGCGTGTAATGTAAGCTAACCTCAGTGTTCCATATAGATAATTATAAACATTATGCTATGTGTAGTGCATTAATAACTTAGTGTTTGGTATAAAAAATCTAATAATGGTGAATTAATATAAAATATTCTATTTTCATGGTTACATGAAATTAAAAATATACAAAATATTAAATTAATTCAAAAAAATATTTCAAAAAATACTGGGTTGTTCCAAATCTTATGTCACACCTAGTGTAAACCCTTTATTACAAAACTAACCTCTATTTATGATTTCTCATATGATACCCCATTTATGAGATATTTTATTTCTTTAGAAAATATATAATAAAAATATTAAATAATTTTTGTCACATGTGATTTGACTAAAATCTCGACGTATGTAAATGTAATGTGGTGTCTTGGAAAAAAACACCTCCCAATCCTAATGGTGGCCTCATATTTCCCATATGAGGCAACATTTAAGGGATATTTTATTATTTTGAAAAAATATCATGAACAAATAATATAATAAATTTAATAACATTATTAAATCAATATTGAGACTCTATGAGACTCATAATTCTTCACTAACGTAGCGCAAGGATCTAGAAATACACCATATAATATTCCAAATATTTAAGAGAGATTTTACCCTAACATAATGCCTTTCAATTTTTTATTAAGTTACTTTTATTGAAAAATTACAATTTTCAAATAAAACTGCTCATAAATTATTTGAAAATAGGGCATTAGTATCCTTAAAAAATTTAAGAGGCTACAATTCACCACCTCTAATAAATTCTCATCCTTAAAAAGTATCTCTACGTATATTGTTCAAAAAACTAATTCCATTGAGTTTAACATAAAATCCCCTTCTCACGTCTATTTCATTGGAGTAAAATTAGGAACATAAACAGCTCCTATTCAATCTATAGGATGACACAAGGTTCTTCGAGGTGTATAATCGTAACCTAAGGTATAAACCTCTTAGCACTAACCATGGTCGTTCTCCTTGAATGTTATTCATACTCATCACATATATAAGAATACAACACCATGCTTAGTTTAATTAACAAATAAAAAAAGATTTATCATGAAATCATATCAATATATATATACAATACACAGATAAACTATCCTAAAACGATAACCAAATAAAGGGATTTAGGTAAAAAACACTATGAAACACAACATCAAGTATATATATGGAATGTGAACCTATGTTCCTATTCATGATGCATTAATATACCTAAAATATCATAAATCACTTATCAAAATCATGTGCATCGTCCAAGGTGAATTTAATCAATGAAAACGAAAAAAAAATCCTTCTATTGGAAACTCAATGGTCTACTACATAGTGTTATATAGGCACTATCATAGATCCCCATCCTATGTATCAATGATACTATATCATAATAATGTTTTTCGAAATAAATTTACAGGGAATAAATAATTTAGAGTGTTTTAGTCCTACGATACCACTTCGTAACATCTTAACCTAAAATATAGGGTAAGAGTGACCTCATGCACACCTCAAATAAGAAATAGTAAGTGAACTAGGAGTGAGGGTCTAATTCCATCCATGGGGAGAATATGCACTCAGAATCATGTCATAGGATTGATAATAATCAATGATAAATAAAAAATCATAGTAAATGTTGAAACTGAATAAATAAAAGTTATATAATTCATTTGGGGACTTACCCAATAAGTAAAGGTTTATCGTAATCCTGCATGAGACCCGGGTTCAAATTTGGGTGGGAGAGAATTTCCATAGGTAATAATTGAGGTGGATATGATGCATGACGTAGGCAGGTGGATATGTAGGCATGACACATGACACATAAAGCTGGGGATGCAGGCATGAGGCAAGCCTGGTGACGCATTTAGTATGATGTAAGCCTGACGTTGTACTAGGCCTTCCGGCTTTGTAAAGGGCTTCAAGCCAAATGGGCCTTCGGGCAATGAACTGAATAAATAATTCTTGATGGGTGAGATATCCCTTGGTGGTGGGCGTTGGACTTCCTTTCCAGCCTGTGTGTGTCGTATGTGTGTATTTAATGCAATTGTTCCCCCATGTAGTTAATATATATAAATGAAATATCTAAGAGCTCCAAAAGTGGAATACCTATCCAGATTTTATGAAGTATAAAAATAAATAAATTGAAAAAAATTAAAATAAATAGGATCCTATAGATTCTATCTTGGCTGAATCCTTCTCCATGTTTCAATGGTCAACATTCCACAATAGGATCCTTGCACTTAATCAGATATCATGTCAAGAAATCTATAAGATATCTAAAATGTCTGAATATGGTGTGAGTTTAAATTCTCGACAGGACCCTAGAAATGCATTATTAATAGGTGTGGACATTAATAAGAGTGTATAACATAATAATAAATAAATTATCATATATGAATCAATCATTAATTGCATTCGTTCACCAACCAGGCCATCACAAACCTTAGTTATACCTGCTTCGATTCCATGCAAGAAAATATCAGAACAATCGTTGAAATGTCTAAATGTTAGATCTAGACTCAAGATTCCCAATAGTTGTACAGGAACTATGGCCCCAGGTCAAGCCACAATAGATCATCATTCCCCAAACCTATCTCCAGGTCAGGTCATACAGACCAACATGCCCCACTGTTGTGAAAAAGGTCTGATCTCTCACGTCTTTCATTCCACATGGTCAACACATTAGATCATAATCATTAATGACCATAATTCCCAAATTCCATGCCCCACTAGGACATCATTCTCCCTTTTCTATCTTGATCCTTTCATCAAGTCACATGTGGCGTCTAAACACACTCCCCTCTTTGGATATCAATATATGACCAAACCACCAATCACTTTGGTACCATGTATAACATTAAAACATAACTTATACCAAGAATATCACAGGCAAAAAATGACACCATACATAAAATATCATGAGAGTGAGTAAAATCATACATACTAACATGCAAGCCACTCAACATGGTCTAAAACACATCAACATACATAATCATAATATTTCAATCAATCATGTCTTATGGATACACATGCACCCTCAGGCACCACATAACAATCATGGGTTAGTTCATAATAAATTTGATATCATGATAATATCATATACATGGGACCAAATGGAAAGGATCTTTCTACCTAAAATTCATCAATGTCAATTAAAAGTTCATTGAAGGCTTTTTCTCCCAAATTTTATTCTCATAACAACAATAAAAAACCATATCACATGAATGAATATTGATCCACATGGGGTCTCTATAATGTTTATCCACATATCATCGCTCTTCAATTGACTGCCAACCATAGGATTTCCCGCACTCGGTGCGCTTGAGTTCCAGAGTATCTACACCTCAATATATCGGTAATGCCTCAACTATCAAAAAGTACCACAAAGGAATAACCCAAAGGGATTCCATGTCGTTAGGGTCCAAACGTGATAGACGGCGTGTCAATCGGATGCACGGTCTGTGAGTTATAGGCATTTTCGTGTCAAGGTCCCGGTTGGATTCGGGTACCATCCAACCCAACCATACATCAACTTTCTCCAAATCCCAAGTAGAGTATCTAAAAAGTACTATCACATCCCAAGGATTACAACACCGTAGATGGTTCATCAAATGGATACTTGTTTTTAAGATACAGTCTTTTAACTGTATCTGGGCCCAAAAAGGGGTCTGGGTCTGACCCGACTAGGTCAGACCGACCCGAACCGACCAGACCTAGGCCGCTTGACCCCATTTGGGTCGACCTGACCCGGGTTCGGCCCATCCCGGCCTGGTCTGAACCATCCTGGGTCGGCTTGATTGGGCTCGACCACGAACCGGCCCGACCCTCCGCATGTGGGCTGGGCCGCGGCTGCTCGGCCTACCGCCTGGCATGAACTGTGCGGGGGTCACGTAGTCCGTCTCCTAAATGGATCAAAGAGTCATTCGTCTCTTAATTATGAGTGCCATGTGGAACCCATTGCCAGTCTGTGGGAACTATAGGTAGCGGGTCCCCTCCCTTCACAGCGGCTTCGAAGCCGCGACCTGCATCACCGTGGTGCGTGACAGAGCACCGCCTCCCACCTCTGTGTCCGGAAGAGAGTCATCTTCCTTTCCATCTGTTGCAGAGATGAGCGATGGTTCCCCTTTTCTCCAGCTGGGGATCACTAATCATCCGTCACTGGGGTTGTGCCGGTGGATCTTCCGCGGGCCACTGGGTGAGCTTCAGTGGTCCTTTTTCTCTTCTGCTCTTGCCTACAAGCCTCCTGGGATGCCTCCATCGCTGCGCGGCTCCTGGATTCAAGGTTCAGTTGAATTTTTAAATTCGTCCCCCGAGGAACGTAATATGAACATAGCAGTAGAGGGTCCAGGCCTTATTCATTTGTCTATTCCCTTCACATTAGCATCTTAACAAGACGTAGAAATTTAATTCATCAATGATAAACTTAAATAATAAACCCTTACCTCTAGAATCATTGGTGACCACTGGGGACGGTGGTGCTTCCAAGTTTGAGGGTATTGAGGATGGAAGAGAAGGTTTACGTGCATTTTCATTCGTCGATCGTCGACCTCCAGACTGATTCATCAATGGGTATCATCAAATCCTTTGTTCATCATTGGAAGAATGTTTTCTTTCACTTCATCGGTGCTCACCACCAAATTCCTCCCAAATATCTGTTTTCCCAAATTTTAATTAGTCAAAGTAAGAGTTAAGGAATTAATTCATCATTTTATTAAAGGCCCATTAATTTGTGATATTAATGAGTTGCATTAATTGAATGTGGTGTGGTTACACAATAGAGTTGTCAATCCATTAAATAGATTTACCACCCAGTGGTCCCGCCACCGCCACTCAACTTTTAGAGAAAAATATAATAACAATATTATTTTATTTTATTATTCTTGAAAAAATATGAAAACTAACTTTTTATCCCAACCTACTATGGTGTAAGTGAAGCCTCTACTGAGTGAATCACAGCGTTGAAAATTCAATGCTGTCCTCATATTTTAATTATGATCATTAGTCCAAAGATAGAAAACGCCGCCCATATGTTTACTGATTGTAACCTTAAAAAAAGATAGAAAATTCCTTTCAGGCACACCGAGTTTCGAAATTAAGCACCGTTAATTTTCTCAAACTCATAATCATCCCAAATAATTTAAAAAAATTATATGGAATTTCTCGGTCTTCATATTCTCCACACCTTATATATTTTCATCCCTGAAAGATACAAAAAACGTGGGGAACAGATGGAGGTACTGAGTACGTATCTGAGCCTCCTACTCCCAAGTGCTCTCCTAGAGGTTATCATGCCTCCAAAAAACTCTCACTAAAGGAATCAACTACCCATGAAGGACCCGATCTTGTATATCCACTATATCCATTGGGAACTCCGCAAACGTCACCCAATCGTCGATGTTCAGCTCGCCCCGGCTGATAATTTGTGATGGATCATGCACATACCATCTCATATGCGAAATCTGGAAAACATTATGCACCTAGTGCATCTATGGGGAAAGGGATAAATGGTGCGCCGCCTTGCCTACTCTACTGAGGATCTGAAAAGGTCTAATGAACCTTGGAGATAGCTTGATGCCCCATCTAAACCTCTGTAATCCTCATCGGGATGAGACTCATAAGAAGACAAGGTATCCCTCCTCATACTCTATGGGTCTCCCTCTCTTATTAGCATAAGACTTCTAATGGATTTTTTCAGTCTTTATCATCTCTTGGATGATCTTCACCTTCTCTGTGGAAGCCTTTACCAACTCTGGACCCATGAGTGATGACTCCCCTGGGTATGTCCAATAATGGGGTTTTCTGTAAGTACTCTCATACAAGACCTCAAACAGAGCCATGCCGATGGTGGAGTGACAACTGTTATTGTATTCGAACTCCAACAAGGGTAGCTGGCCCTCCAAACTACGACCAAAATTGAGGACACCAGCACGAAGCATATCCTTAAGCTTTTGTGTGATCTGCTCCGTCTGACCATCTATTTGAGGATGGAAGCCGGCGCTCAAGTACAGCAGAGTCCCGAACACCTCATGAAATCCCTTCCTCAATTCGGATGTAAAACATGTGGGATGAACTGAGAAAGTATTCGATGACACCCCATGATATGACACAATCTCTTATTTGTAGAGGCATCCCATGCCCTCTACTGATCACTTCTCTCAAATGGGTAGGAAGTGGGCCGACATGGTGAGTCGGTCAACAGTCACCCAAATGGAATCGTGTCCCTTGGATATATGTGGTAGAATTGTCACAATATCCTTGAATATACCATCCCACATCCACTCTGGTACCTCAAGTGGATGGGCTAAGACTACTGGTACCGAATGCTCCGCCTTCACTTAATGAAAAGTGAGTCATTAGGATAAAATCTTTACCATTGCTTTCTTCATCCTTGACAACCAGTATTGACACCTGAGGTTCTTGTAAATCTTCTCTAATCCAGGATGTACCAACAAAGGGGATGTGTATAACTCCATCAAAAACTCCTCTTGTAGCGTCAAAAGTGCTATGGTGCACCCTCTGAAGAGGATGACTTGCTACCCACCTTATGAAAATCCATCAGGAGCCAGTCCTGAGGATATCAGATCCCATCAGGCCTCACAGTCTACATCCCCATTCTCTGCCTCCCGAACTCACCGAAAAATTGGGGGAGTGACAGTCATAAACTTGAGATAAGCTACTCCATCTCTATCCACAAAGGATATCTAAAACATGCCAAGATACTTTGTCGCCTCACTTAGAAACTGTAGACCAGACCTCCTACTGAGTGCATCTACTACTACATTCACCTTCCCTGGAGTGTAGACTATCTCAAAGTGATAGTCCTGGAAAAACTCTATCTATCTCCGATTTATCAGGTTCAGGTCTTTCTGTGAAAAGATATACCCGAGACTCTTGTGATCATAGTAAATAGTAAACGGTTACCCCATCAAGTAGTGCTTCCACATATTCCATGAAAATACCAATAATGCTAACTCCATGTCATGGGTATCATATTTATTCTCATGATGTCTCAACTGTCATGGGGTGTAGGCGATCACTGCTCTCTCTTACATCCGGACACAACCTAGTCTAGTCCCTAATGCGTCGTAGTAGACTACGCACCCAATGCCCTCTTCTGGAAGCCTCGAGATGGGGGCACTCATTAGTCACTGAATCAACTCCGGAAATCTCTACTGGCACCTCTAAATCCACATAAAGGGCTATCCCTTCTTTGTCAAAGTTGATAAGGGTGTCAAAACCATAGTAAAGTTGGGTACGAATCTCTGATAGTACACAACCAATCCCAGGAAAATACGCACCTCAGTCACACTCTTTGGTGGCTCTTAAGAAAGCACTACATCTATCTTTTCCAGATTTACTAAAACTCTAGTCTCCAAGATAATGTGCCCCAGGAAGTGGACTTCCCGTATCCAGAATGGGAACTTCAAGAGCATTCCATAAAGCTGGTGCTCTTAATGTATATCTAGAACTATCTGTAGTTGTGTGGTGTGCTCCTCATCCAATGCTCACTATATCAAGATGTTTTCAATGAATACCACCATGAAGTGGTCGAGGTAGGGCTGGATGATCCTGTTCATGAGACCCATGAACACTGTCAGAGAGTTTATTATGTCTAAGGGAATAACCACAAACTCATATTGGGCATACCGACATATGAAGGTCATCTTCATTACATCCTCATTTCATACCTTGATCTAGTGATAGCATAATCTGAGTTTTATCTTTGAAAACCATTGAACTCCCTATAGTTGGTTGAAGAGATCATCAATCCTTGGGAGTGGATAATTGTTCTTGAATGTCACTTGGTTCAGGTGCTGATAGTCCACAAAATGCCTCACACTCTCATCCTCCATCATGGCGAACAAAATCGGTGATGACCATGGATAAACATTGGGCCTTATGAAACCCTTATTCTGCAAGACTTCTAACTGTACCCACAACTCACGAAGCTCCATGGGTGCCATCCGATATGCTGGAGTAGATGTCAGTGTCTTCATGAGGTATAGGTCGATATAGAAGTCTACCTCTCTATGAGGAGGTAGTCTTAGTATATCATTAGGAAAGACATCAGCATACTGGTCCAACACTACAAGATAACTCAGACTCCTCACATCAACTACTTCGAGGGTAAGGCTTTCCAACCGATGAGTGACTGGCTGCACCCTCCGCTGTGTAAGTCCATCCAGTGCTGAAAATGTTCCATTCTTGCTGGTGAAGAAAAACATAGTCCCATCCTTGCAGCCACACCGCACATGGTGCCTAAAATAGTCAATCGAAGCATGGACTGTGGATAGCCAATCCATACCCAAGATGACGTCATAAGGCCTCGATAGTGCAACTAGAAGATCTCAGCTGAATATCTTACCTCCAAGTGTGAGCTCACACTATCTACACCAGTGTGTAATCATCCAATCTTCTCCTGTTGGAGCCTCTAATCATAAGGTTTGAGCCAATGAATCCATCGGAATCTTCAAGCACTGAATGAGTGATGCAGAATTAAAAGAGTGAATGTTTGCTATGTTTAGAAGAATTTTAGATAGGGTGGAATAGATACAGTTTATACCTCTAATCATCTCTAGAGTACCGTGGTTATAGGCCTCAACTACTTGAAGGTGAGATCATCCCTTTCCTCCTACTCCCTGTGGTTGGGGTGGACCACCTGGAGGTGGTAGTGGTAGATCCTCAAATCGACACCCACCACCTGTAGCATTGCCTGCTCCTCTGCCACGTCTATCACCCTGCAGACCTCCTCACTCGAATTTTTGCCTCTACCTAAGCGATCCCTCAACCATATACTTATCCTCGGTATGGGGGGCCAAGCAGTTGTGATCCCTCTGGCTAAGCCCACCACACGTGAAGCACATCCTTCTCCTCTGCTGGCCTACTCTACCTCGTGAGCTCTACACCTATGACCTTATGTCATGGGGTCATCATATGGAAGCTATGACCTTCTTAAATCACCACATCATCTTCATACTACCTCCTACATATGACTCATCTACCTGTCGTCTAGTGGTGGATATCACTGCTAGTTCCAGCTCAGCTAAGAAGATTTCCACCAATAACGCTCACTCGAGCACTCCAGCCTATGCAGTAATATTGATCGATATCATAAATTCTCTAATCTCTCGCCTAAGACCCTTCTCAAAGGTTCATACCCTAAATAAAGGTTCACGTACTATGTCGGTGGAGTAGCACAAGAGGTCAGTGAACCTCATTGAGTACTGGTCCACTGTTAGGCTTCCCTGATCCAAGTGCAGGAGCTTCTGAATACGCACCGAGTGTAGTTTAATTGGAACATACTCTACCCTGAAGAGGCTCTATAAGTTCTTCTGGGTGAGGGTTGCCTCGTCATGTAACTTGAGTGTTAGGTCCAACATCTCCCTCTTGTTCCCTGGAAAAGGCTAGAATCTAGGATAACGATATGATCTGCAAGTGTCCCAACTTGGAGGAAAACCCATGCCACAGCCTCCATCCAATCCTCAATTGCCTGGGGATCTATCTCTCCTTGAATCCTTGGAGGCCTATAATATAAGAACTCATGCAACATACTCATTTGGAATGCACATTCTGCTAGTGGGGGTGGTTACAACTGCTTCCCAATGGGTGGTGGTGCTGCTGGTGCACCACTCGAAGGTTACATCACCATAAGAGGTCCTTACACCGAAGCCTCATCACTCGGTGGGCCTTCATCATGAACACTCTCTGGAATCTTGAATGGTTGTCTACATGGAGGCATTTTGAAATGAAATTGGTGTCCCATGGTTAATAAGTTATACATGGTGATCTGACTCAATGAGTTCAAAAGTAAATCATTTCCATACTACACACAATTAGAATTTTAATGGACCGTGTTGGAAATCAGAATCAGGGTCCTGGTGTATAGATACATCGACCACCACACAAATACTGGACTCCCCAAACTGAAAACCACACCCGAAACACATCATACTATTTCCCCCATTGGAAATATCGGAGTCCTAGTTCTTTGATAGAACTGAATCCTCTGATACCACTTTGTCTCGACCTGTCCCCCGGGGCCCATGTCATGACTATCCCAAGCCCTCCTTCCACAGGATAGGGGTTGGAGACTAGCACTAAAAAGGCATATCAATATAATGGGAAGAAATATCCTTAAACCTATAAAAACACATGGACCATGAAGACAAAAAGATGTAACCACGAAGTAATACTACAATAGTAAAAGTGTTCACTCAAAGAAAAGGGGACTAAATAGAAGCCCAACTGAAAAGATACAACTACAACAGAAAACAGTAAATAGCTCTTGAGATCATCAACCAATGATCCTACCAATGTAGTAGGTACATATCATCACTATAGCTCTCTATGTCAACCATCACCACCATTTACCATCTGTTCATGCCTCCTATAATCTTTTCCATGCTACCCATTGTCTACACAGGACCAAAAAATGTGTGGGTGAAGCCCATGAGGGGGGAGTATAACAATACCTAGTAGGGACACCGAGACCCCTGAAGGATTCTCGTAATTCAAAAAAGGAAAACCACAAAGCATGATCTCAATCAAATATCACAAAGCAAAAGACTCATCTCAAAGTAGGTATACATCTTAGTGATCAGGAATAAAGATGATTAGTCTTAAGATATATCAGTTTATTCTATTAGAATGTTTCCACAACTAAACCATGATGGTGTTGTTCCATTGTCGATCCACATAGGGTCTTACGTGGTTGATCCACGATGGGCTGCTATAAGGTTGTTCCTCCTCATGTTATGTACTGCTAATCCACCCAAGTTCTCTAGAATACTAATCCACATAGGGTCACTATGATAATGACCTCCACAGGGTCGCAATGATGATGATCCAAATAGGGTCTCTATGATGATGAGCCACACATGGTCACTATGATGTTGATCCATATAGGGTCTCTATGATGTGGATTCACATAGGTTTTCTATGATGTTGATCTACACAAGTTTTATTTAATACCAATCCACACAAGTTCACTCTTCAATTGATATCCAGTAACATGATTTCCCACACTCGGTGCCCTTGAGTTCCATAGTATCTACTCCTCAAGATATCATTCATGCCTCAACTGCCAATAATTTGCAAAAAGGAATAACCCAAAGGACCTCTATTTTGAGGTATTGGCTCATGTTTGGGCTATGGCGTTTTAGGTGACACATCCCTCATAGATAGGTCAGTTGCACAGTGACTTCTATATGTCACAAATCTTTTATAACCTTCATGATTATTCCCATATTATTTATTGGGGTGAGATCAATATTAATGATTGTTTGACCCTCAATGACCATTATATGGAGATCAAGGACCACCATGAGAAGGTTTTTCACGAGTATGTTATCCCATTGGATCTCATCTTGTGGAAAAATAATGTCATGGATGAAATAAGGAAGGAAAATAAATTTTGGATAGAAACATTTTATCATGGTTTATTTTTTGTTTAGGTCTTTTTTGTATCATTGCTCATTTTTTTGGATAATGAAATTTTTGTGGTTTATGAGATTGTATCCTCTTATTTTAATCATTATTATGGAATTTCTATTTTTTTGACAGGTATCTCCCTTATGAGAGCGTTTAGAAGCTAGAATTTTTTGTTATGTGGTTTCATAATTTCTTTGACATTTAGTGAGGTGGTTAAGCTTCTACACTAGCTGTATTTTTTAGAGATATCTCATGGAGAGGGTGTAATGACCAACATTTTTAATTTTTTTCCTTCATTATTTTTTTAAATATATGATAAACCAAATTTTTGGTGAGGTATCTGAAGTAAGATATTTTATCCTAGTAGCCATTTTATTTATGGGATTTTGGTTTTGGAGTATCTATGAGAGGTATCTGTGGGGGAAAGGGAGTTACAACACATTTCAAGGATTCTGTGGTGTAAATATTTGGGTAAAAATATATGGGAAGTGCGTGTGATGTTGAGATGTTGGATTCATTATACTGTATGATGAGGTGCCGTTTCAAAGTTACTACAATTAATATCATTGATATAGTAAGGTGGATGACTATGGAAAATTCCCGTCGATGGTAGCTGAATGGATGTGGTTTGGTGATATTTGGATGTGGCATAGGGGTTCATGGGTTTTGTATCAAAATTATAAATTTCTATGTTTATAGAGGTAGGATGTAACTTAAACACCCTTTTTGGAGAATGGGTTATGTGGTGTAGGGATTTTAATTTTGCAATAGTCCCTCGCTTGGTTTATGTGATCTATTGAAGGTAGGTCAACATGGTTATCAGATGTGGTTCAATCAACTCGGTTTTGGAATGGTCCCTAATACTTTATTATTGTCCTCCTTTTGTTAGTACGTTCTATAGCATGGTTTATGATGATGCATTATGGTATTCTAATTTTCAGTTTGGCTATAAATACATGAACCCCCTATGAATCAAAATTTATCTCACATTTCCCTCTCGAAACCTAGGAACCTAATAGATATTTTATAAGGCCTTTATGTCACCTATTTTATTAGATTCAATACCAGACTTCCCATAATTTTATTTGACATACGAGGTGATTTATTCTTCTTTCCTAGAAATTAATTGTCCATTTGATCTTGTTTCCTCCCATTAATTATTTCCATGTCATGTAATTTTATCACCATCATTCTACTATAATTTATTTTTATGTTTATTGGAATGGTTATGTAATAGTATTCTTTGAGGAATGTTTTTTTTTCGAGAGAGGTGATTAGAGATTGATGTTCTGGTTATTTTCCCATTTAATGACTATTAGCTTCTAATGGTTAGGGATTTGTTGAATAAATTTTTTATTTTAGAATAAATCATAATGTGATAATGTTTTATCACTTTTTGTTGTGTTTTAACTAAAATAATAAATTAATTAATAATGGTAATGAAATAAATTATTTATTGTTGGGGATTAGATGTTTTTTCCAACCCTAATAACATGTTGTCTCTTGATTTTCTAAATAGATTGACATCTATATCTATGATTTAGTACCATGTTACTTATTCATGTATTAGAATTTTAATTCTATGAAAATTGGTTAAAGAACATAAATATGGTAATTGGTTTGATGAATAATAAAATAAACTGGCATTCTTAAAAATGCCAAAGATTCTTGTAATTTGATTAGAATCAAATTCATGCTGCATTCTTGTTGAATTGTTATCTTCTTGCATGTGTTAGTTGGCTAGATGAAAGAACCTAATGATGTCATTTTTATTGAAAATAAAAGGCAGGTTAAATGATTATTATCCTTCACAATTTTATATTTAAATTAGATTTTATACTTGAATGATTTATTTAATGAACTGGTAGCTTTTAATAGCTAATGCCTTTTGTCAGACATAGTTATAACATGTGATAATTGAAATAGTTAATTATAGATATAATAAAACCATCTATATGTTTAAAATATGTGGTTGGGGCCCTGTGAGTTTATTTTCTTGATAAGGCTGAATGTCTTGTGTGTTAGGGATATGTGATCCCATTAGCATCAAATGGATAGATATGTTTTTTAGGTTTTTTATTTCCCTATTTATTTTTATTGTTTTTTTATTCCTTATGTGATGTGATTTGGACATGATCCTTTAAATTCTATGTGATTTGTTTTCGGTATGGTGTTGATTTGGCGATATATGGGTGGGGAATCACAGAGTTTTTGGTAATAGTTGACTCATAAGACAACAAGATGTGTGGGGATATGCATGATGGTGTTGGGAATGGAACTATGTTTTTTCGAATAAGTTTAATATCGGATTATATGTTATTATGATTATTTGGGGATTCATTCTTATTAAATTTACTTATATTTAATATGGAAAGGTCACTTTTTTATCTGCATTCCTTTCCCCACTACTTGAGGTAGCTATATGTTCTTTTTTATGCATTTATTTTGTGGTAACCTAAGATTTTCCCTTGAGTTTCTAGAAATAGTTAATGGTAAGAAAATAACTAATGTTTTTACCCATGGTATTGGTTCTATTTGGAACTCTAAGAATAGTATAATCTTGATAAAGTGTGGACTTGGATGGATTATGACTAGAGGGAATGAACTTCACTTTTATGGTTATGTTCTGATTGGATACAAATCCCTTAGCATTGGTAGTCAGGAGTCCGAGAGAATCTAGTTGAAGTTATAAATGAAACATGGTTAATTCTCATAGTGTGATGATAATCAATATTATATATTTTAGTTTTTATAGTTTTAAAGGTTATGCCACACATTTTGGTAGGGTGAATATCACCTATTGGACTCTTGATGGCTTTGTTCCCCAATATCCAGTTTAGTGAGGGACTGATGGCTAACCATCGCACTTTGGATCCACTCTCTTCGTCTGGTTGTATTATGTGCTACTATGCTTTGTGTTTAATTCCCCCATATATGTGTGTAGAGTTTAGTAAGTTCTTGGGGTTATTTTACCATTATTCAACACTATATATAGTATCAAAAATGGTTATTATTAGTATGATGTGTATGATTTGCGATCTGTCGAGTTATATACTCAGTGTATGGGCTGTAATGTCTTGAGGTACAGTAGCTGATGTATGATACATGAAATGTGGGTTGTGGTTTCTTCCAAAACTAATATGTTGCAATATTGTTATATGGTGTGGGATGATGAGATGATGTAATGCACAAGATTCATGTTATGATCCAATATCTATGTTTTTTTAGGCTGTCTTATTTTAGATAGAAATGGCTCAGGATATACGATGTTGTGGCTGGGTTATAAACTGGTGGGGATGATGTAGAGGTGTACCTTTTTAATAAAACAATAATATATGATGTATTTTATGTGTTAGATGGTGAGAGATATACATGGTGAAGCTGTGGAAATAGTATTCCTTTTTAGTTGATGGGTTACTTTCACTTTTTTCACTAGGATTTATCATAATTTCATTAACTTTTCATAAGAGGATCCTATTGAGTGTACATGTTATTAAAACCCTATGAATATGTATAATTTTTTAGGTCAGTAGGATAAGGTTAGTGATCAATATAGATATAACAAGCTCATGGTTTAGTGGGATCTGTTTTGAATTCATGTTCACTACTGCATTTCAATTTTTGGTTCGTGTAGTTCCTTTTAAGTTATAATAGTATTTCAAGGAATTACATGCATGTACATGAGATCATTATTTTATCCTTAACTGATTATTATTTTTTGTTGGTGTACATATATTATCTCAATTTACATACATTTTTAGAGGGAGATTTTCATTAATTTTTATGTATGTTATACCCTTGAATAATTTTGGAAACACATGGTATATTAGAGGATAGATTTGGGTGGTCACAATCTCCCTTCCCTCATTGTCGACTAAGGTAGACTACCTTTCACAGGAGGGGGACATGACATAAGATCAAAAATGACACTTAATCATTTATAAATATTATCTATTGAAGTTATTTATACATCATAATAAATTTCATTTAATTACTTTGAAACTTTTATCCAATTTCATGTGAAACTAACATATTATTATATAACTATGTTACAAAATTCATTATGTGTCACTTCCCTAACGTATAATGGGAATATATTTTCCTCCCTTATTCATCGAATTTTATCCTTCTAACTCAGGTAATCCTTACCCAAAATCCTTATTTGATTAATTAACTTCATTCATGAGATTATATTCTTATGCTAATACCAACCTAATAAGTATTAAGGTGTAATCCAAAGGAGGCCTCTTAAAGAAGATGAATTCATCTAACTCATATCATTCATCATTTATTTATTCTTATAATTCATTTAAATAAATTCTATCCATCCTAATGTAGTTAATTTAGAATCATATATATACTAAGATGTTTTTATTATTATGTGACATCAATTTTACTCATCCTCTCTATTTAATGGGAAATAAATGTATCGTTCATATGTATGTGGGGAATACCGCCTACACATGACAATATGATTATTCCCCCTATCCACCTCAAATTAATGGTAATGATGATAATATTTACTAAATATTTATGATAAAAAATATATAATTATTATTTTATAATGATAAAATACAATTTTTAATTCTTTCCTTCTTTTTATTATAAAATTATAACAATGTTCATTTGTTTGTACAAATTACTATCTTCATTAACAAATTAATTTGTTTATATATCTCAATCATTTATGGAATGTTAAAAAATATATAAAATTAATATATTTTATATTTTTATTGTCATTAAAATTATGGAAATTTTATATCAATGATAAATAGGAATTTACCATAACTACAAAATTGAAACATACTTGAAAAACGATGAATTTAACTCATGAAAGGATGATTATAAAAGAAGAGTGTTAATGAATGTTTGATAAGATATTATACGTTAAAAATTTATGGGATTATAAGTTTTAATATTGTTTTTTATAGAATTATAATAGATATGAATTTATTTTAAATGAGGTTACAAAAAAGTATGAAGAAAGTCAAACTTGATAAATTGGTTTCTCATCTCACTTTTATTTTTGTGAGACATATGTCATATTCCACGCTTATTTGTTTCACGTGGTGTATATAACACACCATTTTTTATTTTATATCACGAATCTATTTATTTCATGGAATTTAATGTTTCACATGATATTAATTATTTCATGGGGTTATTATTCAATAGTTACCAAAGTGGTGAGGGTTTTACATATCATTATCTCTATTTAATTGGATACGTTGAAATTAAAATTTAGATGATAAAATTATAAGATATATCACTCATAATTATCATATACATTATTATTTTTCGGTTGTTTATAAATATCACAATTTTACCTTTTATTTACCTCTCTCTATTTACTCCAAATTATTAAGGAATGATATTTAGGAAATCTAAAATTATTTCTCTACTGAGTTGTGAGTCTTATATTCTTACAAGTACATATTCTATTTAAATTTTTTGAATGCTTGTTTTTAATATTCTCCAATTTTTTATGAAAGAAATTTTTTAAAATGATTTAATATCAATAAGAAGTCTAAAAATGAATCTTCATGTAATTTTCTCAATGAGGTCCTTTTCACCAAAGGTGATAATAAAATATTTTCATTAACATATACTACCTGAAGAAGTTTTCCATATATATTGAGTAAAATTCTATTGGAACCATCATTTACATGTTTTCATTGTTCCTTTAAAATTTTATTTCCATAATAATCAATAACTTTTCAAATTTTAAATATATGTTTTTAAAATAAAAAGGGTATATTCCTCAAGAAAAATTTCGGCGATGTTTTAAAGATACATTCACCCATGAAAACATCTATTAACGTTACTTGTTCTTCACTATAGATATCATACAATGATATGATCTTTACACTTTCTATTTATAGTTATTTATTTTGATGTCAAAATATTGATAATACACATTTTCTTTTCCAAGAGTTAATCTATTGTAAAATGGTAAATGTTCTTATGAAATTTAGAGATATATATAATTTTATTATACTTATGTAACAGGTGGGTCAATTATAGAACTATAGTGCATTGTGTAACGTTTAGTTTATATGTGAAGAAAGGGTAAACAATAGTTTGTCACAAACCCAATAGAAGGTACATGGGTGGTCATACCAAGCCTAAATGACGGTACATGGGAGGCTTTCTAAAGCACAAATAGGGTACATGAGTGGTTCACCCAAGACCAACAAGAGATAAATGTCTTAATAGATGTAATTAATAAATGATACATATGATTATGATTATGCCACATTTTAAGCCCCTATTATCAAAATATTAATATGTTTATGATATGAACTCATGCATCATGATCTTTAATTCTTCAAAGACTCATTCCATATAATATTCCAAATCCTAATTCTATGATTAGGATCTAACAATCACTATGTATATTTTTTAAATGTTTCTCTCATATTATCATAACCTTATTATCATGTTATTATAACATATTATTATTGAATGATTTCTACCGTGATTAACCTTACTGAGAATCCAAGATCACCCTTTCATATGTTTCCTTTATACAGTTTATGAAAAATGGTTTTATATATTACACCTCTAAGGAGTGTAAATTGTGGGAAGAAAATTATAGGGATGATGAAGATCATTAATCAAATAAGATGTTTACGTATATAATCTCTAAAGAAACTAAATATTTACAGTCCTTGAGTGTGTATTATTATTAAATTTACTAAATAATCATCTAAAAGGAGAAAATAATTTTGTATGTTATACTAAGGTCAACTTAGTTGGAATCAGAGTAAATGTGTAGATATTTTTGAGAGATTTTTATTTTAGAATGAACATGGGGGAAAAATCAAAAAGGATAGTATTTAGTACTGACTGGATCCTTACTGGTTCATGATAAGGGGTCCTAAGAGTGAACAAGTGAATAGAAAATCTTGAGGGATATGATTGTACTAATTCACATTATCTTTATAAACCATTATAAAGGATATAATAAGATATTAACCATGGATGAAATTGGTTAATCCTACGGGATCATAGATTGAAAATAAATTTTCATGATTTAGAAATTATATGAATGATTTTTCATAATTATAAGATTTTTTATTATGATTAATTTTTCTCATACTATGTTTTTTGGTTTTATTCAATGGATAGAACTGGGAGGAATCTTGTTAGTAATAAATGTGAATGACAATGTAATTATTTGACTATTGAGAGAACTAAATCTATGGAGGATATAACACAAAATAATATGATTATGACTAATCATATATCTCAATATAAGTTTAACAACCTAAATATAGTAAAACTTATTAATTAATGAAATATGAGAAAAATAAATTTCTAGTAAATTTAAGATGATTAGGGACATTGATGGAAGATGATTCATCTTATTAAATATCAAGAATATCGTAAAAATCACACTACGAAATGTCTCAAAGAAACAATATTATATTTTAAGTGTAGAAGAGAAGGTCATATACAAAGTAATTATAGAATAAAATAAAGAATTCAGTATAATTCAATAATGTTTATCGTAATCTACCAACATTAGTCCCATCTCTTACGTGTAGTGAACATAAGAAATATTCTAGTTTATACCATGACCTAAGAGTTAACTCCTTGAACAAGGTTGGTTCTATGAAATTTAAGTCATAGAAGATGAACATGATGGTTAATAAATTTATCATCCACTCTATATATTGGAATTTCATGTTAAAATTTGTAAGAAGGTGCCCGATGGAAATATTATATTTTGATAACTTAATGGAATTTGATTTCATTTTGAGCATTGATTTTATCTATCAATGTTGATTCCTAATAAATTTACAAAATAAGGAAATAAAAATTGATATTTTGAATCAACATATTAATTTTTATTAGTAAGATGATGAATATATGATTGTTATGGAAATTAATTCCATTTCATGGGTCCTGATTATTATTCATAATTAGTATTTATTTATGATGGTTGGTGATAAACTCAATAACAAATATATTCTTATTATATGTGAGTTTTTTATGAATTTATTGAATAGTTTCATTTTCTTTATTAAAAAAGGAAGTTTACTTTTCAATAGAAGTCAAACCTAGTGCTACACATATTTCAATCATTCCATATATAATGATCCCAATTGAGTTTTAGTAAATGTAGATGAAAATATAAGATAATTGTTATAAGGTATTTATTTGGCCATGTGAATCCTCTTTAGGTTCACATTTTCTTCTTGTAAAAAATAAATATTGGTCAATGCTACCTTTCATTGATTATCTAAAGAAAAAAAAGTTCAGTATAACCATTAAGTATACCTTAATCTATATTGATGATTTTTTGTCAACTATGAGGATCTGAATACTTTTTCAAAATTTACCATCATTAGGGATACTATTAATTTTGTTTCAAAAGTAAATACATACCTAATAAAACCTTTAATAAGAGGTATAAACACTATAAATTTATAGTGATTTCATTCAAACTTACTACTTTACCAACTATCTCCATTTAATTAATGAATAGATTCTTTAGAAATTACAATAGTCAATATGTGGAATTATTTATAGATGATATTCTTATATAGTACATAATAAAGGAAGGGCATGATGATAACATGAGAATTTTATAGAATACATTGAGTAAGGAGAAACTATATTCAAAATTAAATAATTATTAATTCTTGTTATAGAAAGATTAGACATAAGACACATGATCACACATGAGGGTATAACTATATATCCTTCTTAGATGAGAGCCCTTTAATTTTGGACAAGACTGACCATAGTGGCTGAGATCAACAGTTTTCCTAGTTTTTTTGGATATTTTTGATGGAATGGAGGGTAATTTCTTCTTACTGTATAATCCAATCACTATGTTAAAATGTAATGGAGTCATGTTCTTTCAGGTACATGGATGTGAATAATATTTCAAGGAGTTAAACAGAAGGTTGTTCAGTGAATGTGTTCTCTCACTACCCTGCAATGGGAATGAACCATGAAATATTGAAGGAAATTGAGAATTTTTTTCTTTCCCAATTGAGTGTTATACTATAAACTCATATGATGATTATGTAATCACAAGAGGTAGATGTAGAGAATAAAAATAAGGTTTAAATTGTTCCTGAGTTCAACATTGTGTATTATGAAATGATAAGTTTTAGGAAAATTTTCCAACCCCCCCCCAGGTAACCATCCTAGGACGGTATTAGGATAAGGTAGATAACGACACCCAAGTCCCACCTCTAATAGTCCATGGGTTAGTGACAAACATCGAGGGTATATATTATACACATCTGAGAGGTAAAATCGTCTAAGATATAATATGTTGAATGAAAGATAAGAAAAAATCTCCAAACAAGGCCAGATCATAAAAGAATAAAATATCATGTTTTATGCATGTAATTTTATATAACTAAACATATTTAAATAATAGAAAAGAACCAAATGGAAATCCTCAAGAACAACCTCAAATCCCAAATAGATTCTAAAAAATTTAATGAGATATTAATTTCTATCCCAATCTCTATACATCTCTTGTGGTATTGAAAATAGTTTATATATAAGTTGGTTGAGGAAAACATGTATATTCTATAAGATCATCCCTAAATCCTCTCATGTAAAAGATAAATAAAGAATAATACTACCTACATAACAAATAGTTATGCTAACTCCTCACCGAAACTAGTATAATATGTTCCCGCCCTCATCATGGCTCTCTAACCAAGTTCATAAATCAAGTAATAATATAATAATAAAAATAATGTCAAATAAAGGATCCTCAATACCCCTTCCCCACTAAAATGTATCTCTTCCAAAAAATTTCACATCATGAGTGATCTATCTCCACATACATGAATGATTTACCATTGACACCTAACCCACTATAACATATAATTTACCCTATGAATAACATCATATCTTCATGCACCACATGCATCACATTGTCTCATCTTCGATATCCACTTTTCCAAATATCTTCATGCACCACATGCATCACATTTTCTCATCTTCGATATCCACTTTTCCAAATAGTACCCAATTTTTTCTTTTATCTACACCATCATGTACATAAGGTATTATCCCTAAAGCCATCAAAACCTATACGCAATATAACTATAATAATCATTATGATACTATTTCCAATGATACATGTGTGGTAAATAACCAAAATCTATTACAATCCTCCACACACATATATGGTTAAGGTAACCACTATTTATATGAACAAATAATACTATAAGGATACGATGTAATAGAAAGAGGGGATGTTGAACATACATTCTTCCCCAACCTAGATATAAGGGAACACACCCCCTCACATAGTCTACGAGGTTCTAGTTTCCCTACTGGTATGGGTGGGGTACCATATGGAGTCACATAACATAATAATATACATATAGAACACAATCACAGTATTGGAAACAACCTATAATTCAATTTAATTATAGTTATCATCTTATGGACCCTTGATTTCTAATGATAAGGACAACATAACCAATATGAAAACATTAATTTCAAGAAAATATTTATTTAATTTCTTCCATTAAAATTTTTATATACTATATTGACCAAAACTGATTCCCATTCTCTCCGGGAATAGACCAACCTTTACCGAGGTTCCTCATGTTTTTTTATTCATTTGAAATTACATTAAGAACAAATCTATGGGATAACATTTAAAATTGATTATAATTCTATAATTACTGGTACTCTGGGACTCATCCTAAGCCACCATAAAAGTATGCATCAACCACACACAAGACTATGCATCATGAAGGTGGGAAAGGATTGAAAAAACATGAAACCTTATCATCCAACATTTATGGTTGATTAATTAATAGGAAATCATCCTAGGATTTAGAACAACAACAATGGGGAATCACAGGCTTGACTGAATTGGACAATCCTAGTTCTACCCTAGGAAATATCATGCATATCATCATGCATACCACCATATAAGGTGTGGATTATTTCCACAAAACTACGATCCCCCTCCCCTGTCTCTCTAAAACATCAACCATCCTAATCCCAAATCACCTAACATCACAAGGATCCTCATCAATATAAATCACACACAAAAATATGAAAAATACCAAACATTCAATAGAGAATATTGGTAAAAAAATATGGGCATCTAGTCTTCTCATGTAAATGAGATCATTCATCCCCAAATAATAATATTTATTATAAAACACTTTTATTAACATTTTTAATTAACTAATTCATTTATCATATTTTACATCCATTGGAATCCTAAAGTATTTTCTATAAAAACATCAATATATTTAAAAATATATTTAATAATAAATTCAAATTTTATCCAACTATAAACAAGTAAACTTTAATTTAAATGTACATATTTTATCACATTGATTCCTGTATATCATATAGATGAATGGTAAAAAATAAATGTTCCAATTTACTATTGTCCAAAAATTCATTACCATCATACAAGTATTACCGTGTTTACATTCTATATTTGATTTCTAAAAATAAAAAACATTCTAAACAATATAATATGCATAGATACTACAATATATAGAAATATAAGTTTTAATATTCTATCATATTATAAAAATATTCTATTAGTAAAACCAAAAATCCAATTATTTCCTTTAATCTATATTAATAGTGATTAGTATTAATTTCACCATTACCCAAAGATATATAACATAAAAATATTCTGATGGAACATAAAATCATAGGTGTTATGAATTCATTACCTCAATGATTTTAACATTCTTTAATCAAAATAATTAAAATACCCAATCACCTCTCAAATAAGTAATCTACAACTCTCCAAGTGTGTAACACACAAACAAACTAAAATAAATTTAATAACTCTATATGAATGAAGGAGCTATACCTCCACACAATATAAATGTATTATGGAAGGATATAAACCAAATAGGGAAGAAATCAGAAGAGAAAGAGGGAAAAAATATTAGATCACCATAGATATATATCTAGAAGAAGGGGGTTGAATCAAATCAAATGGGGCTTCAAAGGCCTTAGAAAAAACATCCTGAGTTGCTAGATATTGAGATTAAATTTTGGGACTAATACATGTTTGAAGGGTGTTCATGAAATTATAGGAATTATTGATTTTTTTGACCATGTACCAATTCCTTACACTATAAAAAAGGTGATGAATTAAGAAACAATATGGCATAAAGAAAAAGACCAAAACATGGAATACCTAATCATATAAAAATATGATTACTATAACATGTTCCATTCCATAGATCCTATAAATTTGTAAAATTAATATGGTTAAAAGAGAATAATATTATATCGAAATCAAAATTCCAATAAGGAGATGATGGCACAACTTATCTCAATGGGGTAATGACCTCAAAAAAGGTCGAACTGACAATACTCAACTTATTAGTTTTCACACTACAACTTACCCCACATATCATAAGGGTATTTAAATTAGAAAAAGAACTAAAATCACCCATTGAGTCCTACACCATGAAATTTAATTCATTTCATGGACTCATGGACTACGCAATGTAACACAAGCCATCATGCCATAATCCTACTCTATCGCTGAATATTTTGCCTTACTCCACCCCTGCTTCCTTAGAGCCTCCTATCGACACCTACAACACCTAAATCACAATATGTAATGGGATACAATGATTCATTCCCTTACATCATATACCTATCAAAATAATTCTCACCCTTAAAAAATTAAAACCAGTATTTGATAGAAAGGAATGAAAAAGGGTTATTCAAACAATCTCCCTGAGAGATACCTCTCAAGAATAACAAAATCATAGTACTAGAACCATTTCCCTGAAAGAAAGAATTCGAAAAACCATGGAACATAAAAAAATTGATCATAAATAGTCCCCCTAAGGATATCCATTTTAAACAAGAGTATATTCAAAAACAATTATCAAATAATTGAAAACCATATCAGAAGATATATAAAAGGTCAATATCAATGAGGATTATATATCATCTTAAATAAATAAGGACTAATAATCATATTATTTGGGATACTAATCACATATCTATGACTTACATTCCTTGGTTATCTATTATATGCCACTATGTCCTAACATGACACAAACTAAGCGAATTGAACACCCACATAACACCCTATCCTTTCAGTCTTAGATCTCATTGGGCTGCACATTATAGGTCACATCATCATAAACGTCAATCTCATGAAAATGTATGACTTGATAGTCATCGGGAAGATAATCATGAAGATATGACACATGAATGTCACCATGAAACTATATCATCTCTGGAGAAGTGATAATTGATACATGATGAATCTAGTATGATCACACTCTATGAAAGTCCCAAAAAACATGGGATAAAAAATAATCCCATGACCAAACCATCACTACCCATGATTACGATTCACCATAATTAAGACATGATATCCAAAATTTAACTATATTGGTAACCTCTTATGACCTGCATAGGATTTTTTATGATCATACACCACCATTATCCTCTCACAAATCACCGAGACAATCTTTATTATTATTTATACTAGTTTTAAATGAGAATTGACAACTCTCTATCAATATTCCAACACAAAAATAAGGTTATGATTGGAAATGAAATACATAAAATGATGCCACACCAATGGTGGAGTAAAAAAATATTTTTATAAGAAAACATGACCAAAGGTATGTTCCTAATCCACAAACCAAAAAAATCTAGGACATAAGAATGAAACATGTTTTAATAGTATTTATAGTCTTCTCTATTTGACAATCCACCCATGGATGAAAAGATGTTCTATATTAAAATTTTTAAAAAAATCATGATAAACACCTCCCCTTACCCTAGTGGTAATAAGAGGACAACAATCATAGACGATCATCATTGGAAATCCATGAATTCTCATCGTATTCTCCAAATATCACCTCAAAAAACCTCAACTAATATTGACTAGTTGATCTCTAATAAGTCGGATGATTTTTTAAAAATTACCATTATCTACTCAATAAAATCGAAGCCCCTCTAAGCTCGAGGTAATATAATGGAAAATATCATAGAAATATTCCCCATTTCCATTGAGGAATATCTAATTCTTGGAGAAACCATCTAGTAACATAGTTTTCAGCCTTCACCTTATGAGATTATATAAATATATAATCAAATTCCATAAAAAGTTCTTTAACCTAGGCCACAAAAACCAACCTCTTAGATCAGGGTACATCTTTGTCAATCTAGGATATATTACAAGTGGTGAGTTCCGGAACTCATGGAGAAATATCTAGTTCATCACAAAATAAATGAAAATCCTCCCATGAAACAACATCTAGTGGAGATCATCCTCATACAAACCATCATGAGAATAACAAAAAACAGCTTGGCCTCTACATACCTCCATTTCAGAATACCCCAGTTGGGAATCCTCCACCATCTACATTAAATATGAGGGCACTGTCATTTGAAAATTGAATCATCTTCCCCAAATATATCATATATAAATATTAATCATAAATATATCATATATAACTCTTCATGAATCCATATTTTCATGAAATCAATAACTTCATGACTTCATTCATGTCACCTAAGATACAGAATTACACTTTCCCAAGGAATAAAAAAATCATTAAGTCTTAATCCAATGAGAATTCTATCCACCAACACTAGTTTAGTTTCAAGTGATGTTGGGAGAATATATACCCCATTGTATTATGATAAATCAAAATAAAAAATCCTCATTGATGAGGTAATACATCCATAACATAAAGGATGACACATCCACTAGCAACTTCAGATTATGAGTTGAATTTTTAATTTATGGGTTCATAACTCTTGAGACCTATAAGAAATTAGAAACAATTTTTACATCAAAAAATCACATCATACAAGATAAAAATAAACATAAAAAACCTAAAACTAAACTACTTCTTCAGGAAAATTATGAACTGGAGAAATGATCATATTGTGTATTAAATAATTTAAATAATCCAAAAACAGATCATTATTTAATAAAAAATAATTATTTATAGTAAAGGCTATCAGAGGACTCACAAAATGAGATATTACTGGTAAAAACCACCATTGATAGCCTTCAATAAGAAGGAAACATTGAACCATTACAAACCCCATGGGGGTTACCCAAGAAATAACCTCTTCGATTATTGAAGGATACATGAATATACCATGCTAGGACCTATCATGACCCAGAAATGAAATTCATGAGCCTAGAATTCACAGTATTATAGATTCCTTAATAGATTCTTATGACGATAATCTCCTAAAATATCCGACATATACTATTCATTATCCTCCTCAAATATAAAATACATAAGTATTTCATTGATAAAAACCACCATGAACCCATCCAAAAACTCTTGGTAAACTAAAATAACAAATTCTATGAAAATTACTGAAATATTCATCACACTGAATAGTATTTCAATTAACTTATAATGCCTATAAAAAATTAAATATTAGTCTATAGTAAATCCATGTGCTTCACCCACATTTTATGATATCTTGATCGGTGATTGATCTTTTAGAACTAACTAGAACACTTCAGCTAAGAAAAAAGACATTAATCAATGGAAGAGAGTATTGTTTCATCACCATCACATAATTCAAGGGATCATAATTGGTATACATATTTATATTACAATCAACCTTAATTGGGAAAAATGAGTACACCCATAGGTGACAAACATTGCTAAAAAACTCACTATAAGAGATCATTAATATGTATTTGTAGCTCCCAGTACACTGAAGGCACCATCCTTCACATTAATTAATGGAGAACTTTCCAAAATGTATGTCATCCAAAACTCAATCTCTTTTTTATGGAGTTATCTAAAATATCCTTAGGAGTAACATGTCAGAATTTAGAAACCCGGAGAAGGAAGTTGTAGTACAGTACCGGTAAAAATCACAAGAGTACCCAAAATGATCAGACACTATAGTATCCTTGGAGACCAGATATATACATAAATTACTCTAGAAAAAATATAATATAATATATGAACATATCATGATAACAAGATTATCCCTTCCATCAAATCATTAACAATTATACAAAGTCCTCCTCTCAGTTTCCTAGGGAATGGAAAAAATATTGCTGATCTCGGGTGCATTGTAACGAGTAACACACAATGAAATATTATATAACATAAACATTAAATAATTAAAATGGGAAGAATAAATGAACATCATTAATCCATAATAAATTACAACTGATGTAATTATATATTCAGGATAATAAATTAAAACATTTATAAATATAACCATTCATCTTATTAAAAATATCAGATATAAATAACTTATGGTCAAGTATATTTCTATGATCCTTAACTTTTATTTATGATATAATCAATACATTATCATATTATGAAATGATTTATAATCCAATAAAACTTTGTTTTTCTCATAAGACCTATACATGCATTTAGTGGATATTTAATTTTGATCATCACCTACAACTTTTTATACCCAACGTATTCACTATAAGAGTCATCAATACCATTAATACCATTCCTTAAGGTACCTATTTCCAAATAAATATTTCCTACTAACAAATCGATAAGTAAAAAACATCAAATACTTCCCCCATTAAATATAATAATTTGTATTAATATGAGAACATTCCTTAATAAATATTGAATCCATTGAGTTTCATCAATGTTAAATGATGTATACTTATCAAAGAGATATAATGGTGAGGTTACTTAAAATCTGTAAGGTTATCCGTGGAAGATAAAAATTGTATTCAAGATATTGCATTAGCATGGGACTAAGGTAATGGTAATAAAAAACATCATCATAGTTCACTATGAGTACGAAAATTTTCTAAATAATATCCCAAGTGAATGTATCACCAGGTGTGTAGTATTAGGACCCCACATTATCATTCATGGTGACAATTGATTCAATTCAATATTAATCAATTTCGTGGTTTTTCTCCTAGGTTCATCCATGGAATAACTATATCCATGTTGTATTATCTATACAATGATATATTTTCTTGTAAATTAAACACAATTTTTCTTTACCAAAACATATGATGATTCAACAACTATGAAAAAGGTAACTCTTGAATCAATGGGACATGAGAGAGGTATTAAAAAAAGTTTATGTCCCTTAAATTTCATGACTAACATGGAAAATATATTCCCTATAAATTTCTTCACTACCCAAAATAAAAATGCGGGTGATTATAATTTTAGTCCCAAATAATAAAAATTGTCGCATAAATCCACACTTATGGTTTGGGTAGAAATTTAACCAATTAATCCAAAAAATTAGGGACTAATCCTTATATTCAAAATAATGAATAAAATAATTACATTATATAACATATCAAATAGGATGTATATACACCATATAAATGAAATTGGGTTCATATTACGAACAATTTCTCAAGGAAGGGTATTTGAGATGGAAAAACCTAACCACTTCTCATTACTTATATGATCTTACATTAAAATTATATATCATAAAAAATTAAATCTTATTTATTGAATTTGTAACCATGATTATATCCATTTTTATCTATACTTTTCAGAAATTGTCATTCTCAAAATAAATTCTTCTGATTTTCCACATCAGGTTTTATTGTTTTGATCATTTATATGAGTTTTATAATGGTGGTGTTCATATTGATTCTTCTTCAAATGTGTATTATTAGTATGTAATTATATTCACTATAAGTTATTATTTAAATAAATTTAATTCTTTAAAATTCCATTCAGTAATATTGTCGAAATTATTCTAGAAAGTGATGTCTATAACAATAATGATTTGGATTTTTGAAAAACAAAGGGTGATTATTTAATTGATGTATTATAAATTGATATAATATGTCCAAAACTAAAAATATGTCAATTTAAATATTTAGATTATTTTATATGAGTAATTATTTTTCCATGTTCATTCATGGTATAAATTAAAAGTATTTTTAGGTAGGTGGTTAAATCGACCAATACATGAATATACAATGTTAAATTAATCAATAGAGGGTGGTTTTTCTCTAATATCATAGAAAGATATGAATAATGAAACTTTTTTTATTAGTGTGATATATCATAATTTTATATAATTATAAGATGAATTAATTTATATGAATATATTACAAAATTTCAATAAAATATAATCCTTGAAGTATGCTTGTGTTAAATAAGAAAACAAATGATGATTTTTTATTGGTAATATCATTTATAGTTTCTTATATTTGTCATACCAGAATTTTAATGATTAAAAAAATCATATTTATACTTTTATACTATCCTTATATTCATCCTTGTCAGGTGGTGATTGAAAATGAAACATGTTACGTCATGGAGGCTATAGTCCTCACAATACATGACCAACAATTGGTTTCTTAATTAATGGTGGTTTTTGAATGAATATTGATAATACCCTTAATATATTTATCATAATGTATATAAATGAAAATTATATCATTATATTAGTGTGTATAGAATAAAATTTAATGAATAAAAATAATAATAAAGCTATGTAGTTGATAATACTGACATTAGGGACTTGGTTTTTCCTTGGAAGTCTCCTTGAATTTGAAGGGAATCATATAAATATGAGTGACCATGGGATTATCTTCATGGGATAGAGGTATATGAGGGAAATGGTGGTATTTTCTCATTGATAAATTCTAATGGGAGTTGTGTCTTCAAGTACTAAAGATATTTCCCTTTTATAATTGAGTAGTATGGTTATTTTTGGAACACCTTTACATTTTTCAATATTATTGTAGAAGTGTTCAAGGTTATATGGATTGAAATGGTAAAACATATAGGGGAATCATATATTGGTTGGTGAAAATATCATTCACTTAGTTATATGTTTTTTCTAAATTATTTAGGAACATTACACAAAGTTAAACACAATTTATCCCTTTTACATTTACATTGGTAGTTATTTCATAAACAAAGTAGCTAATTGAAATGAAAAATATTATGAATAAAGAACTTACCTAATTTGATAAATATTATTTTATATATTTAAATAATTTTATCATATAATTGTATTTAATTTATGAGAAATTATTTTAAATATAAATACTTTTAATCATGTAATGCCCATTTTTATAAAAATAGAATTTCTAAGCATTAAATATTTATAAAATATAAAATTATTTTGGTTGGTAATTTTTATTACTTGAATTGAATTATTTTAAAATAAATAAATGGTATTATTTTTTAAAAAAATCCATAACCAAATCTCCGTTGATAATATATGATTCGATGAAATGATGAAAAGACCTTTTCTATATTGAAGAGACATTTTATTTTCTTCTAAAATTGTGTTCCATAGGTTTTATAGGTTTAAAAAAATAGTAAATGTTTAATTTTATTCCTTTAATTCATATTTTAATAATTAAAATTGTTCATAATATTCTAGGTGATTCTTAAATAATTATTAAGTCATATGAATTTCATGTTTCTTGGAAACTATATTTTTGGATTAAAAAATATCCTCTTGAGAAAGGTTAAAAAATCATAATATATTAATTTAGATATAATTAATTCAAGAATTGATTTATATTGGGTATTTTTAAATTCTAAATTATAACGTTTAAATAATGTCTTGAATATAGGACCTTAAATGTGTGCATTTGTGAAATAGTTCATGATACAGTATTTGCAAGCCACAATATAGTCTCGAGTGTTACATTAAGAAAGCAATTAGGGTAATCTTATATAACCCTAGTAAAAATATATTGGAAAATATCCAATGAATTCATTATCTTAACACATTATTTTACATTTCATGAAATCCATGAAAGCCTATATTTAATACACAAATATCATTTCACGTATTGCTTCATAGGGATGTATCCAAAAAAATTAGAAGTCTTCCTAAGAGTGGTTCTTCCTTAATGATATCTCACTATATCTATATAATTTATTCAGAAAAGATCAACCTCCAACTTGGGTCATAATCAAAAAGGTAATGAGATTAATATCTACCTCATGTCCCATATCATATTTTATGGTAGGTTATATGAAGGAATGTCTAAATTCAAAATCAATTAAAGAATCCATCAAATTAGAAAAAAAAACAGAGGGTGCCTTAAATTGTGGCCACATTTTGTAGCATAGGAAACTCTATGGAAATAGGGTAACCAAATCATTATCTATGACTTCTATGACCTTGATGATGACCACCTCCATGGATGTTCTCTGGTTACTAATGATTAATAGCATTTGATGTCGTCCTCAACATGTTCCATCACCCCTCTGATGATCGAATGTTATAAAACCCTTCTGTTGCAGCCTCTTCTGAAACCAACACAAAGGAAGAACCTAATGAATAACACTAGTCACAATATTCCTTCCTCCAAAGGTCTGGAAATGTCTTAGATAATTACCACATACTAAATAATTAAAAATGTACAATCCTTTGTATGGGGTCTAAGAGATTTCATCTTTAGATAAATAAGATCATGATGGATGAAAAAATCAGCTAATATTCTGAATTACTTTATATATTGGAAATTAGGAACAATAAAAAATAGACATGATACATGGATAATCCCAAAGACTCAAATATAATGATGATCTGGTTCTATACAAAATTCTCTCACCAACCTTTTCTGTCACCAGGGCCTCATGATATGTTAGTACTATATATGGGGTAACACGGAACAAAAACAATAGACCTAAAGATTCATAGAAATTAATCTATATGGCATCGTCATCTGGAAACTGGTCATAAGTATATCATAGAAGGGTCTTAAAACATATCTTCAACTCTTGTATATAATATTTCCCATATTGAAGGGTATAAACATCCTAGAGATAGGAGGCCTTTGTAGTAAATGAATGAAACACAACTCAAAACCAGTCTTGGATCATATTCAATGACACAATTGATTCCTCTTGATCTTTAAGGAGTAATAACCACCACTATCTGACTACCCAAAGCATCATCATCACTAATAAAAAATCTTTTTTATCCTTTTGAACATGGATTGAATTGAAGGCTATCTCCACCTCCTCTAACAACTCCTCTATCACTAAATTTATTATTGATCTCTCATGCTTCTATATAATCTAGAAATAAAAATCTTAGTGTTCATTTATCCATGTTTCAATGTCACAGAACATACCTATATAATGCTTTTATAGAACATTACTCTAAATATCTTTGGCATGAAATCGATGAGGACTTTGACATGGAGTCATACCTGCAAAATAAAAAACAGTTAGGGACTCCAAAAACTAAAATATGTAAAATTTATAATGATTTATTTAATTAATGTTCAACATAATCCCAAGTTCAACCAATATTAAAAATTAGTGAAGACGTTTATGTTGTATTATCCCTTCCAAGGTATATACCCTGGAATAAGTACAAATTTTCTTAGTAGGCATAGTAAAATTAATATTCCTCATAGTGGTTCATATGGTTCCTAAATTACTATTTCATAACTTGTCTCATATGTTATCATCACATAATAAGAGTAGCTGCCATTATTTTCCAAGTAACCCATGAAATCCTTTTTATGACTACCTCTAAACTTCATTCTATCTCTCAACCATAACTTGTGATACAACTTTGTTGTTACCACATCCCCCCAAAGGAACTGCTCATGGGGGGCGATGTGAGAAAGGAGATACTGATGCTCGAATTACCACTCTAATGGGCCTTGAGTAGTATAAAATCAATGAGGGTATACCATACACACATATGGATCTCCTTACCCTCTAAAAAACATAAATACAAAAAGGTAATAAATTTCCCCCAAACTATAACTGGGTAGAAAAAAATAAATGATCCGAATAAATGAATGTAATGTTATATAACTGAAGAGAATAAAATTAACTACATGTACCAAAATTAATTCCTTGTATGTGACCATGAATATCAAAATACTCCTGAACAAATCTATGAGCCAGTAACATCCGTTTTGAAATATAACAAACTCCCACCTTGTTGAAAAACATTTGTTATATACATAGAATGAGTATGACATGTATACTTACTAGTATCCTACCTTAAACAAAGAAAGAAATGATAAATAATTCTTGATAAATACCTATGAATAAATAATGAATCTAGAACATCACTAAAATAGGTATACTATGTTCCCAAAATCACAATGAATCTCTCAAAAAGTATCACGTAAAATTAAAAATAATAATAATAATATATCAAATAAAGGTACCCTACCACAACATTGCATCTGATTTTATTCTCTTCCCCTAAATTGTACATCCTGAGACATCTCTCTAAAAATATAGAAAATATTCCACAACGATGCCCATGAAAATGTAACATATCTTGTAACCCATGTTTAAAATCATGTTATATTTCAACTTGTGCATCACATCATCTCATCATCAACATCCAAATCTATATATAATAACCAAGTAGTTTTTGTGATCCACCACAACCTATATGTCATTTATTATACCTCAAACCATAAAAAACAATACATGAATTACCTATAATAATCACTAAGATACTATATCTGAATATACTTTTATTGAAATAACCACAATACACTATATCCTTATATAGACATATATTGGAAAGGTAACCATCGTGTATACAATAACATAATACCACTAGGAGAAGATGATGGGGAAAGAGAGGGTAGTTAGACATCCATTCCACACCAACCTAAAGGATGAGGTAAATTCCCTCTAAGAATCCATTGGGTGCTAGTATTAAAACTAATATCGATGGGGTTTCATATTAAATCACCGAACATACGAATACTAATATAGTTCAAAACCACACTTTGGGAAACAATATATCGTTAGAATCAACTACTAACAGTGCCTGCTAGACACCTATCTTCCAACCCTAAGGACTAGATATCTTATAATCACTCTATAATGTTTGGGAAACCTTCATTAAATTCATTCCTTTAAAAATTTCACAAACTACATCAACCAATAACCAATTCACATTCCATTCAAGAATAAACTAAACTTTTCCAAGATTCTTAAGGCTTTATCACCATATAGAATTCCATTTATATACCAACCCCATGGGTTAACACATTTAGCATTTATTATCACTCTATAATTCTGGGTACTCAATAACTCATCCTAATCTTATATATAATGATGTATCAATCATGCATAACCATCTAATTCAATCTGGGTGAAAAGTAATATAAAAACAAACAACTCATCTATCCAACATTTAATGTAGATTGATTAAAAATCAAGAATCCTAGTTGTCAACATACAAAATTGGAATGTCTAACACCAAACCATTCTCAATCCATATTCTATTCTCAAGACCACTATGAATATAATGATGTATCCTATCATATTATCCTTCAAATGCTTCCCCAGACCAAGGAACCGCCGCCCTAGTCTCATAGACCCATAAACCATCCAATCATCACATATTTTGTATATATCATCATCCGGGGAAATCACATAAGGAAACAAGAGAATAAAAAATCAACATGGCATATATATAGTAAAACTGAAAAATCTTTCTATCTTAAATAAATTATTATTTCTTGTACATAAAAAATTATCTTTATTAAACAAAAAATTTGTTAATGGATTGAATTTAAACATTCATTTTTCACATGGTATATAAGTAGGAAACATAGGTTATCTGTTATAAACATATATATGATATTTAAATAGTATTTTTACTAAATAAATTCAATATAAATACACTATAATGATGAATAATTTCTGTTAAACATGCCTCTAATATCACTATCAGGTCTGTAAGATTAAAAAGATAAAAGGTAAAAAATTAAACATGACTTTTTTATTATTATCAAAAAATAATTTATATCTTAAAACCATTACCTAATTTATATATTTACTTAATTTAAAAAATAACAAATATAAAAAACCATACAATAAACATATATAACACAAAATCTTTATGAATAAGAGAAAAACTGTTATAATAGAGTAAACACATATGATCATAACAACCAAAACAAAATTATTTTATTCAATATGGTTTAATGTTAATTATGGTTAATTCCACTATTACCCAAGGAGAGAAATCATGAAAATTTTATGATTGAACTTAAAAAATAGAAGTAATGAATCCCTTAACTAAAGGGTTTTAATGTTCATTAAATGAGAACATAGCAACAACTAAGATCTGTGATCTCTTATACGATATGGAACATACACTTATCCATCGACATCTCATAATGAACATGTATAAAAACATTAAAATAACATTATATGATTAATGTAGATCACCCTCCATAATATGGAAAGGTACCACAAGATTATACACCACCGAACTGTAACACCCCAAGTTTTTACAAATAAATTTAGTATAGAATCAATTCAACACTAAGTCTATGAGAACAAAGCACATTGATATTTATAATAGATAGTGATAACCTAGCTATTATATATAATTTCTCAACATCTGTGATTTGAATTTCAAAAAACATACATACACGGTTGTGATCAATATGATATTTAGAGTTTGATATGATCAAATTACATTTTTGGTGAATTGTAACATACCATTATGAATAATAACATACCCTTATGACTAGTAATGTACCCTTTTGAATTGTAAGCTCACTCATTTGTGTATATATAAAATCTATACACCATATAAATAATATTGAAAATTTTAAACTGTAATAATTAATTGTTGAAATTTTTGTGAGTAATAAATATTTGAATAAATTTTTAAATTAATAAATTTATTTAAAATAAAATTCATTTTCATATAATGTATTTTTCAATAAAAAGTTTGTTTTCCTATGAATTAAGGATAATTTTATGAGACTTTAGGTAATTTTTGAATGTATTATATAATCAATTTTGAATTTAAAATATGTCTTTTTCCAGTAAGTAATAATTTTATTTAAATATTAAATTTCTGTTATATAAAATTAATTTGATCAAATGAATTTCATCCTTTAATTAAACAATTAGATAAATATTTTAGGTGATTTGTTTCAATTTTTCCAAAATACATGAATTATTTGTGAATAGTGACATTCAATAATTTACGAAATTTTCTAAATAAATAAATTTCTACGTCATTCATGAATATCGTTTGATGTAAATGACCATTAGTTCAAACTCACATGAACTTATTAATATTTTTGTTCACAAGAATAAATAATATTCATAGTCTTGAGTCAAAATAATATAATAATGATTAAAAGAATTGAAAAATTGTCCTCTCCATCACTATAAAACCACCCCTAACTCCCACTTCTCTTAACACCTCTCTAGCCCTGTATCTTGTCTATATTCTTATATAATATCCTACCAGGAACCTCCCCATGTTTAGAAGCCCTTGTTATCTTAAAAATACCAAATTTTCTCCCCTAAAGAGGCTCTCAAGGAAGATAAATTCAAGAGGTAATTTCCTCTTTTCATAACTTTTATTCTCTATCAAGTTCCTTTATTTATTTTTCATTCCTCACCTCCTTTCCTCAAATTGTTATGATAACTAGAGTACCATAAATGTAATAGAATATTGTTATGATAAATGAATAATTCTTCATCATCTATTCTTTACCATCCTTTTATACTAGAAAAGAAAACACCATCTGAGGAAAGTTAATTTATCACATTAAAGGACAACAGGTTTTAAACATCTATTATCGTCTTCAATTCTGGTCATGAAACCATTTTTGTGGTTGAAACATATCATAATATATGTAGTATATATTATTTAATGATTTATACTCATTTCATTAAACATGTTATAAATTTATAAAATCAAATGAGTTCATATTGATCGAAAAACCACCAAATTAATCCCACTATTCTTCATTAATATTTTATGTAATGATTCGTCCTCACACAAAGTAACCAAATGAAATTTATGATAACTAGAAATTATATATGAATATTGATAACATATTACATAAATTATGGAATTAAATTATCAATTTACATTAACATCTATACAAATGAATCGATCATGAATACTAATAAAATGAGCTATGACAAACAATGATATTGAATCTCCTGTCCCATAAAAATGACCATAAATGAACTTAATAAAATTATAATAAAGAAAATAAATTCTAATAGGTACATAATTAATTTATTAATAAGTACAATTTCACCTTATAAGACCACAAATTCAATATCAAAACATATTCAAACATAAGTTAAGTGTTTTCTACCTGAGCCTCCGTTTTCTTTCTAGTTACTCTGTCATTATTAATCACTAAAAAGATTATTTATTCTTATTTACTCCTCATAAATTCTATGTAAATTTTCTATATATGTTTACCAACAATAATAACTCTTTATTTAATGGATATATACACATTTTAAATGGATATTTTAAAAATTCTTCTTGAAATACTAGCCCTATTTAAGGGAGTTCCTCAAAATCTTACCAATCATCAAGGGAAATTTATAATATATTTTTAGAAATCATTATTTTTTTAAAATTACTCATTTTATTATGATTAAACTATATTATTTTACTTCAGGTTTTATAAAAAAAATTAAAAAATAACTCATCTTTTCAAATTAAAAGATTATTTATCTCAAAAACTTCAAAACTGTTTTATAAGAGTGATTTTGTCTATTTCAACACATTTGTTGAATCTTATGTGTAATATAAACTAATATTGAATGATATATTCTCCCATATATTATTGAATGGTTTTCGATTAGATTGATAATGGATGTTTTATCTTGAACCACTCACCATGTTACCCTGAATGATTATTGTTTATGTTTGGGAAAAGATTTTTAAATTTCATATGTCAGTTACAATTTGAATGTATATATTGATTATTTTTATCCCCCAATTTCATATGTTAGTTAAAATATGAATTTATATATTGATTATGTTTATTATCCCTTATAATTAGGAATGAATTGGACTTAGTAGGTGATAGATGGGGCCTTCTATAGCCCCCTTATACATCGATAGGTCTCATGAGAAAAAAAACATTAACTTGGTCGAGGACTTGACCATTTTTAGATATGGTTTTGTCTGAGGCCATAATTTTTTTCTCATATTTCTTTGAAAAGGCCTTGATGGTATATTTCAGAATGTCTGGTATTATGAATTCCATCATTATGAAACTAGAGATTGATATTCCATGTGTTTATTTGACCAGTATAGTATCCACGGTTATGTATTACATAATTATTTAATCAGTTTTATTCATTCCATATTATACTAAACTATATTTTTAAAGGCATTCGTTTTTAGTTATTCATAATTCCTAGTGTTTATATTTTCATTCACTATATTATTTACCCTTACTGATCATCCGAGCTAATCCCTTTCACATGTTTTATTCTCCCCAGGTTGGGAAGAAGAATATTATAAATGACTTGCAAGGATAAACTAGGATATTATGTGTGACTAAAAATAAGTTGTTATGTTGTATTTATTTTCAGGTTCTAATATTAAACTTATGTATGTATCTTTGTTTCAAATAATATTATACTATTCATTAATTCAGGATACAAATTCCTTATTTATATTCCAATGTAATAAAATATGGAACTAGCTCTGAGCAACTAGGGTTGGGTCCTTACAGTTTTTATCATAGGATCTTTAGTACAAATTATAGAAACTTGATTTTGAAAATGTCGATTAAGGACTCATACCCTAATATATTCTTTGAGGATAAACATACAAGAACATCCTGTAATTTTGGTAAGGACTAGATTATATGGATCTTTCAAGAAAATAAATCCGTGTCTAGATAATATAAGTGGACAGGTTTCTGGAAAAGATGCACCTAAGAGTAAAAACATTGATAAAGAGTTTCGAGCTCGACCTAGGGTATCATGGTATACAAAAATTGGATTTGCTGTGCACCTAGTTTGACACTCCTAGGGTTTATGCCTAAGATAATTCACATTTTCCTTGAAAATAATTATTAAGGAATAAAATATAATTGTATCCTCAAAGAAACCATGATTATGAGATTAGATATGGATAAGATTTAAATTTATGCAAAGTATTTTTCAAAGTTGAGAATATACATTATGATTTATAATCTAATCTAGTGCATGCCATTATTTAGAAATGTTTCCTAGTTGATGGAATAGAAACCACTTGAATGTGCATATCCAATGTAGGGATTTCCATCCTATGAAATATAATAATTCTTTCTATGGATCTATGAATAGTGAATATAAACATATTACTATACTGGGACAAATGACATAGGTTATGAACAATAACCTTACCTATATGAAGAATTCAGATCCACTACATGGACGATCCATGTTAGACCACTTTATGCAACAACAACCTCCATAATTCAATAAGACTAAAAACCCATTTTTAGTAGAGAAGTGCAGAAGTTATTTATAGAAGATATTTATTACATTGGGATGTAATGAAAGATAGAAGGTTGTCATGGTGGTTTATCGTCTATCATGATATGTAGATCAGTGGTGGTCGTTCATTCAAAACACATAGATGGAGGATAAAATGGAAGAAATATAATATAGGGATCTCAAGGAAATTTTCTATGAAAAATATTTTCCTCATGAAAAATGAGAAGATATGGAGAGGAAATTATTGAGTTTCAAAAATAAAGAGGATTAAAATTTTTAAATGTTCGAATAAACTCTACAAGGTTATCATGGAATATTTTAGACTATATAAGTAATCTAAGGAAAAATATTGATTGATTATTTTTTGGTTTAAATATATTCCATCGAAGGGAACTATTCTCCCAAAGTTACTCATCTTATGAAGATATTTCCTCAAGTGCTATCAAGATAGAGAAATAATTATTGATGTCTTATGAATTTAAGGGGAAAAAGAGAAGAAGAGGGTGTCAGTGGATAGAATGAATAAAGGGGATAATATAAAAGGAGAATTTTCCAACATGTGATACTTGTGGAAGGAAACACTCTGGTTCCTTCATAAAAGGAAAAGGCATGTTCTATATGTGTGGATAGAAAGACCATCATTTTGGTGATTTCAAGGGAAAGACAGAAGCTATAAATGTTACATTCTATTATTGTAGGGATATGGGCCACAATTAAAATGATTTTCCAAATCATCAAGGAAAAATTCCTCAAAAAGGACAAGTGAGTAAGGCCAAGTTTATGCTAGCAAATATACTAAGGTTTAAGTTCCTAATGATGGAGTGGCTGGTACTTTGATCATTTCCTTGAACATATCCAATGCATTATTTTATTATGGATAATCAAAATTTTTATATCTTATTAGTTCTTCCTGAAAAATAGATATTTTTAATTTGATTTAATAAACGAGTTTTTCGTAAAAACACCTAAGTAAAGTATCATTGATTCAAAGTTGTGTCGACCAATCACCCTTACGACACATAAGCATGCCTTAGTTTCAAACCTTATCAACATACCAATGATAAAACTTTATATAATGATCGGTATTGATTGGATTTAATATTATGAGTAAAAACTGTATTATAAATAGAATGAAGTTACAATTTTTGAGATTGGTGTATAATCATTTTTCATTAGAGAAGAAACCTCCTCATCTAATTATCATATATATCCACCCCTAGAAGATTTTCTGAATTCAATTATTGGGTGGGTTAGGAAAGTAATGTTCAAATACAGTACGTACCTATTGTGTAAAAAAATGATGATGTGTTTACAGAGGATTTACATGGGCATCCTCTAGAGAAAGAACTTGAGTTGTCTATTTATTTAATTCTATTTCCAAGACCTATATAAAAGACTCCTTATATAGTGGACATTGTGGAGTAATTATATCAGAAAACAAACTAGAGGACTTGATTGATAAATGATTTTTTAACCCTAGTGATTCTACATGTGGATCCCCAATTCATTTTTCCAAGATGATCGATAGATCTATGAGGCTGTGCACTGAATAGAGGGAGATCAATTCCATTACGATAAAGAGAACGTATCCCCTGCCTCTCATTGATGATTTATTTTATCAACTTCATGGAGACCAATATTTTTCAAAGGTTTTCCTTCGATCTGGATATCATCAGTTGCATGTGAGGAAGGAAGATATTCCAAAGACCACATTTCAAACTAGGTATGTGTATTATGAGTTTAAAGTAATGCCCTTTGGAATGACTAATGAACCCTATATTTTCATGGATCTAATGAATATGGTTTTCAAGGAATATCTTGATGCCTTTATTGTGGTATTTATTGATGATATATTTTTATAATCCAAAAGCTAAAAAGATCATGAAAATCACTTTCACTTTATTTGGAAGACTCTTAACAAAACTAAATTATGTGGAATGTTTAGAGAGAGTGAATTATGGCTTCAATAAATTTCCTTTCTTGTCCATATTGTATCTAAGTATAGAATATCCACTGATCCTATAGAGACAGAGGATGTTTAAAAATTCCGTAGACCATCAAACATAACTAAGGAACATAGTTTTATTGGTTTAGCAGATTATTATCATTGTTTCATTCATAACTTCACCCTATTAGCTAACCCATTAACCAAGCTTACTTGTAAAATGGATAAGTTTATATGGAAAAATAATATGAAGAATGTTTCGAAGAACTAAACAAGAGATTAGTGAATGCTCTGATCCTAAATCTACTATCAGGGATTGATGTATTTGTGATCTATAGTGATGCATCAATGAAAGGACTTGGGTGTGTCCTTATACATAATAATAGAGTTATTTACTATTCATCAAGGTTGTTAAAAATTCATGAAGAAACTTTGATACTCATGATATTGAGTTAGAAACTGTAATTTTTTCTTTGAAGATATGAGGAAATTGTCTCTATGGAAAAATATGTGAGATATATACGGATCATAAGAGCTTGAAATAAATCTTCTCATAGAAATAACTCAATATGAGGCAAATGAGATGGCTCAAACTACTAAATGATTATTATTTTTCCATACACTACCATCTAGGAATGGAAAATAAGGTATCTAATGCATAGAGTAGGAAGGATCATGGAATTATAATGAAAATGAATATTCAAAGGGATCTTGTATTCATGGATCTAATAATTATGGGCATGTGAATTATAAAAGAAGTTTAAACATCATTAAATTTTCAATTGGTTTCCTAGTTATATTTTTTAGAAAGGAATAAAAGTTCTCATCCTGATGACTTGAATCTTCCAAATAAAATTAATACTGTGAATGATGGGAAGTTTCATAACTTTGTATATAAAGATGAAATTCTGAATTTTGGGAAAAGGCTTTGTGATCCAACTATAATCGAGCTAAAACGAGAGATATTAGATGATTCCAAATGTTTGAATTTTTTTATGGATCTTGAATTCAATAATATGGATTGAGAATTGAAGGAACATTTCTTGAGAGATAACATGAAGAGGGAAATTGTTGATTATGTATCAAGATGTTTAGTTTGTCAATAGGAGAAGGTCGAAAGATAACATCCTAGAGGATTCATAAAACCTATACCTATTCCTACATTTAAATGGGATGAAATAACAATGTATTTTTAACTGGATTACCCAATACTACAAAAAATAATGATGCAATATGGATAATTGTGGATCAACTTACAAAATCCTCACATTTTTTCACTATAAGGGGGGATTTTCTAATTGAGATACTTGCATGACCCTATATCAATGAAGTTGTGTGACTTCAGGGAGAACCTCTCCCAATTGTGTTCGATCATGAACCATGATTCAAATCAATATTCAGGAAATGTCTTTAAAAAAGGTCTGGATAATGTGCTTTTATTGAGTACTACTTATCACCCTTAAACTGACGGGCAATCAGAAAGGATAATCCAAATATTAGAAGATATGTTGAGATAGTGATTACATGATTTTCAAGGTATGTGGGATTATTATTTAACTTTTGTGGAGTTTTCCTACAATAATAGATTCCATTCAAGTATTCAAATTGAACCATATGAATCATTTTGTTGAAAAAGATGTAGTACACCAATGTGTTGGGATGAAGTTGGTGAAAGGAAGATTGTGGGCCCATAGATTGTGTAGGAAACAACATCAAAGTTAAATATTATTCAAACCCATATCAAATAATATCAAAGTAGAAAAAATAGATATACTGATAATAAATGGAATGATTTGGAATTTCAAGAGGGATATCACATTTTCATTAAAGTATCATCATGGAAGAGTGTTATAATATTTGGAAAGAAAGGGAAACTGAGCCCCAGGTACATAGGTCCTTTTGAAACTATAGAGAGAGTTGGAGCTTTGGCTTATCATTTGTAAATTCATCCTAGCCTTTATATGGCACACAATATGTTCCATGTATCATTATTGAGAATTATCATTCTATACCCAATGCATGTCCTCACTTAGGAAGGTATAGGATTGGAGCCTGACTTATGATACTGTGAAGAGCCTATCCAGATTCATGACACTAAAGTATAGGTGTTGAGGAATTGGATGACTGAACTGGTAATGTTATTTTGGAAAAATCATAAAATTTCTGAGGAAACATGGGATCAGGAGGATCTTACGATGAATACAAACCCCAATATCTTTATTAGGTAACATGTTGGTAATTTTGATGATGAAATATTTTTTAGGGGGAGAATGTAACACCCAAAGGTTTTATAAATAAATTTATTAAATAATGAATTCAAAACTGAGTCTGCGATAAAACACTTTGATATTTATAGGAGATAGTTATAAATTGACCGTTATATAAAAAATTTCCGCTTCTCTGATTTTAATTTAAAAAATTTGATATACACGATTGCGATGAAAAAGATATTTAGATTATGATAGGATCACCATAAATTTTTTTGAATTGTAACATACCCTTATGAATAGTAACTTACCCTTATGAATATTAATGTAATATTTTTAATATTAACCTTACCCATGTGTGTATAAATAAAATCTAGGCACCATATAAATTAGACTGAACATTTTAAAAATTGATAATTAAATGTTGATATTTTTGTTAGTAATAAATATTTAATTAAATTTGAAATTAATAAATTTATTTTCATAAAATGTATTCAAAAATAAATATTTTTTTCCTATGAATTAATGATTATTTTATGAGACCTTAGTTAATTTTTCAAAGTACTACAAAATTAGTTTTAAATTTAAAATATGTATTTTTCAGGTAAATATTGATTTTATATAAAAATTAAATTTATAGTATTTATAATTTTTTTTATAAAATTTCATTTATTTTTGAATTCTACAAATTGAAAATTGGTTAGATTTAATCTTTGGTATTTTTCCGCAATACTTGAAATCATGGTGAATAGTGATATTCGATAATTTTTGAAATATGATAAATTAATAAATTTTCGATCATTTTTGAGTCATGGATGATTTAAATGACAATTAGTTCAAACTAAAATGAACTTATTACTATTTTGGGTAACAAGAATCACAATTATTCATAGTCTTATGCCAATATAATAAAACAATGATTAAAGTAAAGAAAAACCATCCTCTCCTCTACTATAAAAACCACACCCCCCCCCCCCACTCCCTCTTTTTTCACTCCTCTAAAGGCTTGTTCAATGAACAAATTCTCCATAAAATCTCCTCCCAAGCTCATACAAACGTCTATCAACCCTTGGTCTCTTAAAGATATCAAATACTCTCCCATAAAGTGGCTTTCAAGGAAGATATATTCAAGAGGTAAATTCCTCTTTTCATTTCTATTATTTTTTTTCAAGTTCCATTCATTACATTTCATTCCTCGCCTCCATTTCTTTAAATGTTATGATAACTCCAGTACCATTAAATTATTATAATTTTTTTACGATAATTCAAAAATATATCATCATATATCCTTTATCATACTTTCATACTATAAATGGAAACATCATCTGAGATGTCCTAATTTATCACATTCAAGGATGACATGTTTTCAACTTCTATTACCATATTTAATTCACATAGTGAAACAATTTTTATGTTTTCCATAGATCATAATATATTTAATATATGGTATCCATCTTTCTGGAATCTTTTCTTTACACATGGTTTTAATTTTAAAAATAAAATGTGTTCCTTGTGATTGAAAAACCACTAAATTAATCCAAGTGTTTATCATTAACATTTTATCTAATGATTCATCCTCACCTGAAGTAACCAAATGACTTATATTATTATTTATCCTTTTATATGAACATTAATAACATATAACATCAATTTTATAAATCAATTATCATTTTACCTTAACTTCCATACAAATGAACCGATCATGAAAACTAATTAAACGAGCACTCACAAACGATGATATTGAATATATTTACCCATAAAAATGACCATAAATGAACCTAATAAAATTTTAATTAATAAAATAAATGTATAATAGGATCTAAATTAATTTATTAATAATTGTAATTTTATATTCTAGGACCTTGAGTTTAAAATCAGAACAAATTCGGACATAGGGTAAGGGTTTTCTACCTCAAACTCCATTTTCATTCGGGATACATTTTATCTTTATAAATCCCAAATAAATTATTATTTACTCATCATGAATAATATTTTAATTTTTTATATATGTTTTCCAATCTGAATCCTTCTTTATTTTATGGATAAATACATGTTTTAAAAGGATATTTCAGAAAATCTTTTTACAAGCCTGATTCAAGGGAATTTCTCGAAATCTTACCTTTTTTCAAGGGAAATATATAATATATTTTTACCAACCATAATTTTTATAAAATTACTCATTTTATTATGAAACAAACATATTATTTAACATCTGGTTTTATACTAATATTTTTCCAAAAATAACTATTCATTCAAAGTAAAAGAGTATTTATCTCAAGAACTACTCAATGATTTTATAAGAGTAATTTTTCCTATTTCAACACTCCTGTTGAATATTATGTGTATTTGGGAATAATATTTTATGATATCATCTACCATATTGTATTTAATGATTTATTATTAGTTTGACTATGGATGTGCTATCTGGAAACCATTCACCGTGTTACCCCAAATGGTTAGTGTTTATGTTTGGGGAAAGTTATTTAAATGTCTCGTGTTAGTTTCAATAAGAATGTATACATTGTTTAAGTTTATCCCCCTTCATATGAGGAAATCATTGGACTTATTAAGTGGTTGGTGGGGCCCAATATATCCACTTGATGCACTAGTATGTCTCATGAGGCAAAACAGATATAGACTTGGTTGAGGTCTTTCCCATTTTTAGAAATGGTTTTGGACAAGGCCTTAATAATTTTCAGATGTATTGGTTGAGGACTTGAATATATATTTCAGAATGCCCTACATTATGAATTCCCTCATTATGAAACTAGATATTGATAGTCCCTATGATTATTTTACTAGTATATTATCAATGGTTATGTCTTATGGAATTATTTATTTAGTTTTTATTCCTTCGAAATTATGATCAAGTATATTATCAAAGGAATCCATTCTTAGTTATTCATCGTTATTAGTGTTTATATTTTCATTCACAGTATTATTTACCATTACTAAGCATATGAGCTCACACCTTTCACTAATTTAATTTTCCCCATGTTGTGAAAGAGTATATTAGGAATGAATTGTAAGGATAATGTAGAAGATTTTGTGTGATTAAAAATAAGTTGTTATGTTCTATTTACTTTCAAGTGGTAATGTTGAATTTATGTATATATCTTGTTTTCTAAAAATACTAAAATATTAATTTCTTCCGGATATGGAATCTCTCTTTGTATTCCAATTTAATAAAATAGGACACTAGATCTGGGAAACTTGGATAAGGTCCTTGCACGAATAGTGAGGAATCCATTTGAGAAAGAAGGAAAACATATATTAGATCACCATACATAGATATCTAAAAGGAGGTGCTTTAATTTATTGAAAAATTAATTCTAATCCTTTTAAAATCATCTCCAGGGTGCCTAGGGTTTGATGTGAAAGTATGAGGGAAATAAAAGTTTTAATGGAGTTTAAGAATTTTTACGAAATAAATAATTTAGTAGACCACAACACAACACTCTAGACCATGGTTAAAATTTGTTAATTCATGAAAAAATATGTGATAATGAACTTGATATTATTATAGAATTCCTAGTCAAATATTCATCCAATAAAAATGGTGTTGAATATGACACAAGTTCTATAAATCTAAAAAATGACCATGATGCAAAGGGGAAACTATGTTATAGAATTCAAAATACACTGAATAAGGCTACATCATAACATTGATCAATGATAGAGTGAGACTAAAGAAGGAATAACTACAAAAACATGCCTCCCAAGACTCAACGCCTCATCATACCACCACACCATAGAGGTACCAAAATTGGTATAATCACCCAAACCACCCCTTGTGATCCTACACCACTATACATAATCCACAATGTATACTCAGGGGATCAAGAGTATAGAACATGATTTCTTTTATAATCATACTTTTCAACTGAAACTTCTTCTTAACTCACATTCTTCCTCTTCCAAGCCTCATACTAAAAACATCAACACCAACATCATAGATTGAAATGGGATATAAGATCTAATCCCTAAAATAATTTCATCTGTTCAAATTATATCATAATCGATGAATGGATTGTTTGATGAATCCCATAGATCAATATTTTATATTCATCATGTAATTATGTATATGTATAAATACCACATTAAGACTTTAGTGAATGATAACATGAATTAAAATATTGTCTAGTATGTATCTTGGTGCTTGGTAAGTTGATAATTTAATATTGATAAAAATAATTTTAATGGTCTATTATAACCATTAAAATTACAATGATAAAATTGTAAAAAATTCACAACGTATTTCAACGTTGGAAACAATAAAATATCTAAAGTTCATTTTTATATTATTCATATAGTCAGCCTCCTTACAATAAATGAATATTTAGTTGTTTTTATACATGCATTGTCTCTTCATCATCTTTCAATTTTATACATTAATGAAGTTCAAATTTTATATGGAATACCATATTTGAATGTATATAATCAATCATTGTGGTTTTCCATGATGTTCAATATAAATATTAAAATATATCTTAATATTGTGTGGTGTTTCAACACTACCTATCATCCTTACACATACATTTAGAATTAGATATTTACTCAAAACCTACATGATATTCTATGTATTAAAAAAATATAGATGAAACTGTTTTCATTATGAAGAAATAAGAATTTGTTGATTATGTTTTCTTTTTTTTCATTAGGATGAATTCAATTCACATTATTGGTTTTTTTATCAGAATAAAGTGGCATTAGACTCATAATATCAGACTCTCAAATGATAATAAAGTCTCTATGTTTTGGTTTTCTATTCTATAGAGGATTTGTGGATAAATTTGTTTTTAATATAATTATTATGTCTAGAAAGAAAATTTCAATTTGTATGACGATATTTAGCAATGTATGAATGTCCCCATATGGAATATGATGATTCTTTTTAGTTTGGTATGTTCCCACATAAAATAATTTTCCTGATAATCTTGTGATGAAAATCTTATGAAAGAAACGGGGAGAAGATTTGTTTGGTACCTTAATCTAGAAAATTCTATTCTAATCCAAATTTTCCTAATGTCATAAAGAATTTATGATACTAATAATGGTTTGTAGAAGATAAGTGGATATAAAATTTATTTTTGTTGATGTTTGGATCAACTGATCCATCTAATATTATATTCCCACATACTCGGGGTTCCATCGATCTATTAGAGGTTGAACATGAATGAGTTGTTCAAAAAAATCACTAAGTGGGGATTTTTGGGACCAATAATCCAAATGGAATTAGAGAATAATCAGAAAAATTACAATCAACAATGTAGTCAACCATTTTCATCAGGTTGTATTGTTCCTCTTTTTGGTCAATAAAAAAACTATTTTGTTTTTTAGTGGGAAAATTGTGATAGAAGACCTATTGATTTCTTTTATATTATAGAATTTATATTTTTATATCAAATATGTTAGGATTCATCATAGAGGAAGTGTTTTTGATTCATTAGACTGTTGTTGAATCTTATTCATCAAAACTAACTAAATACGGATCCATCATATGCCGAATGACACTAATAAGTGATCAGCTTATGTACATCATCAAACAAGATATGAGAAAGTGGTGGAAAATTGAAGAAAATGTGATCTTTTATGAAGATATTACCAAAGTATTTTGAGAGGGTTCAGGAATTTTTAAAAGTAACAATAATATTTATGGTAGAGGAGTTTCATACGTCATAGTATGATAGAGTATCAAAATTATTAGGTTGTTTTATGTTTTTTAGTTTATATAGAACATCTTAATGTGATGTATTCAGTTATTATGTGTTTTCATTTGGGATAATAAAATTGAGGTTACCATATTTTTTCATCGTGGTTAAAATCTATATAAAATTGACCATGTAATTATACGTAATAATCATTTTAATGTTTGAAAATGGTTTATTTTCTTAGAATACTCAAGAACATTCAAAAGGAATCAAGAAGATTTCATAAGTGTTGAGAGAGTCAAAGAAAAATTCAATATTCACGTCAAATGTGAGTCTACGGAAATTTGGTTGAGATGAAAATATTTTCAGATTCCCACCCATGACACTTTTGGTTCTCCTATAAATATAAAAATGTTCATTGTACTTTAGTACGGTTGAACTATTAATTTGTGAAGAAAGACAGACTTCACATAAAATTTTGGAGGAGATAAGGTGTTTTCATTTAGAATTTCCTTGGGGAAGTTTTCCGAACTGAAGAGGTGTAAGAAAGAATAGTTTCAAAAGTTACCCGATCGAATCAAGACATCACACATATTTATTTGGGGAATGTTGGAAGATTTTAATAATTGTTTCCATAGTATTTTTTTATTTTTTTTCTAGACTGAGGTGTTAGATAATGGAATCAGACTGAGCCATCAGATAGAGTTTTTGTAATAATGTCTAGAAAGGTTATTTCTACCTACTTCTACGTAGGAAAGTAAGGAGTTCTATTTCTGAATAATTATATAGGTGTAATTTGATATGTTAGTATATAAACATGTTTTGAACTAACTTTAGAATGATTCTTAACTTAGTACGGAAACAATTTTTTACATTATTCCTGATAGAAGAAGAAAATTAATTATTGTATTTATCATTATGGTACAAAATTGTAAAGGTAAATATATTACTTATTACAAATAAAAAAATATTTTTTCTAGTGGATTGTGTCATATTGGATAATTTTTAATTTATTAAAAGGTATATATAATCTTATAGATTAATGAACCATGTATATACTTGTGTTCCGATCGATGTCTTAATGTTTTATTTTCATCAAAGTGGAAGATCATTAATTGGTGGTGGTGGCTTTTATAAAAAAATACAATTAAATAAAAATATATCAAATATTAACCCTTTCCCTATCTCATTGATATATCCATCATGATTGGGAATTTAGAATTGGAATTATAGTGAAGGATACCTTCATTTAGTCTATGGTAAAGTTTTTGAAGGGGATTTATTGTTAGAATCAAGGTTGTTCTTTTTTAGAAATGGAGTATGGATTGTTTTTTTAATCAACAATGGTTTGACCAAGAATTCTGAATGGAATGTGGTTTTATGAATATGGTTGAAAACAGTATTCAATGTGTTTCGGTTTCCTAGTGTTTTCTAAATTTTTGAACCTCAAATTAGGGTATTTTTTTTTTAAAGGAAGGATTTCTATAAATGATTGAATGAGATGTGGAATGTGGAAGGAAATTAGAAAAGGAAGGTATTTGGACCATGCTGGTGATGAAGTTGTTTTTTGTTTTCTTTTTTTGTCAAGGTATGTTTTAAAGGAAGTAAATCACTCCATTTTGTTTCTGGGAACAATCATAATTCTCGTGCTGTTGATAAAAATCAGACTTGTGGTGTTGATAAATATCGGACTCATAGGATTGATAAATATTAGATTCATTTTATTGAATCAGACTCATGGTATTGATTGAAATCATATTCTTGCTTTATGAATAATTGGACTCTCTGTGATAGTTCATCATAATGAGAAGATGTTGTTTTGATAGAATTATTGTTTTTTGCTAGGGAATCAAGGTCAGCATGACTATGAGTTTTAAATGTGACGATGCATTGTTGATTATTATTTCATATAGATAACGTGTTTAATTGAGATCTTGTGATGAGAGATTTATGGAAGAAAGTGGGAGTGAAATAAAATGTTATAAATTTAAAAAAAAATTATATCTAGATTTATCTTATCTGGGTGGTAGAGAGAAAGAAGTGACATTAATTATTTTTCAATATGATGGAATTCAGGGTGGATTAAAAAGAAGTGGTATCAATTCACTATAGAGTTTTATTTTCTATATACCACATCAATTATAGATCGATATCAGTATGATCATACCAAAAATGACTGAAAAGGTTGTATTTATCAAAAAGATGGTATTGACTGAAAAGGAGATGCTAAATGAAGAAGTGGTGCTAATTTTCTGTAGCATTTTTTCCATCAAACACATACTAAAATATCGATATCAGGATAGTCATGCATAAAATAATGGAAAATGTGGTATTGATTGAAAAGGTGGTATTGATTTAAAGGGTGGTATTGAATGAAGTGTTGGTATTGATTGAATAGGTGGTACTAATTTACTATAGAATCTGGGTTTTCCATCGGATGATAAAAAAAACTTTTCTTACCCAGAATGATCAATCATAGAATGATAAATATCAAAATGATGAATAACCAAATGATTGATATCAGTCTCAGGAATGAAAAAATCAATATCTAGATTGTCGACATTGGAATTATTGATATTAGAATGATCGTATCCAGGCTAATCATATCAATGGTCGAAGAGATAGATGAACTCAGAACTATTTTTAATTGTCTTCATCTTGTGGGTCAGAAGTTTATTTACTTTTTCTATGCTTTATAGTGGTGTTTCAACTTAGATAAGAGAAGAGAATAATAATATGCCTTATTTTTTAATGGGTTCAAGAATGGATCTAATGAAAATAAGACGATCAAAAATTTAGTCAACCATTTAAAAATGGTTGAATTACTTTTTTGGATGAGTTTTTGAATGAAAATATATTTCCGAATGGTTTTTTGAGGGGGATAATAACTTTTAAATACAATATTTTGATTCAAAATCGATCTTAATAATTATAATCGGTCTCAAAAATTGATATCAGACCCTACAATTGATATTATACTAACATTTTAATTGGATGTCTGGAGAATAAGAAGTGAATATATTATATGTTTCCAATATAATTGAGAAGCGTTGATGAAGTCATAATTGTTCTGATATTTCAAGGGAAATTTCATTTGGGGGGAATTTGTGTGAGTGGGAATAGTTATTGGGTTTACCTCCAAAAACCTCAAAGGTCACCAATAGAAGAAAAAAATTACATTTTAATTAATTAATGACGATGTAATGTTCATTGTATAAGAGAGAGGAGCTCCATGTTTTTAGGGAGAGAATTTGATTCCATTTTAATTTTTATTCAAGAAATTTCAATGGGAAGAATATTGTATTTATTTGATTATCATATCAAGCTAGATTAATCATCTTAAGGATTTCTATAATGTATTTCTCAGATATAGAAAGTATCATTCTTATTTTATCTTACTCAAATATTAATGTGGTGCCTATTCATTTCAATTTTATTCTTTCAAAAAATTGGACTAAGAGAATCATATTAGGATGAATCAGACTTGGAGGAATCAGAATGGGAAAATTGGACCCAAGAAAATTAGTCTGAGTTTTTTATGATAGAGTCCAATAAGTTCTTACCTTTCTTCGGGGTAAGTAATTGAAGAATTTTATTTCAATTGAATACATTTTTTTAATTGAAAAGGAGCGCAGATTACATGAGTTGGTACACATCAATTGATTTACACTATTTCTACTAAGAGGGTGTTGAAACACATTTGTTTTTTCTTCAAAGTGATATGAATGTGAAAGGGAATATCCTACTCATTGAATTCTATGAATTTTTTTATAGTATATTTTATGGTATTATGTTGGATCCAAACAATACCATGGATGGGGCAATTTGTATTGAATAGTGAACCATGTAAATTCCTATGTTCATGTGGATATGTGGTTGTTTTGTTTTAAATGGGTAATTGATCTTTAATAGGAGGAGAAGTCTGTTTCAAATGAAAGGAAACCTGAAATAAAAGGTATCACTGATTCACACCCCCCCCCCAGTGATAGAAATGCAATAACTAAGAAATTCGAAGTTGTATCATAGGGATGTTTACTTAGAAATTCTATGGTGATAGATAATTTGAACTATGTTAAAAGAAATGGTATTTCCGTATTTGATTAAATGAATTATCATATCTAGAAGAAAAGAATATTGTTTTATCTTATGTCTATCAGTTAAGATGTTCTTGAATCTGCAACAGTTGGGTTTCCACCCATTAATGATAAAGCTCCACTTACATATGTGGTTAAGAATAATCTTGAGAATGATGGATGAGAGAAGAATTATATATTTTCATCACTTTCTGAAAGTGAATTATTGAGAGTGAAGGGTGTTTCCACATCCAAAGGTATATGGGACAAATTTAAAAACGTATATGAAGGAAATACAAAAGATGAGGAGGAAAAAAATCAAATATAGAGATTGAAGTATAAATACATGAAGATGGGTGATCATGAATATGTTAGGTATTTCTTTACAAGGGTGAAGGATATTGAGAGTACTATCAGATGTCTTGGTGAAAATCCAGATGACTCTATAGTTGTTGAAATTATTTTTAGAATCCTACCTAAAATATTTGATGCATAATATTATTCATTAGAATAGAGAGATAATGAGACACTCTCTTTTGGTGATATTCGTAGTACTCTTATCACTTATGAAATGATAAGAGATAAATAAATTAAAAGAAAAACAAAGGTTCATAGAGGAATGTCTTTCTAGTTTATAAATAAAGAAATGTCAAATAAGATTCTTATTGAAGAAAAGGATGGTGATTCTGAATCTGAAAATGAGGTATGTAAGAATATCAATGATATTTTATCCTCATTTTCTAAAAATAATGAAAGAGGTAAATGATAATATAAAGGGAAACTTCCCTTAAAATGTCATTAATATTGAGGAGTTGGTAACTTTGTGGACATATTTCCTCAAAAAAATAAATAAGTGGATAGTGATGAAGAATACATAAATCCAAGAAGACCGTGGAATAAATAAAGGGATAAAGTAATGTTTTAGTTCACTGAGAACGAAAAGAAAATCTTCAAATCCAACAGAAAAATATTCTTATCTAAATTTGAAGAAGATAAAGGAAGTGATGATCAATCCAAAAAATTAGTTTATTATTCTATTGAAAATAATTTTATAGGAATAATAAATGATGAAGAATATAAAAGCATCAGTTCTGAAGAAGAAGAAGAAGAAGAAGAAGAGACTTAACATAAAATCCATTAGAAAAAAGATTTGAATGAATGTTTGAGAAATGAAGAAGTTATGAAAATAGAAAAAGGTTTGAAGATGAATACTCAAGAAACCAATAGGGTTTTGATGATGAGAGAGAAAATATCTTGAAAGAGACTGATTATTCGAAGAAATCATTTAAATATGAAAAAAATCATATTGATAATCTAGAGGTTAATCTGATAGAAAAATAAGAAGACTTGGAACTTGTCAAATAAAAATTCTAAAAATTTGAATTGAGAAAAAATATTTCCCAAACTACATCACTAAAGTTGGTTAATGTTCTAAAAATGATAAATAATATAATGTTCAATAAAAGTTACAATTATAGGGTGAAAAGAATGATGAAAATGTTTCTGAAAAGAAGAAAGTAGGGAAAGTCATATATACAACCCAAACCAACAATGATATGAATTATGATGTATCAAAGAAACCTAAATCTAAAATTGATTTGAAATAATCTAGATCCAAAAAAGCTATAAAGAAGAAGAAGAATCTGATTTATACCAAGACTATTGGTGGCTTAGAAAAGAGAGATGAAAAATATTTTGAGAAACGTATTCACAATTCTTATTAATATGGTATCTTTTAAGAAAACTTATCAATCTATGGTTATTGATGGTATTGTGGAGGATTTGGACACATGTAATGTATGTGTTGTTTTAAAAAGAAACATTATTATTATCTCTAAAGATATGAAAGGAAAATATTGAGGGTGAGTCAATCACATCCAATAAAGTAGATTGAGAAAATTTCAATGAAGAAATCAGAGAAAGTTGGAATAAAGATTGAAAATAAATTTGATCTCATCTAATCTATTGGTGAACGATGTAGAAAATATGGACAACTAGAAGAAGGTTGTCTTGTTTTCATATTGGCCCAGAAAAATATTTTTAATTCACAAAATCCAAATGATATGAAGGTAAAAGATAATGAAAAAGCTCGGGTTGTTGATACTGCATTGAAAGCTACAAAAGGAGAATGACTATGGATACATGATAGTGGGTGTTTTTCACACATGACAGGAGACCTGAAATGTCCGAATAATATAAAATATTTTAAAGAGGTCACATTGACATTTTGGAATGTTGAATCCTTGAGGATCAATGATTTTGGATCAGCAGCCATTGGAATGGAAAAGATGAAATCCAATAAAAAATTATATGTTGGTGGAATAATGAACAATTTGATAAGTGTATCAAAATTTTGTGATGAGGGTAACAAATTTATCTCAACAAAATATGAGTTTTTTTGTGAATAATTAAGAATATAGGATTATTTTTATAAGTGGACAATGTACGAAATGGAATTTGTCTCAGATTGGTGAATTACAAAATTCTTGTTACATGAGTATGGTGAAAGAGAATCAGTTGTGGCATAAAATACTTGGACACAAGGGAAAATTAAACCATATAATGTTATATAATAATAATAGTGTTTGGGACATTCATTATTTTCCAAGAATAATAGATTGGTGTGACACTATCTATGAGGAAGGAATGATTACAAATGTTATGCACAAGAAAGTTGATATTTGTTCAAAACAACCCCTGGAGATGATTCATTCTGATATATGTGGGCTAATGAGAAAAAAATCAATAAATAGATATAATTACTTCATCACTTTGATTTATGATTTTACTTGCATTACTTGTGTTATGTATATGAAACAAAAATCAAAAGCATTGAAAATAATTAAATGTTTTAGAAGGAAAAATTATAAAAAATGTCAGTATTCAGTGAAGAAGTTGAGAATAGACAACAGTGGTGAATATAGATGTGAATAATTTGAGATCTATTTTATGAATCATATATTTCAGCATGAGTATAGCACCCCATACACTCCTTAACAAAATAATGTTGCTAAAAGAAAGAATAAAAACCTGGTAGAAATGGGAAGAACAATGTTACTTGAATAGAGTCTTTCTCGTTATTTTTTAGGAAATCCATGAGTATAGTTGTTTACATTCAGAACTATTATTTCAATATGAATAAATTAGATATGTCTCCAAATGAATTGATTTATGAAAAAACTCAATGTTTAAAGAACTTTATAGTTTTTGGGAGTCCATGTGTTATAAAGAATAATGTTGTAAAGTATGAAAAATTGGAGCATAATTGTGAATATGGAATCATTCATGGATATGCTATGGAAGGATAAGAATATAGATGTTTTAAAAAAGAATATACAATAATTATAGTTTCTATTTATGTAGAGGTGATTGAAATAAGTTGTAAATAAAAACATACGGTTGTATAAAAAGAAGTTAATTAATTTTAAGAAATCAATTATGATAAGGATAAAAACAATGGTATTCCAAATCAAAAAGAAAAAGAAAACACACCTACTACAATTGATGAAGATGATTCTCAAAAGTCTCATCTGAGGCTGAGGAAACAAGTAGAATAATATATTATAATTGGCAATCAAAATAAAATGGATCAAACTAGAAGGAAAAAAAATGTTATCACACATACTTATCAATATTTTATTGTTGAACCAAATGTGTGAAAGAATATTTTGAAAATCTAGAATGGGTTCAATCCATGAATGAAGAATTGGATCAAATTAAAAAAAACAATAAATGGGAAATCATACATAATCATAAAAACAAAAACATCATTGGCACAAAATTTGTTTTCCAAAAAATTTGAATGAATAATGTGATGTTATAAGAAAAAAACTATGACTGGTTTGCAAAAGGTATTAACATATATAAGGAATTGATTGTGATGAAACCTTTTCTCTAGTGGCTATATTGGAAACAATTATAATTTTTCTTTCTATTTCTGCACAACAATGCTACAAGATAACTCTAATTGATATTAAATAAGAATTCTTGAATGGTGAACTTTAATAAAAGGTTTATATTGAACAATGTTGTGGCTTTTTTATAGAAAAGGATGAAAGATATGTATGCAAATTGAAAAATTCCTTCTATGGTCTAAAAAATGCTGTTAGGCCATGGTATTCCAAATGGGATACTTGTTTAAGGAAGATAAACTTTAATAAAGGAAGTGTGGATTACAATCTGTATATTAGAGAAATTCAAGAGTATTCTCTCATCGTGATCATTTATGTTGATGAAATAATCTTTACTAGGAATGATAAAAGACGATGTGAAATATTTGTTAAATAAATGAAGAAGGTATTCAAAATTTCCATGTTGGGGGAAATGAAATACTTTCTTGCGTTAAAAATCATTCAAAATAAAGTATACATTTTTCTCTCCCAAAACGAGTATGCTAAGTAACTTCTTAAGAGTTTTGTAATGGAAAACTAAGAACAAGTTTCCACACCTATTTCAGTGGGAACCATGTTGATTAAATATCGAGAAGAAAAATTGGTGGACTAAAAAGAGAATCAAATTCTGGTTCTAATTCTATTGTATTTGACAGCCTCAAGACCCGACATTTTATAGATGGTTACCTTATGTTGAAGATTTCAGACTTCTCCAAAATAATCACATATTATTTATGAGAAGAAAATTCTCAAATACGTTAAAGGAACAACAGAATTTTGGAATCATGTATTGCATCTCAGATTGATTTTTTTGTTATTCAGTTGTAGATTGAGATAAAAATATTGATGATATAATATCCACATATCATAGAGTATTCATTATGGGAAATAATTGTGTTATTTGTAATTGAAAGAAACATAATTCAGTAACTCTGAGTATGAATGAAGTTGAGTATGTTGTTTCCACTCAAGTCGCTACGCAACTCATATGTTTGAAAACTAAATTGGAATATCTACTTGTGGAAATGAAGTTACCCTTTCTCTTGACATGTGACAATCAATGAAAAATAAATCTCACCCAGAATCAAGTTCAACTTTCTCATTCAAATAATATTTACATAAAATATCATTTCATCAAAGATCTTGTAGAGAGAATGAATTGATGCTGGAATATCATTTAACAACAAAATAAGGGGGTAAATTTTTCACAAAACCATTACCATATGAGTCGTTTTTTTTTCGGAGGTTGCACATGGGTGTATAACCTCTTCCTCCTCAAGGCAGAGGTATGTGGTTTGTTACCCTCTCATCATACCTTTTCATTTTATTTTAAAGGGGATAATTGTATTGTTTTATAAATCAATCCATGTGATGCATGTAAAAAGAGGGAGTTTGGAGAAGCTATGAATTCAGAATTATTTAGTGTGTGAACTATTTTAACTATTTATTAGAGTGGTTTTAGGAAATAAAATATTTTTTATTAAAAGGTAGTTGAAGAAGAGATGAGGAATAAAGATGAATATGTTTTCATAGTCACTACTTTTGGATAGCATGGTATTGCAATCAATGATTGTAGTTTCTTATATTGAGATAGCTCATATAGGTTTAGAACTATTTTTAAGTAATCCATTTCCTGAGGATAGAATGTTTAGTGATTTATGAAAACTTGGTTGACACCAAAATTCAAGGGGGGGATATTGTTAGGACCAAACGTATATTGAAGGTGTTTTTTGTTGCCTTTTGTTTTTAATGTATGTTTTAAAGAAAGGTAACCAATTGGATTTGTTTATGGCAATAATTGTGTAACTCATTATATTGATAAAAATTGTACTCATTGTATTGATAAATATTGGACTCATGGGATTGATAAAAATTGGACTCATGGTATTGATTAAAATCAGACTCAAGTTTTGTAAATAATTACACTCACTTTGATCATCCATCGTAATGAGAAGAAGATGTTTTGAAATAAGTGTTTGTTTTTTATAGAATTAGGGTCAGCGTGACTATGATATTTTAAATGTGAAGATTAATTTCATATAAAAATTTTTATATAGATCATGAGTTGAATTGATAACTTGTGATGTGTTCTTGATGGAACAAAGGGGGAGTGAATAAAGATTAGGTCAATACAAAAAAGATTGTATCCAGATTTATCGTATCCGGGTGGCGGATAGAAATAAGTGATATCGATTTTCATTCAATATGGTCAGATTTTGGATGGATTAAAAAGAAGTGGTATTGATTCACAATAGATTTTTTTTTCCATCTACCATAACACATAAATATTTGTATTAGGATAATCGTGCCCAGATTGATTAATAAGGCGGTATTGATCAAAAAGGATGTGTTGATTGAAAAGGCGATGCTGATTGACGAAGTGGTGATGATTTATTTTATTATATTTTCCATAAACCACATACTTAAAGATCAATATTAGGATAATTGTACCCATAATGATTGAAAAGGTGGTATTGATTGAAAAGGTGGTACTGATCTAAAATGTGGTTTTGAATGAAAAGTTGGTGTTGATTGAAAAGTTGGTACTGATTTACTGTAGCATCAAGGTTTTCTAACGGTTGATATAAAATATTTTCATACAAAAAATTATCAAGATCAAAATGATCAATATAAAAATGGTAGATATCAGGCTCAAGAAGGAAATGATCCAGATCAGGATGATCAACATCAGAATGATCAATATCAAAATGATCGTATCCAGACTAATCATAACAAGGGTGGAAGATATAGATAGACTCTAATCTCTTTTCAAATTTCATCATTAAGTGTCCCAATTGTTGATTTAATTTTCCTATCCTTTGAAGTGGTGTTCAAACTCAGAAAAGTGAAGTGGAGAATAATATTTCTAGTATTTGAAGTTGTTCAGGAAAGGTGATGAAGAAGATAACATGATCAAAAATGTAGTCAACCATTTCAAAAGTGTTTAATTATTTTGTTTCGATTAGTTTTTTAAATAAATGATATTGATGAATGATTTGTTTAGGTGGATCATAACTTATAAATGCAAGATTTTGATTCAAATTGGTATCAGCAATTGAAATATAACCCAGTAATTGAAATCTTACTGACATTAGAATTGGATGTCTAGAGAAGAATAGGTGAGGATTTTATAATTTTCGAGAAGAATCGAGAAGCGTTGACGAAGTCATATTTCTCTAATATTTTAGGGGAAATTTCATTTTGTGTGAAATTGTGTAACTGGGAATGGTTTCTGGGTTTCCCCCTAAAACCATCAAAAATCACATATAAAATCCAAAAAAAGTATATTGTACTTGAATGATGATAACACTAGATAGAGGATATTTGAGTTTTTATTGAGAGAATGTGATACTATTTTATTTTTTCTTGAAGACATTTTGGCGGGAATAATGTTGTATTTAGATGATCATCATATCTAGTTGGATTAATTGGCAATGGGATTTCTGTATTGGGTTTCATGGACTAAGGAAGTATTGTACAGAGTTTTATTACTCGGATATTCAATTGGTTCCAATTCATTTCTATTGTATTCTATATGAAAATTAGTCTAAGAGAATCGTATCCGGACGAATCGGACTCAGATGAATCGGACTGCGAAAATTAAACCCATGAAAATCAGATAGATTTTTTCATAAAAAAAACTAGGAGGATATTACCTTTCATCTGGGTAAGTAATTGAAGAATATTATTTCAATTGAATGCATTTTTTTAATTGAAAAGAAGCACATGTAACATGAGTTTTTACATGTCAATTGTATTAACCTATTTATGCTAGGAGGGAGCACGTACTTTTGGATTTTCTTAAAAGTGATACACGATTAAAAGGGAATATTCTACTCATTGTAATTTACTGATAATTTTATAGTGGATTTTATGGTATTTTATTGTCTCCAAACCATACTAAGGACATAGCTATTTGTATTGCATAGAAAACCTTGGAAATAGTTTTGTTATTGTGGATGTGTGTATGATTTTTCTTAAATAGGTAATTGAATCATTAATAGAAGGTGAAGGTTGTTTCAATTTAAATGAAAATATAAAAGAAAAATTATCACTGATTAGTCCCTCCCTCTATCAGTGATACAAATACACTGATTGGGATATTTTAAAAAGGAACTATGTAGCATGGTACATGAACCATGAACCATGCCCTGGGAATAGTTAGTGGATATTGAAATATTGTGTGTGGAATGGTGAACCGCAAACCATGAAGTATGAATGGTATGCAGATGGAATAGGAGGAATAGTTCACAAAGTTAATGAGGTTTGCGACAAGACATGTGCTTTGAAGAAGGCAAGAATTTCGTGGGTTGACAAGTCATTTGTGAAAATGAGGAGGAGTTTTCAGAGGTTGTTAATGGTGTCAATGGTAGAAAAAAGGTTGTTATTTGTGGCACTATGTAGAACAAATGGCAGTATGTGGACCATGTAGGGGATATAATTCATAGGAGATGCATGGCATGTGGAAAAGGTGGTTCCATATCGATGATTTGGTAAATCTTGGTTTAAGAGAATTTTTGGATATATTTTTCTATATAAGGACCACAAATCACTTCATTAAAAAAGGGTGTTGAGATTAAAAGAAAATCTGGTGGATTTTGTTAATGTCTAGAGCTATTCGAAAGAATAAAACCTCACAAATTTGTTAATTAAAAATATGAAAGGAATTCAGGGAATTCCATAATAGTTCATGGAAGATAGTACACAGAGGAGGAACTTGGCTTGTGGGGCACTTGTAGTATATGGAGAAAGCAGGATATTATGAGCAACAAGGTAATACACAGATCACTTGAGGTATGTGGAGTAGGGGCGGTTTGTGGAAGGTGGTCTGTAGAGGAAGTACATAATGACGGTTCACAGAAGCAATACACAGCTATGATTTGTCAAGGATGGATTGCGGAGGTGGTACGTGTAACATCCCAAGACTTCATAGTGTGTTATTTATTCAGAATAATTCAATAACATGAACTACATGCAACACTGAGTTCAAGCACACCATGAATTACCAAACAAGCTGTTCAAAAGCGGTTATGAATATTATTAACTAAATTTTAAACTTTATATAATCCTTATAATTTTAGAATCCATATTATTTGTTTCTTAGACCTAATGTAAGAACAAATTCATTTTCAGTATTGCACCTTTACAAACTTTTAATAGTGAACCCTTTTTAAATCCTATATTTTAAACATTTATATATTCAATTTGACTAAATAAATTTACTTTTTAGAATGGGGACATCAAAAATTTACAATGAAACATCTCGTGCTTAGACGGTACTTTTCCCTTTGAATAATGCAAGGGCGTGCATTGTACGCAACTTCGAGATTCTAACACACCACAACAAATCAAACTCTCCGTTATGAATAGTAATACCTAATTTTTGAAATTTTATAAATTTTATCTTTCGAAATGGATCGTAATATCGAAATTAGCTTAGGGTGAAATTTTGGTACTTTTCGGATAACTTTCATATTTTGATGAATAGTGAAAATTACTAAATTTTAATTAAAAAAGAACTTTTTAATTGAAATAATTAATAGTGATAAATTTTTAACTTGAGTGTTTTTAACGTATATTTTGAATATATTTTTATCATTTAATACAATGTTGGTCATTGGATGTAATTTCACGTTTAAACCAGACATAAACAAGTGTCAATCTTTTGATAGTTTTTATCTCTTAAAAACACGCTATTTTTTTTGATGACGGGAATTAATTTTTAAATTAATTAATGCAACTGATATGTTCTAAATTTGGTAAATTAGACATCATTTTTGAATTCATAATATCAAATATATCTTAGGGCTATTTTTTGGTATTCTTCTGAAAACTTTCATTTTTTGATGAATAGTGAAACAACTAAGTGGTAGTTAAAAAACTGAATTTTTCATAAAACTTAATTTTACCGCTTCTGTGAGTGTAATTTCGAAAATCTTAGAGACACGGTTAATATCAAGGAGTAAAATGTGGTTCAATGAGATGAAAATATTTTTTGGTGAATAGTAACTTCTTACTTTTATTTATCACAGTTAAAAGTAAATAGGGTAATTAAGGGTAAAAATGATATTAATATTACCCTAACACATGTCCTAATTCTATTGTACAAGTGTATCTCGACCAAAAACAATCTTAGGAGTAAATTATTATCATTTAGGTTCACTTTTATTAGATTAGGACATTTATTATTATTTAATCCAACGAAGAGTTAAAGGAGTTAAAATCAATGTTTATTTACTAAACCATTTTTAATATAGGGTTATACATTAGATAAATTCGATTGAAAATATTGATTAAAAATATAAAAAGATTACCTACATAATTGTATTTTATTTATAATTTTTAAGCATTAAATAATTTAATTTATTTATGACACAATGGTGATGCAGTAATTACCTAATTAATGAAAAATTAGAATAATTGAAATTTTAAATAACCAAATAAATGTAATTTGAGACTTTTTATAAATAACAATAATTTTAAAGGTTAATATGACATGTTAGTATTTATTTAATTAACTTTTTTCGAAGCAATAATTCTTTTATGATTTTCACAAAAATAAATTTTCCAAATACTGTCAAAATTGACATAAAAGTGTTTTTAAAACAAATATTATATTAATAATTGATATTCAATTCCTAAAAATCTATGGTTCTGCCAAGAGACTTATATCAGGATAGATGTATCATTAATGGACCACTTTGGGGTCTCTTGGAGATATATAGTATGTTTATTAACTATATAATATAAAAATAAAAAGAGACATGGTAAGTGTCAAATTAATTAACTAAGATTTAAAACTAAAAGATAAGGTTAGTATAATGACCCAAACCAGTCTAAATTCTATTTGTTGAATGGTTTTTGACCCATACCCACCTTAAAATTTAAATAATCCACTTTGGAGCCATTAGATACCAAATATGAGTTTATTATAAAATAATATTTTTAGCTTTTCCAAAGGTGCCCCTCACCCCTCTTATAAAAGGGCACTCCCCCTTCTCAATAAATCACACATTAAAAGCCTTTTGGCTAGGACAAACCCTACCAAATTACCTTCTCATCTCCCCTCACTAGAACCTAGAGGCCTTATTTTGATCATAAAGCTAATCTATGGAGCCCTTTTGATCAAATCAAAATGAAGAACCCGAAGAAGAGTTAATGTTTTCACCACCCTCTTTCATGTTCCTTTCTTCTTCAACTTCTTCATTCATTGTTATTTCTATTCTAAAATAATAACTACAGTATCTTATATATAATTTGATGTTATTATAAATATGGTAAAACCATATTCATTATTCTATCCATCCTTTGAATGGCATGTCACCATACGTGCGTACGTACGGCTTACCGTCTCCACGTCGTGGTGTAATTGTCATTCAATAAATTATTATTTGGATGGGTACAGTAAGGATATGTAATTCATGTAAATAATAAATATAACATGATTATTATTCTGTATATATGATATACCATCCAATTATATATTATTTTAATATCAAAAGAACGATATTTTCACTCGTGCATACGTAAGGACTACTGTCTCCACGAACGCGATGAAATTCATTCTCTATCGTATCCATTCAAGTATAATTCTCATTTGATGATTAACAAAAGTATCTAAGGACTTGATATCATTCTGGATATGATTAAGATACAACCTATCCATGACAAACACGACTTACATAACAAAACATAAAAAAGAAAACGAGTAAGTTATCACCTGAAACAATGATAATACTAAGATATTATTAGCAAATCAATGTTAAAAGATCATATATGATATCATATTAATGTATATGATTATTGTAGAATTTAATAACAATTATTTCACCATTATACAGTAGTTTAACCTACCCCAACCAAGGAAAATTACAAGGTAAGGGTTATTTCACAATTTCTTCATTATCCAAGGTTGTTTATACGTAATTATCTACTAGGACCTCTTTATTATCCACATCCATGATTCTTGAATGTGTATTTCAAAACATTCATACTATTTTAAAGAATATGGGTTAAAGTAATTTATACCATTTTTTGACTTTTTATAAGATGTTTATAAAATAATCTTTCCGTCATTTTCCAAACAAGGTCCTTTTTAACCTTTTCGACAGAATTAAGGTAAGAATGTCTTTTTTTAACTTATACGGCGGGTGCGTCTATTTTTCGCCATTATAAAATTTTAGAAGCTTCCCTTACAAGATTATAAAGATATTTTCAAATTAAATGTTTTATTTTATAATGATGTGACTTTTAAATTATTTCAAAATGAATATTTTAAGATTTCTTGAAAGGTACTCTTTATCAAAATTGTAATTTTAAATGTTTTAAAGATTTATCTTTCTAAATATTTTTAATTAATGTCAATGTTTTCAAAATGATTTTAAGGATTTATTTATATAGACATGAATGTTTTGAAAAGATATTTCTTTTCAAAAGTTTCGAAGTGGTATGGGACACTTTGATTCCAAAATCTATTTTAAAGTACTTCCTTAATAAATTTTTGACTTTTAAATGATTTAAAAAAAGAGATATTTCTCTCAAATAGTTTTGATTTCATCTATGTCAACATCCTTTGATGGATTTTAATTTTATTGGAAGTTGATTTATTATGATACAAAACTTCAATATTGTTTTGATTTTTTTGTGATGTGTTTGACTGTGGATGTGTTATTTTTATACCATTCGTGGTTTATGGATGTTGTATTTACATTTCGTATGCTAGTTTTAATATGAATGTTTATGTTATGATTAAACCTTTTCATATGAGAATAGATTGGACTTAATATGTGACGGGTGGAGCCCGCTATAGCTCCTCGATGCATCGGTAGGTCTCATTGAACAAACTAGTGTCATGGCACAAGGCCTTGACAAAATCTTATTTGTAGTCTTAGCACGAGGACTTGGCTATGTGGTTATGATAGTCTGGAATTATGCATTCCATCATTATGAAATTGGTTATTGATATTGCATGTGATTATTTGATTAGTAGAATATCCATGTGAATAATTAAATGTAATTATTTCATTTTATTTTTTCCATACTATGTTTAAGTTCAAGTTTAAAAGGCTTTTGATTTAGTAATACATTGCCTTAAATTTTTATTCTTATTTATGAAAGTTTCAGCTATATTTTTATAGTTATTGGGCATTTGAGATCACCCCTTTTCTATGTTTTATTTTTCCCAGGACGTGAAGAAGTAATTTATGAATGACCTACAGGGATAATATGAGGGGATATGAGTGTGGAATATAGAGACTATATTTTTGTAGTTTTAATTTTATGATGTAATGTAAACTTAATGAATATATCTAGTGTTTCCAAGGCTACTAATCTAATCAGTCTTTCGTGACTTGATATTTCTTGTGATCATACCAATATTATGTAATAATGCACCGACTCTGGGTATCTGGGTTTGGGGTGTTGCAGTTGGAATCATAGGAGGTTTAGTAAAAACTTTGGAAGCTAGATTTAGATAAACTCTGATTGGAGCATGTAGAACTAAGATGAAGTATGAGGATTAGTATAGAAGAACTTCCTATAATTTTGGTATTGTAGAAATTTTTTGAGTTTTCCAAGCAATAAATCCCTATATGGATACGAGCAGGTAGAGGCGGCTCTGGCACAGATGTACCTAGGGGTAAATCCCGAAAACACCTCTTTGAGCTAGACTCGAACGAAAACTGGTGCATGAGAACGGGCCTTGCTGCACACTTGGTTACGACACTCCCGGGGGATATGCATAGGATAATTCTCATTTTCTTTACAAACCATTATGAAGGGTTTATGAGTATATACTTTCTCAATGGAGACATTTTTATGATTATGGATTATATCCATAAACTATTTAATTTATTATATGTGTTTTACAAGTTTGGGATTAGGTATTTTTATTCATAATATAATCTAGTGTATGCCATTGTTTAGAAATGGCACCCAGTAGATGGAATGAGAACTCCAGCAATGCACACGATCCAAAGAGAAAGAAGGATCATATCTTTCATGGTCTTAAGCCAGAATTTATATGAGAAATAGTCTCCCATGTATTATCATCATATGAAGAAATAATATCATCTGTTTATAAGATAAGTAAAGAGTTTACTGAGTCATATGTCCTTGAAGGGAGACAAGAGAAGAAAATGATGGAAGAGGGAAACATGGATAAAGGGAAGAGGGAAAAGAAGAATTTTCCCATATGTGATAATTGTGGGAAGTAACACCTCAGAACTTTCCTGAAAGGAATGGGTGTTTGTTATAAGTGTTGAAGAAGAGGGAATAAAGTAGGTGAATGTAAGGGTAAGAAAATGGTTTCAATTGAACAATGCTTCATTTTTAAGGAGTTTGGACACTACGCGATCCTATGTCCCAGTCATCAGACTATTACGAAAATGATTCTATTGGATAATAATCATGTTATGATACTACGACAGATGAATATGAATGATTAGAGTTATTATTTTGATTATGTCATTTGAGTGTTGTATCATCAATGTACTTTTTATAATAATTATGGAGTATATAAGGATTGTACTGAAGTACTATTTCGTTAAGGACATGAGATTGTGTGGAACAAAGAAAAGTGACTCAATAGTAGGTTAAATTTTTGGAAAATATATGGTTGATAGAAAGATAAACCGTAATATGGTTCTAATACCGAGGTAGTGATTTTAGAATAGTACATGATTAATTTGGAAAAATTATATTGGATATTCTTGAATACCTTGAAACTGATTAATGATTTGTATGTTCTATCATTGTTTGGGTTTACAACATTTTTGGATTGATGAAGTATATCTATTATTCTTTAAGGAATAAGGGATCATGAATGTAATCAATAAGGTTTTATGGTAATTCAAGATGTTGCAGTGTTTTAAAAGAATACATGATGAAGGTGTTCACATGTTGTTACGTGGTAAAAAGGATCTTCATTGTGTTTACCTTCCTTATAAATTTTGGACTGATGTATTTTTGATAGTTCTAGTTTGGATTACTTTGGATTTCCATAAAAGGACAACCTAGAGGTCGGGCGGCAACCCGTAGCGTCCGGCAAGGTCGTAAGACTTGATCCCACAACTGAAGGGCGACAAGGGTGTATCACCTACCACTGAACCATGTGATGTCCTGGGTTGAATAATGTCGTTTTTTTAATGGTTCTGCTAGATGAATTATAAATTCATTTTTTAAACCCTATACGAATAGGATAAATAGAATATTATTTTTATGTTCTATTATCTTTTAGAGTGAAATATGAGTTTGTGGTAGAATATTGTTAAAGGATGAGACTCTACGTGTCAAGTATATATTTCTCTTCTTCTCATATTCAATGATGAAATTAATTCTTATAATGTAGTGAAGGGATATTAAAACAAAAAATGTTTTATCCTAATACCATATGTTTTGCTGAACTGATGGTATTTTAAATCATCATAGATTGATGAATTTAAAGCCCTCAATTTTACAGTTGTTTTTGATTGATGACCTCAATATCTACTTATAAATATTTACATTTTTTCTTCCAATTATATGTCTCTAATTTCCACCAATGTTCTCTTAATGTAGATAAAAATTTGGTAGTGACCCTTTGATTTCTCTTTTCCTCTTATTAAGAGTAAATTTTATTAACCCAATTTTTGATGTGGGTTTTCCCACAAAAATATTTTCTATATTCAACCTTTTATTTTCGAAGAACAATTTCAAATTATGAGGACGCAATTTATTGAGAGAGGGGAGAATGTAACACCCCATGATTTCATAGTGTGTTATTTCTTCAAAATAATTCAATAACTTACACTACACGCAACACCGAGTTCAAGCGCACCATGACATACCAAACAAGCCGTTCAAAAGAGGTTATGAATAGTATTAACTAAATTTTAATCTTTATATAATCCTTATAGTTTTATAATCCATATTATGAGTTTCTTCGACATAATGTAAGAACAAATTCATTTTTAGTCTTGCACTTTTACAAACTTTTTATAGTGAACCCTTTCTAAATCCAATATTTTAAACTTTTATATATTCAATTTGACTAAATAAATTTACTTTTTATAATGGGGACATCAAAAATTTACAATGAAACATCTCATGCTTCCACGGTACGTTTCCCGTTTGAATAATGCAATGGCGTTCATTGTACGCAACTTTGAGATTCTAACACACCATAACCAATCAAACTAGCCGTTATGAATAGTAACACCTACTTATTGAAATTTTATAAATTTTATCTTTCGAAATGGAATTCTTTTTGGGATTCATAATATCAAAATAATATTAGGGTGAAATTTTGGTACTTTTCGGATAACCTTCATATTTTGACGAATAGTTAAAATTTCTAAATTTTAATTAAAAACATTTTTTTAATCGAAATATTTAATAGTGATAAATTATTAACTTGAGTGGTTTTAAAGTATATTTAGAAAATATTTTTACCATTTAATACAATGTTGGTCATTGGATTTAATTTCACATTTAAACTAGATGTAAACAAGTGTCAATCTTTTGATAGGTATTATCTCTTAAAAACACGCTATTTGTTTCGATGAAGGGAATTAATTTCTAAATTAATTAATGCAACTGATATATTCTGAATTTGGTAAAATAGACATCATTTTTCAATTCATAATATCAAATATATCTTAGGCCTAATTTTTGGTAATTTTCTGGAAACTTTCATTTTTTGATGAATAGTGAAACCACTAAGTGGTTGTTAAAAAAATGAATTTTTCATAAAACTTAATTTTACCACTTCTATGAGTGGAATTTCGAAAATCCAAGAGACGCGGTTACTATCAAGGGGTAAAATGTGGTTCAATGATATGAAAATAATTTTTGGTGAATAGTTACATTTTACTTTTATTTACCACGGTTAAAAGTAAATAGGGTAATTAAGGGTAAAAATGATATTAATATTACACTAACACATGTACTAATTCTATTCGACAAGTTTATCTCAACCAAAAACAATCTTAGGAGTAAAATATTATCATTAGGTCTACATGTATTAGATGAAGACATTTATTATTATTTAATTCAAAGAAGAGTTAAAAGAGTTAAAATCAATGTTTATTTACTAAAACATTTTTAATATAGGGTTATACATAAGATAAATTCGATTTTAAATATTTATTGGAAAGCTAAAACTATTTCCTACATAATAGTATTTTATTTATAATTTTTAGATATTAAATAATTTAATTTATTTATGACACAATGTTGATGTTGTAATTACCTAATTAATGAAACATTAGAATAATTGATAATATAAATACCCAAATAAATGTAATTTGAGACTTTTTATAAATAAAGATAATTTTATAGGTTAATATGGCTTGTTAGGATTTATTTAATTAACCTTTTTAGGATCAATCATTCTGTTATGATCTTCACAAAAATCAATTTTCCAAATAGTGTCAAAATTGAACTAAAAGAGTTATTAAAAAAATATTATATTATTAATTGATATTGAATTCCTAAAAATATAAGGATCAGACAAGATACTTATATCATGATATGTGTATCATTAATATACCACTTGGGGGTATCTTGGAGGTATATAGTAATTTTATTAACTATATAATATAAAAATTCAAAGTGACATGGTAAGTGTCAAACTAATTAACTAAGAGTTAAAACTAAAAGGTAAGGTTAATATAAAGACCCAAAACTGTCTAAATTCTATTCGTTGAGTGGTTTTCGACCCATACCAACCTTAACCTTTAAATAATCCACTTTGGAGCCATTAGAAACCTAATATTAATTTATTATAAAATAATATTTTTATCTTTTCCAAAGGTTCCCCTCACCCCTCTTATAAAAGGGAACTCCCCATTATCACTAATTCACATATTCAAAGCCTTTTGGATCGGCCAAACCCTACCCAAATACTCTCTCAACTTCCGAAAATACAACCTAGAGGCCTTTTTTTGATCAAAAAGCTAACCTATGGAGCCCCTTTGATCAAATCAAAATGAAGAACCCGAAGAAGAAGTAATGTTTTCACCACCCTCTTTCATGTTCCTTCCTTCTTCAACATATTCTTTTTTTATTAATTCTATTCTAAAATAATAACTCCATTATCTTCTGTATAATGTGATGTTATTATAAATATGGTACAACCGTTTTCAGTATTCTATCCATCCTTTGAATGGCATGTCAACATACGTGTGTACATACGGCTTACCGTCTCCACGTCGTGGTGTAATTGTCATTAAATAAATTATTATTTGGATGTGTATAATAATGATATGTAATTCATTTAAATAATAAATATAACATGATAATGATTCTGTATATATGATATACCATACAATTATATATTATTTTGTTATCAAAAGAATGATATTGTCGCTCATGCGTACGTACAGACTATCGTCTCCAGGAACGCGATGTGATTCATTCTCCATCGTATCCCTTCAAGTATAATTCTCATTTTATGATTAATAATAGTATATATTGACTTGATATAATCCTGGATATGATTATGATACAACCCATCCATGACAAACACGGCTTATGTAACAAAACATATAAAAGAAAATGTGTAAGTTAACACCTGAAACAACGATAATACTAAGATATAATTAACAAATCAATGTTAAAAGATCATATATGATATCATATTAATGTATATGATTCTTGTATAATTTAATAACAATTTTATCACCATTATACAGGAGGTTAACCTACCCCCATCCAAGGAAAAGTACAAGGTAAGGGTAATTTCACAATCTCTTTATTATCCGAGCTTGTTTATACGTAATTATCTACTGGGACCTCTTTATCATCCACATCCATGTTTGTTGAATGTGTATTTCAAAACATTCTTACTATTTTACATAATATGGTTTAATGTAATTTATACCATTTTTTTACTTTTTATAATATTTTTATAAAGGAATATTTTCGTCGTTTTCCAAACTAGGTCCTTTTTAACCTTTTTGACAGAATTAAGGTAAGAATATGTTTTTTAACTTATATGGAGGGTGCAGATATTTTCCGCCATTATAAAATTTTTGAAGCTTCTCTTACAAGCTTATAATGATACTTTCAAAGTAAATGTTTTATTTTATAATTATGTGACTTTTAAATGATTTCAAAATGAATATTTTAAGATTTTCTAAAAGGTACTCGTTATCAAATTCAGAATTTTAAATGTTTTAAAGATTTATCTTTCTAAATATTTTTAATTAATGTCCATGTTTTAAAAATGATTTTAAGGATTTATTTATATGGGCATGAATTTTTTTAAAAGATATCTCTTTTAAAATGTTTTGAAGTGGTATGGGACACTTTGATTCAAAAATCTCTTTTAAAGTACTTCCTTAATAAATGTGTGACTCTTAAATGAGTTCATAAAAAGAGATATTTCTCTTAAATAGTTTTTATTTCATCTATTTCAAAATTATTTGATAGATTTTAAGTTTATTTGAAGTTGATTTATTATGATACAAAACATCAATATTGTTTTGAAGTTTTTGTGATGTGTTTGACTGTGGATGTGTTATTTTTATACCATTCGTGGTTTATGGATGTAGTATTTACATTTCGTATGATAGTTTTAATATGAATGTTTATGTTATGTTTAAACCATTTCATATGGGAATGCATTAGACTTAATATGTGATGGGTGGAGCCCGCTATAGTTCCTCGATGCATCGGTAGGACTCATTGGACAAACTAGTGTCTTGGCACAAGTCCTTGACAAAATCATATTTATAGTCTTGGTACGAGGCCTTGGCTATGTGGTTATGATATTTTGGCATTCTGCATTCCATCATTATTAAATTTTTTATTGATATTGCATGTGATTATTCAATTAGTATAATATCCATGTGAATAATTAAATGGAATTATTTCATTTTATTTGTTCCATACTATGTTGAAGTTCAAGTTTAAAAGGAATTTGTTTTAATTATACATTGCCTTAAATATTTATTCTTATTTATTAATGTTTGCACAATATTGTTATCCTTACTGGGAATTTGAGCTCACCCCTTCTGTATGTTTTATTTTTCCCAGGATGTGAAGAATTAATTTATGAATGACCTACAGGGATAATATGAGGGGATACGAGTGTGGACTATGGATACTATATTGTTGTAGTTTTCATTTTATGATGTAATGTAAACTTTATGAATATATCTAGTGTTTCCAAAGCTTCTAAACTAATCGGTCTTTCGAGAAGTGATCTTTCTTGTGATCATGCCAATGTTATGTAATAATGAACCGACTCTGGGTATCTGGGGTTGGGGTGTTACAGTACGTGGAGGAAGAAGGCCAGTTCGTGGAGGAAAATATTTTGAATGAATAGAACACAAAATTGTAGATTACATCCATAGGGTAAAGCTGGACTTCAATAAAGCATCTATCTACAGTTGAGGATGCATGATTTAATTACAATACATCGAATCAAACTTCATGTCAATAAATTGATATCAGATTCCTTCCAACACAGTGATCCCGAGGGGGTCAATAGAAGCGATCTGAGGGACACAGTGGGCTCTCCTTAAAAACCTTATAATCCCAGTGCGCTTGCAATAGAGTGATTATTCTAATATACTTTACTCCATAACTAGTGATGACTTTTGTACTTTGGGAAGACCGAAAACTAGTCGGCATATCCTTAGTAATGAACTAAGTAAAATTTCGGTTTCCTTACTTTTCATGTGATTGCTTGTTTTCTAAACATTCTCATCAGACAAGTTTAATATGTTCCTACCAATTTTGGAAAAAGATCTATCATTTTAAAATAAAATGTTGACACAATAATTCACCCCTCCCATCTCATGGTTTCCCAGGGTCCTTCAAGTTGTATCAGAGGGTAAAGGTTGATGGTGTTAAATCATCCCTCCATTTATACAATGACGAATATAGTAAATCTTAGGAGAGTGCCCCTATTTTGTAGAGTAATCATTCAGATCTCGAAGAATAGGATGATATCTCATCTAATATCTATTGGAATAGAATTCCTATTTCCCACTACACAATGAATACAGGTCACTGAACCAAATGGGATGTCTACGACTAACACAGACATGAAAATTATTAATGTAGATGACAAAACATAGAATTCCATTCACTATATCTCTTTATGATATGATATACCTAAAGGTGATGAGAGGTTTGTTAGAAAAGTTTATGTGGGAAAAATTGGAGAATGTTTATGAAGGTGATATTAAAGTAAAGGAGGGGAAACTACATATTTTCATAATAGATTTGATGATATGATGATGCATCCTGAAGAATGTGTACATACCATTTTCAACTGAATTACTAAATTTGGTGAATCTATATGATGAAATGGGGAAGAAATCATAGATATTGATATTGTAAATAAAATCCTGAGAAGACTTCCACCTCTTTACAAGTAAAAGGTATCAGCCCTTGAGGAAAGGGATCTTTCCAAAAAAAAATTGTATGATCTGCTGATCAACTTGGTGGCATATTATATAAGAGTCAAATAGAAGATGAAAATATTGAGTATGAATGGAAATTTCATTCAATGTCATTGACAAACATGAAATTTCAAGAGATGGTATTGAAGAATATAAGGAGGAAAAAAATCATTCTCATATTTCTAATAAATTTCTGAATGGAGAAGGTAAATTCGAAGGAAAGTTACATATAACTTGTTTTCTTTGTGTAATATTTGGGAACATTTCCTATCAATGCATAAAAACGTTTGATGGTGAAGAAAGTGAAGTTGAAGACATACAAAATCCTCAAAAAAAGTTTTCTCAAAATGTGTAACTTCATGTCCTTTAAGAAAATACAGATAAAGGTTTTTTTCTTTGAAGAAGATGATGATGAAGTTGAATTATTTTAGGAAGAAGAACCAGAATTTAAAGATATAACGGAATCATCAATGATGGAAACTATTGAAAAATCAGAACCAACGAGAGATAAATCTGGGGATAATCAATTGACCACTGATATCAATCTCATGTTTCAACATTGGGATGAATTTGGTAAGCTAGGGAATCCATATAATAGATTAAAAAAATTTAAATTTAATTGTGGAGAATTCATCATAATATATTGATAAACTAGAAGCTGAAATTGATTAACTTGAGGAAGTCATTAAGGAACATTCAACATCTTCAGAAAACTCAGAAGATATAGTTGAACTTAATCTCATAATTAATTCACATGAAATGGTTATTAATGATATTACATCAATACTAGAGATAAATTACAAAACTATTTAGGGACTTGAAGAATAATTTGTTACTCTTAGGATTAAACATAAAAGTGAATCAATTCCAAAAGAAACAATGAAGAAAATTCAACATGGAAAATTCGTAGATGATGAGCTGCTAGAGAGAGTTAAGTGTGGATATGATGGAGTTGAAAAGGTTCTAACTGATTGGATACCATCATGAATGGGAAACATAGGAATTGGTTTTTATGTTGAAACATCTAATGTAGGTAGTAAAATGGTCCAAAATAAAGGAAAGCTGAAATTCAGACATATCACAAACACACCTACAGTCCAAACAAAGAAAGTCTAAAATTAGATTTGAATGAGGACTAAAAACTATCTTCAAGATTCCCGAGAAGATATACAATCAAATTATCCCTCTAAAAAGTTTACATGAGGAGGAATATAAGTGATAAGACATTTCTACTTATGAAATGTCAATTTTTTTGGCAACCTGGGCCATACCATGTCATACTGTGAAGAAGCAAGGAGCTATTTGAATGGGGAAGAGATGGGAATTTAGAAAAGTATAAAAAATTCATATACTAATTCATATCGAAGAAATTACTTTTATGGATATTTTTTTGATTACTCAAACCATGTACATAAATCTATTGATTGCAGACAAAGGAATGGAAGGAATATTTCATACAGAATATAGAGACAAGTCAGTACTCACCAACCAGATGGTGCTTCTCTTACAAATATGTTTTCTCCACTAGAAGAAGAATATTAGTATAAAAAACCTAATCATGTGGAAGAGATATTTTCAAGTCCATCTTTATCCTTAACACAATTTATTATTTCATGGAAGGAAGAAATAAAAATGAAAAATACAACCTTGCATAAGTACCTCTAAAAGTTACCAAGAACATAAGCACTTGGATTATTGATAGTGGATGCTCATTCAATATGACGGTAAATTAAGACATATCAAAAAATATCAATAGAAATGATGATGGAACATTTAGATTAATTAATGATGGTGCTTTGAAGATCAAAGGTAGTGGAAGTACTGAATTGGCCAATGGTGAGTTAAAGAAGTCCATTGTTCTTTATATGAATGGGTTGCATCACAATCTTTTATTTGTGAGACAAATATGTGACTCCGGACTTATGTTAACATTAAATAAAAAAGGGATTCACTATAAAATGAGGAACATGGAATTATTCGATGAAGGGATGTAGAACAAATGGAAACTTATTTTAGGTTGATAGAAAAGATAAAATTTGTTTTAGGACAGTTCAAGAAGAGAACAACTTGTGGCACAATAGGTTGGGTCACATCAATAAAAAAGATTTGGAAAAGTTATATAAACTAAATATTGTCTTGTGAATCCAAAATCTAAAGCATTAGTAGGAGAAACCTTGTGATGCATGCATGCAAGTAAATTTGGTGTCCAGTTCATATCATCCAAAGAAGAATAAAGAATCTAATCTTCTGAATCTCATTCATACATAGGTATGTGGTCTGAAATATTTTGTTGGATCATATGGAGAATGTTACTTCATACTTTTCATTGATTATTATAGTATAAGGTATTATGTAGCAATTATACATAGAAAATGACAAGTTTTTGATTTCCTGTCAACTTATTTCTAAAATACCAAGAATGATATTGGATGAACAATCAATGTTTTTTAGTATGATAACAGAGGGGAGTACGCATCCATTGAATTTGAAAATTATTTGGAGAAACATAGAATACAACATCATGTGGTTATAGTAAGTACCCCAAAGAAAATGGAGTTGTTGAGAACCAGAATCGATAGTAGAATAATATGGCCAAAACAATGATGATTGAGAGTCATATCTCTCATCATTACTGGAAATAAATTTTTAAAGCAATAATTTATATTCAAAATCAAATAAGTCTTTATATGGGGGAAACCAAGACACCCTATGGGTTTTGTTATGGAAGGAATCCCTCGTTGAACTATTTTTATGTTTTCAGAAGTAAATGTTTTATCCAAAACAAATAAGTAAATCAATCCATGTGTGTTGATTCTATAGATGATGAAATATTCCTTATAAACTCCATGAATAGAAAATCCTAAAAATGATTCTATAAAAATCTTGTAAGAATGGTGGGTTGAAATTAGGTGATGATAATTGATGATTAAACCACAAATGCCTCAAGAAATTTATTTGTTGATGTGATAGAATATGAGGAAGGATGTGAACATGGAATAAGTCTAAATACAGAAGTAGAGGACGTCAGGGAAAACACTCAATAATCATATCATGATGTTGAATCATAAGAATAATTTGAAGAAGAAAACACGGTTGAAGAAAATTCTCCTGAACCGCACAATAGAAATCAAAGATAATAAATTGATCGATCCATCATTATTGGGGATTGGATAGATCCCAAAATGACAATGAAAATGAGGAATGGTGAACAATTTTCATTCCTTTAAATTATGGAACCTTTCTCATTTGAAGAATCTTCAAATGATAAATTATCACTTATGGCCATGAATGAAGAATTGGATCAGATAGATAATAACCAATCAAGGGATCTAGTTAAGAGACCAAAAACCCACAATGTAATTGGTACAAAGTGTATTTTCAAAAATAAATTTTATGGGCAAGGAAATTTAATAAAAAATAAGGCATAGCTGGTGTGTAAAGGCTATTCATAGATTAAATGAGTTGATTTTGAAGAAACATTTTCCATGGTAGTTATAATGGAGTCAATCATACTATTTCTTTCCATGGCAATTCAAAGTGGACAAAATGTGTATCAAATGGATGTCAAGATAACTTTTTTAAATGGTTTTCTAGAAGAATAATTTTATATTGAACAACTAGTGGGATTTCATCTTGGTAATGATGAAATAAAGGTTTACATATTAAATAAGGATCTATATGGCATGAAACAGGAACCATGGGCATGGTACTCTCAATTGGATTCTTATCTAAAAATGATAAATTTTAAAATATTAGGATTGGATCACAATATTTATGTGAAGAAGTATCTGAATGATCAGTTTGTGGTTTTTGTGTACATAAATGATATTATATTTGGAAGAAGTAGGCCGAGATCTGTAGATGAATTTTTCAATCAAATGAAATCATAATTTTAAATTTCAATGATTTATGAACTCACTTATAGCTTGTGGTTGCATGTGATTTAGAAGAAAGACTACACTTTCATTTCAAAGGAAAATTATGGAAAAGATTTGCTAAAAAAAATTCAATATACATGAATCAAAACCAATGTTGACTCGAATTATATTTGGAATTAAACTTGGAATTCATGAGGATGGGACTTCAATAGATCCCACACAGTATAGCAGAATCATGGGGATATTATTTTACTCAAATATGACATGTCCTTATATTGTATTTACAACATGATTTTCATCCCATGTTCAATGTAATATGAAAGATAAACATATGGAAGCAGTGAAAAGAATCTTGAGATAAATTCAAGGAACTCACAAATATTGATTATAATTTTCTCTACGAAGAGATAGTGAACTATCAAAATTTTATGATTATTAATGGGATTGAGGTGTTGTTGATAATAATTCCACAAGTGTTGGATCATTATGTGTTGGAAAAAAGGTGTGGGTTGGTTGAGTAAGAAACATGAAATTAATTCTCTTAGTACTGATGAATCACAATATATCACCACTACAATGTCTTTCACTCAACTACTATGGATGAAGAACCCACTAACTAATATTGGTGGTGATTTGAAACAACCTATGTTGATTCACTTTTATAATAAGAGTAAAATTGATCCTATGAATAATCATGTCCAGTATTCTCATAGGAGACACAATGAAATCAGATATCACATTATCAAGGAAAAAGTGTAAAAATGAATAATTAAAGTGGTTCATGAAACTCCTCTATTATAATTGTTGAGGATGAATTTCATAAATCTCATCCTATACTGAGTAATCAAGAGGTGTATGAACACATAATTAACGATCAACCTCAAAAGTGTCAGACATGAAGAACATCATTTGTTATTACACATAATTATTTGTATTCAACAGTTAAGCAGAAAGATGTGAATGATGTTTTTGAGCATCCAAGATGAATTCATGATATGAATGAATAGATAGATTAGATTGAAATTAATGAAACATGATAACTTGCACCTAAATGAAATGACAAAAGATAGTATATTATTGTTGTTATATAAAATCTTGAATTAATATGGTCATGTAATAAGAAAAAATTAAATATTAGTTTGCGAAGGTTACTCATTAGTTTATTTCATTGATTTTGATGAGGATTTTTCTCCATTGTCATGGTTAGAATCAATTAGAATATTTATTCATATGGTTTCATTATAAAGTAACAAAATATTTCTAATGGATGTGAAATCATAATTTTTCAATTGATAACTTTGTGAAATGTATATATTGACAATCCATGTGGATTTTTTTGGTAAGGGTGAAATTTATGTGTGCATGTTGAAGAAATCCTTGTATGGGATAAAGAAAGATATGTGGTAATGGTGATCGAAATTGGAAACATTCTTAAAGATTTTGAGCATTAAGAAAGGAAGGGTTTATAGTAATCTATACATCAATGAATGTAAAGAGATTCACACCGTTTTTTTATGTTTGAATGATAGTATATGTGATGTAAATGATGAATGAACTTGTGAAATTATGTATTTTTATACGAAGAATTTTTTTTTGAAATGATCTTGATTGGAGAAATAAAATAATTTTTCAGGTTTAAAATATTAAAAATGATTAAACAAATATTTATTTCTCACGAAAGCTAATCTAAACAACCACATAATAAGATTGGAAAGGTAAATTAAAAACTTTTTTCCACACCAATTTCAGAGAGAACCATTTTTACTACATATGGACAATATAATGTAGATGACTCTAAAAACACTTAGAAGCTTAAAAGAGGTTTTTTATATATGACTACATGAAGACAAGACATTTTCTATGGTGTTATCGTATATGAAATATTCCAAATTGATCAAAATTAATCAAATCTATTTCATAAAAAATAATTCTAGGATTTATAAAAAGAACATTATATTTTGAAATTTAGTTATGATAGATCAAAAATAATTTATCTTTTTGGTTATACATATGATTATTGGGTATGAATTATTTATGATATAATATCCATATATTGTGGATTTTTTTTCTTAAGGGAATTGTTTTAATATTTTCAATCTTATTAAGGAAATTCATTATCTCTTAGTATAGATGATCCTGAGTATGCTTCTATCACTCAAAATGATATAAAAAATTGTTTGGATGTAAAATTAGTTGACTTGTTGAAGTAGAGTTATATCTTCTCTTTTGTTGTGATAACTAGAGTCCCATATACAATATAATAATTCAAGTTCATCATTCTCATTCAAAAAAATCATATCAAATATTAATTCATTAAAAATCATGTCGAAATTAATGAACTTACACTGGAGTATGTTCCTACATCAGAACAGGTTACTGATGTATTTACAAAACCATTACTGAAGGATGAATTTTTCAAGATGAAGATGAACATTGTTATCCAACCACTTTCTCTTCAAGGTTGAGGTATGTTTTTCTATGCCCTCTATCTAATAATTTTTGGATAGTTATTTCAAATGGGGAGAATGGTTTATCAATATATACATTGATACGTTCTAAACCATTTATGGAAGCTTGTATGTTGGGAGAGTACTGTGTATGATGTGAATTTAGAATATATGTGATTGAAATATTCTCATAGTTTTTTGAGATTGTTGTAAGAAAAAAAAATTAAGAAGAAATAACAAATGATGTCTTCAAAATTAATGTTTGAAGTGGAATGTTTCTTAAGTCACTACTTATGAACAACATTGTTTTGATATCAATGATTCTTGATTCCCAAAATGAGTTTGCTCACATAGACCCAGATTTTTGATAAGTAATCCATTTATTAAGGTTACAATATTTACTAATTTATGATCGTTTGTTGAAAAAAATATCCAAAAGGGGAAAATTTGGACAATGTTATATGAAATTAGATTTTGGATGATGAAAAAAGAATGTGTTGATTGTTTTTTATTTTGTTTTCATTATGTCAAAATCAAATCAATTTATATGTTTTGGTGATAAAATTAAATTAGAAACAGGCATTGCTGATCAAATACCCAAATTATAATAATGAATCTCATTTATCATTTTCTTTTTTAAATGTATTTTGTTGATGAAGATGGTTTTTGGAGTCACCTTATGTCTATATGAAATTTTAAATCAGTATGAGGAAATTTGTTAGAGTATAAATAGATCTGTAAAAAATATAATGTTTCTTTTTTGTTCTATTATATCCCAAATATCTTAAGTTTCTTTATAAAATTTTAATGTAATCCTTATGAAAAAATAGGGACACTATGTGTTTGGTTCCATAGAGAATACAATTCTATGTGAATCTTAATGTTCTGAAAATCATGAAGAAATCATGATAAAAGAAAATATTTTTTAAAGAAGGCAGGATTCTATGTTTCAAGTTGATGATGTGCTAATCGAATAGTACATCAAATTTTCTAATCCATCGTACATGGGGTGCCACCGATCTATTTAACGAAAAACATGACTAAGTTGTTGAAGTAGATCAGTAAGTGGGGATTGATGGGAATAATGATCCAAATGGAATCAGAGGAGGATCAAAAGAATGTTGGTCAATAATATAGTCAAACAGTTTCATCAGGTTGTATTGTTCCTCTTTTGGGTCAATATAAAAGGAGTCTCTGTTTTTTTACAGTGAGAGAAGTTTGGAAGAAGAACTGTTAATTTTTTCATAAAAAATAATACTTTTCACCAATTTGATCATGAATCATCGAACAATAAGTCATGTCGATTCATTTGAATTTAATTTACAGTGATTCAAAGGGGGAACTAAAGTATGATCTATCAGATGGCAGCTGACACTGATATTTCATCTACTATGGTACTTCATCACATGTGGTTTGAATAAATTTTTGACAATTTAAGAAAATGATATTTGTTATGAAGATTTTTTCAATGTCTTATCGAGGGGGTTCTGAAATATTTATAAGGTTCAATTATGTTGATGGAAAAATAGTTTCTGGCATCTCAGTTGGTATAGAGAATCAAAATTAATTTGATATAGTAATGATAATCATAACAAGAAGTACCCAGTTTTAATGTGTTTTCAATTGTTTCAAGAAGATTGGAGTGACCATCTGTTTTCATCACAATGAAAACTGTATCAAAATGACCTTTGTATCGTACTAAATAATTTTTTAAAAATCCAAAACAAGATGAATTTTTGAGGATATTTGAGATGATATGAGAAGAACCAAGAAGATTTCAGATGTGGTGAAAGACTCAAATATGAAGTCTAAATGTAAGTAATCTTTGAGTATATGGAGATTTGGTTTAGCGGTAAAACATTTTAGATTCCCACCCATACCACATTTTGATCTCCGATAAATAAAAGGTTGTACATTGTAATTTTTAATGATTCTACTGTTCATGTGAAATGAATGAGATATAATTGAATGTTTTCAAATAGAGAAGATGTTCTAGATAGAGTGTTCCAAAAAAAATTGTAGACATAAGAGGTGTATGAAAAAATAGTGTCCATAGTCACATGATCGGAGTTAACCTATAGAAATCGCTTTTCGGGGAATGTTTTAGGTGGTTTAGAATTATTTCTAGTGAATCTTTTCATATCAATTTTCTAGAGTCTCGTATCTTTCAATGGTATCAAACTGAGCCATCAGAATGAGTTTTTGTAATAATGTACAGAAAATTTATTTTAACCTAAAACTTGGTTTAAAAGTGATGATTTGTGTATTTAATAATTACATAAGTTGATGTTGATAAGGAAACATAATAACTTGTTTTTAACCCACTTGTGAAGGTTTCTTAATTTACTTAAACATTTTTTTTACAACATTCATGGTAGAATATATACATGAACCGTTGTATTAATCATAGTGCTAAAAAAATTTAAGAGTATATCCTATATGTTGAATCCAAATAGAAGGATTTTTTAGTGAATTATGTTCTATTGGATTATTCCCAAACCATTCCAAGGATGTAGATACTCTAATTGAGTATTGAGCCTTGTAAATGCATATGTTCTTGTGGATGTTTGAATGTTTCATTTTAATCAAAGTGATATATCTTTAATAGGAGGTGATGGTTGATATAAAATATAGACAACATAAAATAAAAATATATCACTAATTCTCCCCTCCCCATCTCAGTGATACATCCATCATAGATGGTCATTTCAAGTATGATCTTTTTAGAAAATTTTAAAGGTGTTTGTGTTCAACAACATTCTATGGTCATTTTTTCTTAAAAAAAAATCCTTTCTCTAAGGAATTAAAATGTCTCATTATGAATCCATTTATGGAAAGAAGTGAAGAACATTAACATTATAGGATGAAGTTATAGAACAAAAGCTATTGGTATGTATGATTACCATGGAAATTATAGATACAGATATATCCATTTAGTACCACATCATGAATATACATATTTAATAAAAGAGTTATATTGACAATTAAGGATGTGATATAGAATTCATAGTTGGTGATAAATAATTCCTATAAATTTCAATATAGAAAGGGTTTTTGTGATTTAGAATTAATGGAATGTTTTTTCCTAGGTATATTGGCCACTAAAAGATACATTATTGAGTAGGGATGATTACTTATCTATTCACACGTCCACTAAATCTAACTCTAGTTCATCTGGTGTTCAATGTATCAATTTAGAGAAAGTACATACCAGTTCATTTATATTTAATTAAATAAAAGGTTATACCACTATATCATGATCTTTCTTTTGAATAAAAATCTTTATAAATCTTGGATCATAGTGATACAGTTTTATGGATGAATAAAACTCACATGGTTAAAGTTCTTTGGAGGAATAAAAAATTAGCAAAAGCTACATGAAAAATTGAGTATAAAATAATGTTTAATTTTAATAATTTTATTAAATTATAGTTATGTAATTTAAATGGGTATAATGTAACAACCTAATATTTTATATGTATTCCTTTGAAATAAATTTTCTGTATTCGATAACTTGCTTTACATGAAACCCTAAGTATAAATGAACGATGATATATCATGACCTTTGTAAAATAGCCAATGGATTGATGTGTATGAATATGATTAAACACAATATAATATATATATATATACAAATTTATTTGTTAATTAATATTCAATTATTAATTCCTAATAAAAATTCATTATGTTCTATTAGAATATTTTCATCTTTAAAAAAAAATTACGAAAAATTTGTTTTTTATGTACTGAGAATTTTTATACAAAAAAATTAATTTGTCACCATTAAACCAATATTTTAATGAAAATTATTTTTAATTAATGAATAATAATTCATACATTATTTATCAAATAGTTAGGAATGAATATAAAATTATTTGACATTGAAAATATTATTATTCTCAAAAAATTATTTTCATGTGCACAAACTGATTTTATGTTAATGAAATAAATAAATAAATATTTATTAATTATTTTAATAAAATTAATAGAATATATATTCAATTAAATATATTAAAATTCATCATATAGATTTTACTAGGATATTAATAAAATTTAACTAGGTTTTATAGTTATAAAAATATGTTCAAATAAATGGTTTTCATTGAATTTTGATAGATTATTTAAAAATAAATATTTTGAAATTACATAATTTTAATTTTATAAAATTTATTACATTTTTGGATTCATAATGTTCCAATTTTGTAATGAGACCGGTTTCTTTTGTTTTTTTCAAAATGAATAGTAAAAAAATTTAAAAAAATGTTACAAGGTGAGGATAAAAATTGCTTTATCATGGTATAAGTAAAATAGAAGTGTAAAAATGGAACTTAATCTTATATAAATATTATTGGAAAAAAATATTAAGACCATATCTTTTATTACCTTATAATTCAAGGTCATTTGGTTCCATTTCACATGGAAGTTACATTATATTATTTAAATCGTTTATGTAGTTCCAAGGTTGTCCATCCTCAAAAATATAAAAGGGCGCATCTTCTATTCCCTTATTCACAAAATCAACAAACAAATTCCCAAAAATATTTATATATTTATTACTTTTTTCTTGATATTATAGTATTACTGTAATACCATCATAAGAAGGATTATGGTGTAAGTGAAAAGAGGCAACTCAAGGAAGAGGTAATCATCTTACCCGTCTTTTTCAAAGATTAATTATGATTATACATCATATAAAAAAATTTAATTCATAGAAACATAATGAATAGAGTATCATAAATATAATTTTATGTTATTATAATTACTATAAAACCATTTTCCACCTCATTTACATCAATTTGGGAATAGAAAGTATCCCTCATGCAAATGTGTGGGCGAACGCATCCACGTAATGATATGATTCATTTTCCATCACCTGCTAACATTGATTGTTATAATGATGTATTAAGTAAATATATATGATTTTTAATATAAAATTATTATTATGGATTGATGAATATTTTTTTTTCTTATTTTCATTAGGCAAACAATTCTTACAAGTATGTACGGACTACCGCCTCCATAAATAGTGTACTTCGTTTTCTCCATCTCAAAATTGTATAGATGGTTATATAAATGTATATAATTAAAAATATGATAATTATATAATGATTCAATTAATTTAAATTATTCACCGGTTGATCAATATATAAGGATGAAAACCTTTTAATCTAAAGCAACATGAAAAGTGAATAAGTTGACACCCAAAATAATGATGATAATGAAATATTTTTAATGACTGGGAGATAAGTCGAAATAAGTAAACCATGTATCACATTATAATTATGAATATATTTCGTGTATATAAGTACACTAAATTTAAATTTATTAGACATGAGGTTAAAAGAATTTATAGAGAATTTCATACATAATTTATGGGTTTCTCATCTCATTTTTGTTTCCATTAGACATATTCCATAATTATCACTTATTACTTTCATATGGTATATATAATACCCAATTTGATATGTTATATAATTAATATATTTATATTCGTTTCATTTAAAGATTCATTTTAGGTTATTTATTTCAAATGGGTCATGATTCAAAAGGCACCAATGTGGTAAGGGTTTTTTGTTATAATATCACTATTTCCTGTGATTATATATTCTAAAATTTAGGATGATGAAATTTTATAATTCATACCATATAAATTTAATTTCATTTATTATCCTCTTTTTATTTCTTGATATTACTTTTTTTACTTTCATTTTTCTCTATCTATGTTCTCAAAAATCTAAAATAATGTTTTTAAGTGGAACTAAATATGTTTCTCTATTCCATCATGAATATTTTTTTAGTGGTTCATATTTTCGTTATATTTATATAAAAAATAATTCTAAAATAATAAAATGATTTATTAATGTCATTTTACCCATTTTTTAATTTCTATAAAAATGTTCAAAAGTTATCTTCTTATTGTTTTCCCAATAAATTAATTTTTATCAATGTTGTGATTGAAATATTTTTTTAATTTTTACCACATGAAAGGATTTTCTTACTTCAATTAATCAAATTTTTATTAAATATACCATTATAATATTTCATGGTTATTTTAATTAATTTTTATTTGATATTCATGAAATTTTTAGATTTTAGAAAATAATTTTTAGTATGAAACGATTACTTTCCTAAAATATTGTTTTTGTTCTATTTTAATAGTATTTTTAACTATGAAAACATCCATTAATGTTACTTTTTCTTCACTAGGGGTATGATCCAATTATACCATAATTATTATATATTTAGACAGTTCGTGGCTATGATAATGAAAACGTTATAAACTCTATTTTTTAATCTATAGGTTAAGTTATGACGTAATGATAAATTATATCATAATCTTGTGGCGTACATATGAATGGGTTGTGTTAATAGGATGGGTGGGACTATTTTATAACTCCAATTCATTGGGTAATGTTTATTATTTATGAGATGAAAGGGAACATCAGAGGTTCTCCCAAACCATAAAGAGGGAACATGAGATGTTATCACATACATGAAAGAGGGTACACAAACAATTATACCAAGACATAAGTGGGAACATGTGTAAATATCCCTGTCGTACCAGGTGATGAATGTCTTGGTAGATATTCTTAAAAAATTATTTCTATTGTTATGGTTAACACACATTTTATGCCACTTTTTATAAAATGATATTTTTTATAATATGTAATCATGTATAAAAATATTTTGTTATTCTATTATTAATGTCTGATGATATTTCAAATCATTATTATATGATTTTGATATATGAATATCAATGAATTATTTTCAATTATTTATCATATACTCTCATACAATTTTTTCTCTATTGATGCATAAAAATTATCATTGATTAATATCTACCATGTTTATATGTACTAGTCATTTGATTGAACCCTTTTATATTTTTCATTCCCTGGGTTATGAGTAATGGTTTTGTGTATGTTATGAAATAAAATTTTACTATGTGAAAAAAATTAATGGGAGATGTTGAAGATCATACACGATACAAGATAATTATGTATCCGGACTCCAAGAAAATGAAACTATTATTGTCCTATATCATGCATTATTGTTAAATTCAACGAATATTAATGTTAAATATATCAATTTTTATATTTTATTGATGTTAATGTAAATTTGAATGTTTTTCCCAAATGAATTCACTTATTATAGTTATACATGTTATTGATTATGACATAGAAAATAATTTTGAATTATTGAAGATGACCTGAACCTATGATTATTTTAAATGTATATATTCTTATGGGATCTATAATAGATCATGCTCATGAAATTTTTTATACAAGAATTTTGGTGATATTTTGTTATATTCAACTTCATGTAATTCAATTAGTTTATTTTTTTATAATGGACTATATTATTACATGATTTTTTCTTTTATAATGAGATACATTTTGGTTAATTGAAAACATAAATTTTCTAAAGGGAGAGATAAGTAGTACATTTATTTCTAGTTTTTATAGGATCTCTCACTTCTAGAGATATTCTGTGACATTTCTCATTCTATTCTGGATTATTAGTTGATAGAGGATTGGGTTGTTAATGAAAATTATTTAAGGATAGTAGAGTGAAATGATTTTGAAATATGGGGGTTTATACTTGTTATACCCCCTTTATATAGATATTAAATCTATGGAATAGAATTGAAATAATAATTTATATATTAATTTTTTTAATAGTTATAGTTATAAATATAAACATGATAACGTAATTGGAATATTGGGAAATATGATCTATAGAGGTAGGGATATGTGGTTATGGTGTCATTTTGGGTTGTTAGGTAAAATTATGGGGGTCTATACTAGACAAATCATTGATAAATGTATGTATTCATGACCTTTTATTTCATATTTGGGAGAATTTGTCCTTAATAGAAAATTTATCAATTTTTTACAATAGTTAGAGATGTTAATACACATAAAAAATATATTATTCCTTGACAACAACTTATGTAATAGATTAAAATATATTTGTTGAAGTCATTTTTTGGTTGTTTATGAAATCATGGTTAAATGAAGTTATTTATCATTAATATTTGTAGCATATGGATAAATTGAAGTTATATCATTATTCATCGATTTAGTGTGATGATAATGATAAAGTGAAGAGGATATTGTTTCGTTAAAGAAATGAATGCGATGATGATACATTCATATTGTTTAGAGGGTGGATGACGATAATGAGTTGGAATAAATAATCTATTGTATTTAATTAATTAAAATTTTATATATGATCTAGCGAAAATATTAGATAATAATAATATTTCTTAATTACTGAAATATGAGTTGGATAAAAATGTATGATGATTTTTGATAATGAACTAGTAGTTTTGGGTGATCTATAAGTATTGGTTTTCTAATAATTTGAGTAATGAACAATGTGAAAACATTATTTTAATTGATGTAATGAATAAATAATGAATATAATTAAGTGAATCCATGATGGTTTTATAAATAATCCCATATAAAATAGATATATTCTATAACCATTTCCTAAAAAAATATTATAAAAAATCATCACTTCAATAGTTATGCAACTGAGTTCTGTTCATTGAGTCTAATAAAAAGGATTACAATATCTGTCATTTATTTCAATAATTGACTACTGATATGGTAATTATAAGATAATATTCATCTTTTATGTGATGGGTTAATGCTAGTTAGATTTGGGGATGATATTTTTATTAATGGAGTTCAATTTAAATCAGGGGACTATTTACACGGCTGTAATTATGAGATTTGATGATATATTGATAAGTTTTCCCCCAAAGAGTTTTAATGGAGATGTGTTAATGAGGATTGATTAATTATTTTTTATTTTTGAGTTCTAGTAATATATTAAAAATTATATATGATACTTATTAGTCAGTATCAAAAAAACTTTGGTAAAACATGTTGAAAATTCTTTTAAAAGATGGGAAATTAATTCTCATTGTCATAAATAAGTAGTGATATTTAATAAATCCATCATATAAAGTGTTTCATAACACTATCGCATTCAAATATGGAAATGATAAATGTTTTAAAAATATAAATTAGATTTAATGATCCTTATTCCGATTAGTTTTACATATTATTTGATGATTTATTGCTTATTTATTTTATTTATATATTATAATGAAACATGAATACTAGGTTTATTCATGGATGGAATGTAAAAAAGTTTATTACCTATAGAAAAAATATTAATTTAATTGTGGTTCTTTTATTCTATACATTTTTTATATGGTTATGAAAACTATTTTATGAGTATTTTGATTATATAATTTTTTTTATTAATATAAGATACTATAGTTGAACTATGAAGAGACTGATATTAGTATAAATGATATTATTGATAACCACTTTATGTTGGGGAATGTGAGACTAGTTTTTAATTATAATAATTATCAGATTCCTTATATTCTATTATTATATGTGAATTTTTGTGTGTTGTTATATATATTGGATCATTATAAAGTATACATTAAAAATATATTTTTGTAGATGTTTTATAGAATGTTTTGGTTGATATATGATTAAAGGTAGTTTTTTTAAACAGAATTTTTATGGTGGAATGGCTGAAATTATCTTCCCATTAAGTATATTTTTGAAGATTTTTTTTTTCATATTTAGGGGCAATATAATTATGCGAGTTTCTTTGGAGAATATCATTGATTGTTTGTGTAATTTTTCAAATTTTTTAGATCCAAATAACTTATTCAAGTCATTTTAATTAAATTATGTTTTCTAGTGGTTAAGTTAAACACCACATATGAATTTACGAGAAATATTATTTCTTTTTTCAAAAAGGGAAATATTTTAATTTCCTTCCAAATAGAGTATTGGATTGAGAAATATACATCACCGTAGATTTTGGGATGTGAAATATTCTATCACGGTGTGATTTGGGATTTGGTATTACACCACTAGAAAATATAGTGTTTGAGGTGAACTTGTTTTATGAAATGTTATATTATTTTAAAAATGACTTTTTATTAAAAATTCATGTACATATTAGTTGTTTGGATGAATTTAAATATAGGCTAGAGTTTCAATTTTTATCAACTTAGATGCCCCCACAATATTTGACTAATTAAATAAATAATTTTGAATAAATAAATAAAATATGAATAGTTCTCTAATCATGATATATTTTTTGGGTTAATTTAATTACATTAAATTAAATTATTACACTAAATTGTGAATCTAATTAGATTTTATAAAATATGGATAATTTATAAAAATAAAGTATGAACATAATGAAATTGGAATGACATCACACCGAGATATAGATTAAGGTTATTATAAGAAGGTTTATGATATTAAAATTTTCTCCAATACTTGAATGATAAAGCTTAAAATTCATGATAGAAATATTTTATAAATTTATTGAATTTCTCAATATGAATCTAATTATATAATATTTGTAAAATTTTGATTTATAGTTTTAGATAAATATATAAAGAATCTTTGGATAAATTTTTATTTTATTTGTGGACAAATTATATAATTGATGAATATTGTTGAAAATGATATAATATTTTGTAGATAATGTTGAAATAAATTCAATGAAACCATGAATGTGGTGACCTGGTTCACATATACAATTCTATTGAAAAGTTAAATCTCCAAGTTTTTACTAACACTCTAACTATCAGTTTCTTATTTTTTATTAATGGAATAAAATTTAGATTTCATTGATTAAAATTATAGTGTAAGGAAATAATAATAATTTTATATCCTTGCATGAGTTTCTATATTTTTTAGGAAATAGTGTCAATTGATTATAGGAACTGTTAGTGGCATTAAAATACTTCATGAAGGTTTGTCAGGTTGATGTAAACTACTCAGTATGATATATTATTGATGGAATGAGACCCCATTTCATATCCATTTATGAATATAAATACAATTTCTTAAGAAATATAAATATTTTTTATCCTGGCACCATACAGGGATCTATATTTCCAAAGAGTAACATGATGTATAGTTTTGTGGGAAATCATGGAATGAGTCGATGTACAATGGGTATCTAATCAATGCTTTGAATAACTATTTTGGAAGGAAATAGATTTTTCATGTTGTATTATATAGTTAATTCTAGGAATTTTGATGAATATATTTAAATTCTTACATTCATTATAAGGATGGTATAGTCAGAATCCTTTGTGGAGACACTAGGGTGGGGGTAAGGGTGAAATAGAGATCCTGGAGTTTCTTTGAAATAATATAAGGTACATAGGTCATGAAAAAAATTGGTACGTAATAGATAAATTTTTGAATCATATACTTTTTAATCCTTTTTTTATAATTTTGGGATTGTTTGGTAGGACAAATTTAGTAATTTTTTATTAAAAATGAATCGTGGGATTGTGTTGGTTTTTTTCTTATACTGAACTATTATAGACACATTAATTATTGATATAGATATGTAGTGGTAATGGATTTGAGAAATTATCTAGATATTGAGATATGCTTTCTGATCTTATGATTAATATTCGTTGATAATTTAGAGAAATATCTTTTTTAAATTAATAATGATAATAATATTTATTATAATATTGAATATTTGTAATATAAATGAGTTACCAAGAGATGTCATAAATTATTATTAGGGAAACATGCATACTATGATGATGTAGATTAAATCAATATTAATAAAATATAATTTTTGACAATTTTAACTATTACGATGGAAATAACATATTACTAAAAATGAAAAAGAATAATCATAAAATCATTAGTGAATTTTTTAATAATATCTTGGTGACATTGAACGTAATTATTAATTCAATTTAATTAAATGAGTTTTATGAATATATATATAGATATATATATTGTAATGGATTTATGTAATTCTTTTGAAATTATTATTGATATTTCTAATAATTTGTGAAAATTAAATAAATTATCAAAATAGATATGATAGTACTATATAAAGTAAGGAGTTTTGTTAATTACTAGAGTGATAGTGTCCATCAAGGACATTTTTTATTTTCTTCAAGTGATTATATATAATATTTTTATTGGGAATTTTTGTTCTAATTGTTTATATATTTATTTAATATGATTAATGTAATTATAAAATGACATATAATGAATGTCACTGTTGAATATTAATGAGGCCGAATCATATAAAAATGTTTTCAATCACTAATAATGACCTAAAAATGATTATATGATGTAGTTATTGATATTAAATTTATGAAATATGAAAATATAACAATTCAATATGTTACATTATATCATTATTTGATTTTAATCTCTCTTGATAAGGAAAATCCAAGAATAGATTAACAAAAAATTATATATTATTATATGGGATGTTTTTTGGGACTGATAGATGGGTCCTTGATTATGTAGTGTGATTACATTATTTATTAATATTAATTTGATATATGATGTATTCTTGGGACTTTTGGATAATAATGGTGATCATGTAATACTTTGATATCATTCGCACACACACCAGCCACCTTGGGTTAGCGTGTGATGAAGACATTCAAGCATTTACTCACTTCACACCAACTAATCTTCATTAATGTTTGAAAATAACATATAAATGTACTTATTGTTATTATGATCCATAGATATGGATTAAATGTTATTGATGAGACACTATATCATTTTAATTTTTCATCACCCGCAGATATGTGATTGATATTGATAATGTTTCATTGGTGTTTTCAAACATTGTTTCTCAAGAAGCTTTGGGGTGAAGGTGTGAAAACATGAACCAAGTAATTATTTATTTTTCACCTATAATTATGGGTCCAAGGATGAAGAAATATTCAAAAAAATTCAACCAAAATATTTTTTATATTTATTTCTCTCATATGACGTGATAATACATCTTGGAAGAATCATTAGAAGAGAAAACTATGATAGAATGTGAAACAATATCATTATTTTTGGATATGTTTTTTGGTATGATACTACCATCCACATGTGGGGTGGATGAAAATGGGTCGATGGAATAATTATAAGGTTCTTTGGTTGGATTGAATCTTAATATCTGAAAACGATGAATCTAGGTAAATCTTAGAATACATAGTTACCTTCTAATAGGAAATAGTTGTCGACGACCCTTCCAATAATTATTGTTTAGAAATGTGAATAATCTCTATATATATAGGTGTGTATTTTTCTGCATTTTTTTATTTAGTGAGTCTATTTATGGTGATATATTAATACCTTGATAAGAAATGATCAAGAATTTTATTATTTTTATGATGATGTGTTACAATGATTTTTTTTTGTATCCATTTAATTTGTCAAGTATTAATGTAGATAGTAGTTGTCTATAAGGACAAATCACTTGTCAGGATGACAATAATATGTATTAGTAGGCATAGTCATCCACATTACGCTTTTGTGTTCATGAAAATCAATAGATGTGGGAAATTAATGACCTTTAAGGCAATATATATTCATAGATGTTATAGCTAATGGTGTTGAGTGATTTTTTATAATGGACTCATTTTTGTCCTATGTATTCAGAAATAAATACCATTACATATTATCAATTTGTAGGCTATCACATTTGTTTTAATAAATAAATATCACAAAATCATGGAATATGGCCTAGTAGATGACAAGGGTGGTCTCTCAAGGTGTTGTCCCAAGATCTTAAGTAATTATTCACTAATTTATATTTTATATTTTATATATTGTTAAATAAATATAAATGGAGGGATTAGGATTAGTTTTCTAATTCATAAAATTAAAATTAATTAAAAATATTGGAAAACTACAAAGAATTAGTAATAAATATGTTATATTCTAGGGTGAATTATAATGGGTTCTATAATTAGTCACATTGGTTCTATATAATCCAATTTAATGAATAGATTAATAATCATATACATAATCATCCTACCCATTGTGTTCTTATGTGGGATAAGAATAAGTTTCCTAAAAATGGTTATGTTTATTGGGGAAGTATATATAATTAATAATAGATAATAAGGTTGCAATCAGAGTCCCAACTAATCACATGTATTGTCGCACAAGAATATTGACATATATTCTTTATTTAAATGCATTAATTCCCCCTAGAGTAAACATTTTGGTTCTTATATAAGTGGACTATGGTTACAAGCTTGGCTCAAAATATTCTTCTCCCACATGATGAACAATTGACTCCTCTAATCCCCCAATAATTCCCATATCATTTAAGTATTTCTCTAATTTAGTCCACAAATCATTCTTCATTGATTTCCTCTATGTGCACATCTTGAGGGTCAAAAAGCATTTAGTTCAGTTCCATTTGAATTTTCCCCTCATCATGAAATCATCCCATAATATCAATCTTCATAATCATATTGAGTACCACCACATGGATCATTAATTCATGTTCTTCATGATTTTTATGAAACATTAGAATGGAAATTGATTTAAATTTGACATTTTCAATTTAGGGGAAATTAAGGTTAAATGTTCTCATAACAACCTTTATATAGTTAAATTTATATGGGATAACCCTCACATATCCCATTAAGTGTATCCTTTTCCCTTTCATGACCTCAAAAATACCTTGAAAGAGTGGATTCAACCTTTACACATGATCCAGAGTGTGTTTGTCAGTCTTATCCAGCTTCAACAGTAACATGATGTAGAATGTCAAATCCATTAAGGAACCCTTATAAGATCTCAATCATCTAAGTTACCCTTATGTATGTGTATTATTACCTTGATTTATCTATTCTGTAATGTCCTCCCTTGGTTCACATGTTTTTAAATTTGAGTCATTCCATTGGTGAAATCCGTATGATCGTAATTGAATCCTTATGATGGGCGAGTCATATGATATTGAGGTCTTATATTTCATGATTAAGTAATATTCACATTGTCCTATGATAAATAATGTGAGTCTTATGATTAATATAGTAAAAATTCAAATGATCAACTACTTGAAATTTATACAACGGGAAGGATGAGGTCTTATGATCCCAATTTTTCCTTTTTTTCAGACATAGTACAATAAAAATCATTGTTTATGTGTAGGTATCTTCATGATATTTCTAGAATTTATAAAAGAATTTAATTCCTTAAAAAAAAATTCGGAATTCAAGAGAACATTTTTTACTTTTAATAATCCTACAAGATGAATAAAAACTAAAAATTATATATTATGACATTTGAAAAAATTACTCCAGATCTCCAAAATTAATGAAATCAATTAGTATCCCCAGTTTTATCAACATTAAGGGGGTCAATTTATAATGAAAAATATTTTTAAAATTTAAAAATAATATCTCTCATCACTCCCCATAATTAAAATATTAAATTATTGAAGTATAGTGGTGAGTATATACCCATGCCACATTAGTCCCTTGTGTTCAATCCCTATGAAAAATTCCTATGAAGTGTAGACTACCGTTGGGATTTTATTCAAAAATTAACTGAAAATATATAATGTATCCTGGTGACTATATAGGATCATATCTAAAAGTTCTAGGCCAATATATTCACTAATAATTTAGTTGTGTGTATTTTTTGTTTCTCTAATAGTTTTGAAGAAATAGAAATGGGGTATGATGATTCGTTTCCAAATATCAAAAAATTTAAACAAAAGGAAAATAAAGAACAACAAGAATGAATTTTAATAAATATAGGTTCCCATATGGTGATATATAATGGTTTAATTTATTATTTACATTCATTGTAAACAACACAATTCATTGAGAATATTCTCTATAATTTATATAATCATCCTGTCACTTTGATATTATATATGATAACAACAAATTTCCTAAAAACCATATTTCATATCATTATCTATATTGGTTCAATAGGGGAATGATGTCTTAGTAAATAAGAAAAATGAGGTTTTAATCACAATCCCCACTCTTCAACTCTATATTCATTCATGAACCATAAATTTTATTTTGTAATTAAAACGAATAAATTATATAATATAAATATAATTATCCTCAAACCAGCTACAATGGGATGAATAGCCATAACCATAATGCTTGAGACCAATGAGACTTCAAAGAGGTTAAGAAACATAAATAAAATTGGGAAGAATATAAAAGAACGTAGAATATGTAAAATTAACAAAAAAATGAATTAGAAATAAAATACATAAAAAATTACATAATTCCTAATATAGGTCCTTCCATGGTCCATGTCCAATAGTCTCCCCACTTGTGTAAATAGTAATGTTCTTATAGAAGTTTACTATGTTAAACTAGGGAAGTATTACAATATTTATGGGACAAATTTATATTACTATCACCACCAATGTAAATTTATGGGAATGATAAAGCCTTATACTCATGATTTTTCTATTATTCAGACCAAATATAGTGAAAATCAGTATTTATGTGAATGATTTTTTCAAATGTTTCCATAATTTAAAAAAAATTAAAATAGATTTGTATTTCATAAAAAAATTAAATCCTAGAATTCAATAGATTAATTTACCGTTTAAATTATCCCAAAAAAATTAATAAAACTAAAAATAATATATTAAGTAATTAGGATAATTTATATATAGATTTTAATATTACAAATAATAATATTACTGGGATTTTATCAAGATTTGAGGAGCTATTTTCAAATGAAAAATAGCTTAAAGGTAAGAAAATATTGGCTCTCATCACTGTTAAAGATCTGATAAAGTATTTAATGATTTATATAAATAATTCTTACATTATATTGGGTACATAATATTTTTATATTCATGTGTTATATTTTTAATTTTTGATTGTTATAAATTTCATCAGGGATATCATGATGTGATATTATATTATAGGTTATATATATAGGTTTTATGTACCATCATTTTGGAGGGATCTGTTAGTACTGGTCATAATCCCCTAACTTATTAAAGGTGGATATGAGGAGTTCAATTACAATTATGTATTTACATGAAACTATAGAAATACTATCACAACAAAATTAATGATATTATTCTCACATCTATAATGTAATAATATATTATTTTATATTCTAATATAAATAATTTCTCTACAAAACATTATTATATGTATTGTCAAAGACAAGACATATTATGGTTCAATAAAAATTATGCTTCCCTCTACACCTTTATTATATTTCTAATTGTTTTTTCCTCATTTTCTTTGATATATTATGTAGGGAACTCACTCACCTTCACTATAATTTATTATCAATATCACAATGATCCATTAATGACATTAATTTTATAACATTTCATTACCATAAAAATTTTATCCTATGGGGATCTATTGAGTATGAAATTTAGGTAAATATCATTTATTGAATTTTCTTGATTTATAGTCAAGGTGATGCGGTTTTTTTTTGAAATAAATTCAAAATAAATTATATTTCATAATTTTTTTATTTTTATAACTTTAAACATAATATTGTATTTATATTTTTTATAAAATTTATACATGTTTTTAAAAATATTTGGTCAATATTATAATTTTTTTCACATCAACTATTTAATTAAAAATTCATTAATTTTTTTACATATTATAACTCAAGAAATTATATTATATAAAATATCTATATAAAATTAACTATAATGGGTATTTTATGTGAATATTCATCATAACGTTCTAAAATTTAATAATATCATTCAAATATATGCATCTTATTCTACATCCACTCAATTATATTTAAAAATAATAAACTTTTGATGATAAATTATATACTATGACTGAGTGGCTATTCTAATTTAAAAAGTGAATGTGACTATATATAAAATATTAAAATACATATAACTTAAAAATAGTTTTCTATATGGTTGGGATCAATAAGTATATAATATGTTTAATGATCATTATGATATATCAAATAGGTCATAAATAATAAATAAATTGAAATGTTCTTTTTTTAAGTCCATTGTATTAGTAATAAAAAAAATATTATAAAAATTACCATTACCAATTTTTTATAAATGTATATTCATTGAATAATTTTACTATGAATTTTTTGATGAATTTATTGTAAATCATTAAAATAAAGATATATAAGAGTCAATATGTTTTTCAAGGTAGTTATAGACTATGAATACTATGATGAATATGGTAGATTTATTTATATGGATTTTTAGTGGGATCTCAATATTGGATTTTGATGTTTATAATTTTTCATATTTTATTACTTTTTAAATTTAATTAAATTTTGAAAATAATTGTAAATTTTCACTCTCATTTTTCACGTTATTGAGTTATGTGTACTTAATATTTTTAATTTAGTTTTGGAAATATAAGGAAAAGGTATTAATTGTTTATAATTTTAAATAATGATTTTATTTTTGAAAAAAAAATTGTGGGAGAAGGAAATTTATGATTTTTGTATAAGAAAGAAGGATTCTTGGAAAAATAATGACCAACGTCTCGATAGTCAATAACTAGGGGAATCTATGTGTCCACTCTAAAGCGATGCCAACTAAGAACCTTTGAAGTCCAAGAAAAATTATAGAAGAGGGGATGCATAGTCCAGGCATGGTGCACATAGGTCCACATGAGAGTGCATGTGTGCTGATAAATATCACAATGTGGGTGGGATAAATATTGATAGGTGATCACCAGTAGTAGTTTAGACTTGTTTTGAATGGTGAAATTCACATTGATTATGAATTAGTTGATCCTAGACCTAGGATTATTTGATTTGGAATGGTTGATAATTGTTACTATTTATCACCTTCTAAAACAACCATGTTTCTTGCTTCACATATTTCACCCACTTCAGACAATATATGCCACAGCCACTACTATCATTGGAGTCCTCCATTACCGCCATTGGAAGCTCGGGATCAAGAAACTTCACATACAAGGAAATATATAATCACATTTGAAGCACCACTGGATCATGTGAGAGTTAGTGTTAAACCTTTATAAATATAGATAAGACATGCATATAATAAGGGAAAAAATACAAGGGTCAATGTAATATTTCGATGCATTCATACCGTGAATGTTGTTAACAATGTGTGTTTTTAGCATACAAAAGAAGTGAAGAGGTTTTGGATGTATTCTCACCATGAATGATCATAAACAATAATATTTGTTTTACCCATGCATGTGAAACTAGAAGTCATACGTCTGAAATAGAAAATATAGTTTTATACATGAATGTACACTCAATAGAAAAAAATATCTGATCAATCGATATTGAAAATAATTCAAATTTTTTTAATGTGGGTATTAAATAATGTCTTGGATTAATTAAAGAGTCTTATTTGATGATTTTTTATCAAATTTTTATGATTTTTAAGGAAATAAATAGAGGGGTTCATCCATGAAAATGAAATAATGGATCCATGACATATTTTTCTACACATTGAGAATGAAAAACTACTACTCCTGGTTGCTTCTATATTGAATTTGCTTTCTTTTAAATATTTATATCATATCATTACTTGAATTAGGGGGTCTATTTTATGTTCTATGTAATGAAATTTATGGGGGCATGTGTGTAGTGAATTATATGTTATATATTCTCTTTGTTTATGATTGGGTTGAAACATACGCATTCCTTACGCCATCTCTTTCATCTTATTATTGAATAATCAATTGTACATTGGTGAAAGTGTACAAATTATATTCATTAACGAATTTTTCTATAAAAGTGTATGACCATATCATGGTTTTTGGATAATTATTGGTAAATAATTTATTAGTTCATCTATTTTAATAATAAACTATAGTAGTTTCCATTTTAAATTGAAATTATTAAATTATATAGAGAATGGAATGATCAAATATTCATTTAGACCTATATCTAGTAATATTCAGTACCAAGTTTAATTAATTTCATTCTTCACCAAACCAAAAAACAAGATTTAAACAGCTTCTAATATTATCTCATATTCATTTTGATCAAATTTAATTCTATTATAAATATCAATCATTCATCTAGAATGCCTAAAATTCACTGAAACCATCTTGTGGTTTTGAAATCAAACTCACATATACAACATTCAATTCGTTGGTATTTTTGTTTTATTTTTTATAAATTTTGAATTCACTTAAGGTGAATTAAATTTCAATCACTATTTTTGGGGAAACTTTACAAGAAAATTTTGTATTTTTAGTTTTTATATTATTATTTTTTGTTCATGTTTCTTTATTATATCAAAATATTTGTATTGAGAATTTATAGTTTGAATATTTTATCATGATCAATATACTCAATCTACAAGAAATTAAATACTCAACTGAATCCTCATGATACAATGATTCTTATAAAATAAATATAATGATGCAACTCTGGAAGGTGATGGAAAATGAGAATGTTGTGTTAGAGGTATGCAATCAAGAGGTTTAAAAATATAAATGCTCATGTATTATGGAATACCATTAATGGTTGTGGTGAAGACAAGAAATATGGTACCACTGGTGTTAGAAAACAATTTTTATATCAATAAATAACATTCCATATTATTTTACATTACATAATACACTCTATGATTCTACATGAAGATCCAAACACCCATATTGGAGTTTTCCTCAAAATCTATGATACGTTTTTATTCCAAAATGCTTCAACTGCTTCTATAAATTCTTTTTATTTCATTTTACCTATGATATAAATAATGAGATTGGATATAAGGCCTTCACCTAATTCTAACACAACATAGGATGAGTTAGTAAGATATTTCTTAACTCTTTTGTCCCCTCCCATGAAATCTATGGATATCCATGTGAATATTTTGAATTTCAATAAATATGAATCATAATGAATTCATAATGTATAATAACATTTCAATGACAAAATTATAAAATTTTCACATCATGAAATTTAAATTTATTTAAAATTTTTTATCACAAGTAAATAGATCTATAGTAGATGATGGAATAAGTGGTTTACTAGTAATGAAACAACTTGAGGGGATACAGATCTTTCAAAATTAGACAGAGATAATTTGACTCTTATGGAAGTATAAAGTAATGAAAGGAATAAGTGTACAATAAATTTTATCTTGAGTCATCTTACCATGAATTCCTCCAATCCTCATAATTAATACTCAATTACAAGTTAGTATTTTCTATTTTTGGGTTCACAACTGTTTTTTCTCATAAATAATATTTTCGTGAATTCCATAAATTCTTATGTTGAATAATAACATGTAATTGATGGGATATTTGGACGTGGGATTACATTTTTTTATCTAAAAATTTGGACAAGAAGTCCCTTATATATTTAATGTTGAAGGGATGATTTATGTACCATCTAAAATTAATATTTTATAATAAATTACAATAATTTAAAACAAAAATTCCATGGTCAAATTAACTAAATAGACACCCAATTATACCGGGTTTGGTTTCACCGCATGATTGGTCAAAATGAATTAATATTGAAGAATATGAATTATAGATGATAAAATTCAACATGCGGAAATTTTTAATAGATTAAAGTGGTATTATAATATTTCTATTTAATAATTGATATGTCTCATGAAACCTGATATATTTTAAATAATTTCATACATTTTAATTTATTTTCTAAAAATATCAAATAATTTTTTTGGTGCTCATTTTTTAACGACGTAGAAATTTATCATTGGAATTTCTATTTTCAATGTATAAATTTTTCATATTTATTAATTCACTATTATATAAAGATCATGCATGAAATGGTAAAATCAATAATGTATTATAAAGTTAATTTTAATTTAATATTTAGATAATTAATATGGAAATAATAATTCAATGTGATGAAATGTGACAAAAATATAAAATATGTTAATTATAAAATTAAAATTTGAATTTTTCAATCCCATAGAATAATCAAACTAGAGAAGAACAGTGATAAAATTAATCAGAATATTATTAATGAAATATTAATTTTGAAAATGTAAATATTTATAACATTGATATAAAATTTATGTGAATGAATAATGAATAAAATGTGTGGTATTTATAGAAGGTAGGGGACCCATATTACCATTACAGTTATAACTGCTAGAATAGTAATATGACCATTGGGATAGTAATATGATCATTGAAATAATAACTTGACTGTTATAATATTAAAATCAACAATGTTATTATAAAATTTTAAAATAAAATGAAAATATGTTAAATTTATGTCATGATATGAAAACAAATGTTTCAAAAATGATAAAAAAATAATTGTATTTTTTAAAAACTGAAATATTTTATTTTCCTCTTGGAAAGACATAAATAAATGAAAAAATAATATTTATTTTAATAAAATGGTTTTATAAAATAATATTTGGCGGTATTATAATGATAATAGAATTTAATGTGACCAAAAGTAATTTTTCAAAGTCTATAGAAATTGATAATAATATAAAAAATGTTATTTTTCAAAATACTAAGTATTTTATTTATAAAGATAAATTTTCATATTTAGAATTTTTCTCATAAAATGGATTTCCATTTTTGGAATCCTCACTCCTTGAAATGGTGAGAGTGAATCTCCGTTGTTTTTTTAAATACATGATTTTTTGGTGAATAGAAAAATATGACAAATTCCTTAATTTTAATTAAATGAAAAATATATGAAGAAATGAGCCATAGAGGATGTAAATTACATTTTCATAAACCTCACAAACACTAATTTCTATATATATTCACATTATTCATCAATGTTGGTATTTCTGGGAATAAAATTAACTAATGAATATAATATTTAAAACACACATTTCCTCCGACATATAATTACCAACCCTCTCCACATTTTTTATAAAACATCTATTAATTATAAATAGCTACAACTATTACCATTTCTCATCCCATATCACCTATAAATAACTATAACCTCTCATCTCATCAAAATATCAATCCATGGTTCCCTAAAATGAACCCTAAGATGATAAATCAAATGGAGAAGGGAATATCCTTAACTGAGATTTTTAATTTTTATTCATCGTCATCCTTCAAAAATAATACTTATAAAATGCCATAATGACTCTAGTTTCTTATATATACTATAATTCGATTTAATTAATATAATATCCTTAACCCAATCCCTTATCTTTTCTTTCAAAAAACATAAATGTTTTTTCACATTATAGACGGTTCAATACCTCCCTAGCCAACATACATTGATTTTCATCACTACCCTCATGGATGGTTATAGGATAAGTTTTATGGTTAAATAAAATAATAATAATTACATAACTTATTTCATGATGTATAATTTATTAATAAATATTTAACTAAATAAAATGAATCTGGTGTAGGTAGATTGGTAAAACATCTTAAATAAACTAACTATATAATGCTAATGTTTATAGTAAATGAATCATACCAATGTTCAGAAAAGATATGGATATTTGGAACCATTTAATATTAATGGAGGACATTCCCAAAGAGATTTCTCAAATATTTTTCTTGACTTCACTTCCCCAGGACCTGTTTTTTCTTAGATTATTTTTTTTTAAATATAAACATCTGATAATTCATTAATACATGCTTTAAGGGAAACCACTATGAAATGAACTATGATTATTCTAAAATACATGGTAATTAAAACCATTTATTCAATGGGTTATTCTAATTTATAAGCCTTGTGTTTGATTTCATTATGTGCAACACAAATTCATGTACATGTTATGATTGGTGTTCCTGGATATCAATCTAATTCATTGGGTAATGTCTATATATTATGAGTTGTTAATTATAGTATTAATGAGTTAACCAAATCCATGATGGGAATCCATCTACAATGTGATATTTTAATAGTAGTTATATTTTAATAAGTTTATTAAATGACCTTTATTTTTGTCACATTCCTATAATGACTTGATATTATGTTCCTTTCATAGTTATTTCACTTCTCCATGTTATCATTCATGTGCCTTACTCTAGTGATTTTATGATATGTCATTAGATTCATACATTACGATTCTATAGCATGATGATTCCATTTTTGGAATTTATAGCTTACCTATTTTGTTTATGTATTCCCTTGACTATGCTATTATGTTTTGTATTCTAAAACGTTCTCTTGATTTCATTATGGATATTATGAAATGGAATTTTTATGTGTTTTTAAATTTTATACTTTATGAACCCAGACATCCAAATACACTAGGCATATCAATCCTTTAGGTTTTTTATTTTATATTTATGTTAAAATTCATGTAAAAATATTTATATATGACTTGAATTTTATTAATTTTTTGCAATGGTCGAGATAATTATTTTTTGGGATTGATATTAGAATAAATTTTTAATAAACCTAATGATAAGTCGATGTGTTAGAAAATATCATTGAATTTTTGTGAAGTCTATAGAAAGTGGTTTCCATGAAATTGCATCCATGTTTAGAAACTATATGTGGATGTGGGTATGGAATAGAAGAAACTATGGTTAATAATGCCAAATTGAATGTTGGGTATAAACTCAACCTCTACATTGTTCATGATCAAGTGACCTTATAACACATCAACTTTGATAATATTGGGGTGTATAATTTGGATAATTTGCAAACAATTTAGAATACATTATAATGGAAATGGTTAGGTTGTTAAGTTATAAACCCAAAAATGAAAAATTATTGAGGAAAAAATAGATTGAAACCTATAGAATCATAAGTTAGGATATACATTTCAAATATAATTTATTATATAAAAGTTCATAGTTTTCGTTTTTACATGTCTATTTTTTTATTTATTCTCTTATGTAATATTAATTTATTTTAGTTTTGTGATTGAAAAGGAGGGAAACACGAAACAACCAATGTGATTGGAAATGTGATGATTTCAAAAATGAGGTGCCTAACCTAATGGGAGTTAGAGAAGAGAACATCCTTTTAGTACTGGATCCACTGACTCATGTTATATTTTATAACTTCAATCACGTGGTACACTCTCCTCCTATGAAATAATAAGATACAGTTGAGTCATTTATATGAAAAAGGCCTTCTATATTGAATGTATCTTCTAATCCACTCATCAAATAATGATTTATTAAATCTATTGAGAATATATTCTTGATTAAAATAATTGATTAGAATAATATAAATTCATTATTTTTCTTTACTACATGGAGGGTGAATCTGATTACTGGATGACACTTATCAATAACACGTAACCTAAATAAAAAATTTATTCCATGGAAGTGGAATGATTTGGGAAAATATTTTTCATCAAATATTTACCATAAAATCTCCAACATAAAATGGAGAGTATGTTCATTGGACTGAATAAAATGGAAGATTACTATATCAAGGTGTATATTGAAAAATTAAAAATGATTTCAAGATATCCCATTAGATTTTTCATCAACGCTGAATGTATGGTGGACCAATTATTTAGTGTTAGATGATGATTCTAGGAATTTATTTGGTTTTTTAAGAATTTGATAGGTTTGAAGAGTTCTTCAATTATTTCATTGAGGCTGCAATGGATATTTGAGACTCTTTGTGATCTAATGGTAATAAAGACAAAAGGTTGGAAATGTAGTATAATTAAATATTATCAATTGATATGTCCCATTGAAAAATAAAAACCCAACTACCCATGTGTTAAAAATGTATGAAAAAGAGTCTCAAAAACTATATTGGGGTAATAAAGAGATTCATCATGTGTATAAAATAAGGGAATTAGGATAATCAATTTCAAATGGAGATGAATAATCCCACTAATAAAATGAAAGAACACAAATATTATATCTCCACTCATCCTATGATCTATTATTTCAATTGTAAGGAACATATAAATTATGAAAGGAAATTTCATAAGTCATGTCTTATTAGATATTATCAATTACAATAGCCTCCAAGGCATTGAGAGCAATGAAAGTCTTATTATGTAACTACTTCTAAAGAGGATCCTCTCAATGATGTGGTGAAAAGTATGCAAGTTATTCTCGAAATAATATTGCATCCACTAATAAATTCATGTTCTATTCATTTTTTCAAACTATTCAAGTTTAGTTGAATTATTCAAACCCCAACTGAAAAAATTGGGGTTGAGATAATTGTGGGATTAAATTGGAAAATTACAATATCCCAAGTATATAAAACATCCATAGTCAATTTCTGTCCACTAAACATCCCAAAAGATCATATCATATTTCTCTAGTAAAGTTATATTCTCTATTATGAATGAATTGGTTTTCTTTACATAATGTAAACATCAACTATTATGAGAGGGATATTTGTCTTCGCATATTGTGTCATTATCCACTTATGTATATTTGTAATGAGAATAAATAATTTCATATTTAATATTATTCCCATGAATGTATATTATTTCTCAATGAGAAATAATTTATAGTTCAAATGATTACGTCAAATGAAGGGAATAATTCATGATCACCTTCGTATTCTAGTATTCCTCCTGCCTAAGAGGATTCTTTCCCAGCTGAACTCATACCTGGATCTCTTCCTATATCAAAAAATACCTAAAAATGGCCACAATTAAGTTGTAATAACTAAAGAATAATATACTAGGAAATCTAGAAAATGATTTTATATTACCAAGTCATTCACTATGGGTTTCAATGATCGTATTCATCAAAAGTAGGGATAGTTCATTGCACCTCTACAATGATTATCATAAACACAATGAAATCACGATAATGAACAAGAATCATGTTCCATATATTAATGGATTATTTAACTAAGTGCATTTCCTCCAATACACCTATATGATGTTGTTCTGAAAAGAAGGGTCTCCCATTGCTGGGGCTTCTCTAATTGGAGACTCGTTCCAATTAGGAAGGGTTACTTTCAAATTATCATAGAGAACATGGCCTTACATGGTATGGACAATAATCCTTGTCCTTCCATGGTTGTATTGGCATCCAATAATTCTTAGCGACATTGCGTAAGGACTTGTCACACCGTTGAAAGTCGATCGGTGTTCTATTAATGGAGACCTCAGCTTGTATGTGAGGGTCCTCAATGAGATTAATATGAAAGAATCACCTCCTGGTCTCATCTTTCTCACCACATAGGATCATCGGTTGGATGTTACGTATGAATTTGAGAATCTACCCTAATTTTGTGATCATTGTAAAATGGTTGGACACAAGGTAAATAACAGTCGTGTTCTAATAAAACGTGTAAAACCTTTCCCTACCATCTCGAACTGGAAGTAGTTCACTAGGGGAAAAGGAAATGAAAATATTGACAAGAGGAAAGACATGGGCTCTGGTTCGGTGAACGGTAGAATATCCAAAATGAATAGAGCCACCACCTCTTTATGGGATGATTTAGTTGAGACGGAGGACCAGGAGCTCGTGTGCATGGGAAGTTTGGGAAATCTAGTAATGATTTCCATCATCTAGAGGAGCAGTAGGCTCTGGAATGTTCGTCTGATGTTTTATCGATTTCCATTTCAGTACTGGCGGAATATTTCATTCTTGATCTTATTTCATATGACATAAAGGAAAAATTGATGCTTGAACAATGTTCTTTGGATTATCTTGCACATGGGTCAAGGTAATTGGATTGTAATCTAGGAAAATCACATACTGATGTCCAGAACCAAGATGCACCAGATTTGAAGAATTGAGCATTGGATTATCTCACAGAATCTGCTATTTAACTATATGAAATGGTAATGGATTCCTCAGAGGATAGAGTGATTGATGTATCTTCCCATAATTCTGAGGAAAATAATGAAACTGCTCGTAACCAACACCAAAATTTGCACATTCTCAAGGAATCTATGGTCGATGTCCCTGCCTCCTCTGCAATGTATTCTAGGAAGTCCAAACGTTTGGCTAACTCAGGAAAAGGGGGAATTACCCCCAAATAAAAACCTCAATGAGGATAATTTTCTAGAACTTTCAGGGGTAATCCAACCCTGCCACTTTGGGTTCCATCACGCTGATTGCAAGAAAGTATAAACCTGAAGTCCTATTTCTAAACCTAATTCCACCTCTACCAATGTAGTAAAAAACTTTAGTAGAGTAGGCTACTCACTTCTTGGATGTAGCAGGTCTGATGGATCTTCAAATAGGGTCTGGATTGTTATTCATACGTCATTCAGTTTTAGTTTATGAGAATGGTAAAATACTCACCTATAGTTTTTTGGAGTCGGGCCGGAGGAGGTTTTTCTCTGTTGTGTATGCAAACAATAACTACATTGATAGGATGTGGTTTTGGGATCACGTTCATGAACTAAAAAGATTAATTTTGGACCCTGGGACCACAATTGGTGATATTAATTTCATTTTTCAGGTGGATGAGAAGTTAGGAACAGTTGTTAATACCACATCCACAGTTGAGTTTTGTGCATGTATCGATGGGGCCTAGCTGACAAAGATCAATCTTTTTAGGGAAATGTTTACCTGGTATAGGTGTTATCTTACTGGAATGAGGGTCATCCGAATTGAAAGACCCTCTCCCAAGGAGGTATCCCTTACAAATTGGAATTCTATCTCCTCTTTCACTTTTTCTAATCATAATTCATATCACCATCCTATTTTGGTGAGTCTTATTAATATGGAAAGAAATCATCTGATTCTGTTACATTTCAATAATGAATGTGCCACTCTTATAGAGTGCTCCAAAATTATACAGGATACTTTGGGACCTAGGGCTTATGGGGTCATCCCTATTTTCTGCATTTCGAAATTCAAATTGGTTAAAATTAAACTGAATGAATGGAGAAGGAACAGATTCAGCTCAATGAATGTAGAAATTGATGGCCCTGAGTGTCTCTTATATGACTTCCATGAGACTCTGACTAAAGATCACTTTAGAAGGGATCTGAGGTAGGAAGCTAAAATCACATCCAAGCTTAGGAGCCTTATCAAGATTTGTGATAGCATGAGAAAAGATATATTTAAAATTAGATGGCTCTTAGAGGGATATAGGAATACAAATTTATTTCATACTCTTTAGACAGTCCAGAGCTATAATAGACACCTTTCTATTCTTAAGGATGGGGATCATATTTTGGAGGAATGATAGAATATCTCTGACCATATTGTCTCTTTTTTCAAGAATATTTTCAATGAACCTCCAAAGACTGAAATGATAAGGGAGAATATCATCCAAATCATGTTTCGGAGGAGGTCAATATCTCCCTTACCTCTTTACCCATGGAATTTAAAAATAAAGAATATTTGTTTTGTCTCAAGAAGTAATGTTCTCCATGAATGGATGGATTTACTAATCAATTCATTCAGGCATATTGGAAAGTACTTTGATAAGAAGTTTGTAAGATTGTCTAGAATTTATTTATGGATGGTAATTTTTGTCAATAATACAATGCCCATTTTATTTCTCTTATCCTGAAGTATGCAAATGCAAGTGAGATTAGCCAGTTCAGGCCTCTTGTTCTTTTCAACACCATTTACAAGGTCATCACTAAAATTCTTATAGGTAGGCTTTCTCATGTCTTGGAGAAAATTATTTCTTGGAATCAATTTTCATTTTTAAAAGGGTAACACAGACATTACTATTTTCTCACTAACTCAGAGTTTTTAAATCTTCTTAGGAAAACAAATAGAGGATGAAATATAGCTCTCAAACTAGACATCACCAGATCTTTTAACACAATGGACTGGGGATTTATTGACTTTGTGTTACGCAGCTTTGGATTCAGTATGAAATTTACACAATGGATCAGGATCCTTCTTGAGTTATCCCGCATATCCATTCTCATCAATGGATCCCCGGAGGGATACTTCACTTTCTCTTGGGGGTGAGATAGAGAGATCTTCTCTCAACCATTTTACTTTCTATAGCTGAAGACTCTATTAGAAGTCTTTTCTTGTCCATGGTAAACAGGGGGATTTCAACCATCAGAGCTGCCAAAGGTATTTCTTCTCCCTCTCACTTGTTCATTGCTGATGAAAATTTCATTTTACATAGAGACACTAAAGGAACCTTATAAATATTAAACAAGAACTCCAACATTATGATAATGTTTCTAGACAAGGCATCAGTTGGAGGAAATCCATTATCTACTTTGGTAAGGGAATCTCAGCTTCTGGAAATATCCTCCTCATCACCAATTTGGGAATTAAAGAGGGTACTCTACCTCTTATCTATTTGGGTGTTCCAATGTTTTGGGGAAATCCCTGACAATCACAGTTTTCAAATTCTTTAGATAAAATCAAAAAACTCTAGCATCGTGGAAAGGGAAGTCCCTCTCAATGGATGGGTGTATTTTTTTAGTGAATCATGTTTTCACAACAAGGATTGTTGATTATTTTATGGTTTATATTTGGATTGTCTCTATTATTAGAAGCTGAATGCTATGGTGAAAAAATTTGTCTGGAGTGGAAATATAACGGAAAGGAAGATACTGTCTACCCCATGGAAAAAATGCTACTTACCCTACCAACTTAGAGGACGTGGAATGAAGAACTTAGATGCCTTCAATCAATCTTTATAAGCCAAATTTTTTTGGAAGATGATCAACAACAAATATGATGACCTAGAATTTCTAAGAGCAAGATTTATGGAAAACCTTATTGCTAGAAAATTCAAATATATTGAATCTTCTATATGGCTAGGGATAAATAATATCTTTCAAAAAATAATCAGTCACACTAAATAGATGGAAAGAATGAACTCTTCGCTGAGGTTTTTCTATGGTAACTAGACTCGTGATCCCCTTATTAATCATGTTAACTTGGAACAAAATGAAATTTCTAACAACATCAAGATTAAGGAGCAGTTAGATAACATAGAAGTGGTGGAAGATGATATTTTCAATATGGTTTCCAACTATGATTTTGTTAATCTGGAGGATGATCTTATCTTGGACTGCTCTCCCACTAGTTTTCTTGACTCAAAAATCTTCTACCATCATTTTATTAATGGCGACAAGAAGTGTATTGTAAAACAAAATAAAAAATGGATGAAACCCTCACGGTTTATGCTATTATAGAGGTTGTCCATCCACAAGATACTATGGGATTCCAATCTACAAAGGGTTGGTATTCTTTTATTCTGTTGATGTGGCCTCTAAAATCAACACAGAGAGGATTTTGACCATCTCTTTATGAGTTGCAACACTGCCTCTTCTTTATTGATGGCAGCACAATAGATTTTTGGCCTGCACCTTCCTTATTTTGAATCTATTCAAGCACTTCAATATACCATGGTTAATGCTCATATTTCCAAGTAGGTGAAGGTTATTTTCAAGGATGCATGTGACAAACTCGTCCACTACATATGGATCTACAGAAATGTTGTGGCATACATCAATTCTAGCATCACTGTTGGACATGTGCTAAACTCCGTAATTGCTGCAGTTCTTGATGAAAATAACCTACACTCAGAAAAATGCTGCAACTCAGTTGATGATTGGATGATCATTAGGAGAAACAATATTGTATGCAACTATCTTGTACCTTGTTATACTATAAAATTCATTTAGACACCATCATTTTCAATCCGGTTATGTGAAATACTAATGGAGCATCAAAGGTTAATCCATGTCCTTTTAGATATGGTGTGATCTTCATGAATGTGAAGATGTAATAGAATGCATGTTTGTTCCTTGTGGAAATATCATAGCCTTGTAAGAGGATATGATGGTCCTCATATTGGCGGTGAATCTAGCCCTCTAAAGATATTGTAATTGTATCTTGTTTGATTGTGACTCCACTACTCTCATGCAAGCTGTTAGAGCGGGTCGGAGGCACCTCTCATTGAAGCTAGCTGCTAAATGGGTGAATTTTCTTAACAAGATTAATTATTTGAACTACTTCATCACTCACACTTATAGAGAGGAAAACTATCTTACTGATTGTCTAGTCATCAAAAGAGTTAATGGGGAAAGTTTCACTCACTTGCATGCCATACCGGATGACATGGGTCCTCTTTTATTACGAGACAAATGTAAAATCCCGTTGTTTACCCTCTTGTAAACTTTATTTATTTTAATATTAGGGACTCTATGCACATGTTTATAGAAAATACTTATATAAGGTAGACCATCAGTTGGTATATCAACAATTGAAGTGTAACAGGGAAAATATTCCCATTTTATCCATCTAAACAAGGTATAGATACTATGACTTTATAGTTATTCCAGCCAGAATCACTAATGATCTTGATTTATTCATGTACTTTATGAATATATACATTAGTGATTCAATTAAAAAAAATTTAGTCTTTACATATGATATCATAATATAGTAGAAATGTAATGAGGGGTGTGAGGAGTATTTGAATACTCTTCAAAAAAGATTATGTAAGTAGAATATTTATTCAAAGTACAAAAAAAGTGAACATTAGATAGAGGAATTACCATTCTCAGGGAATTTTATCAAATTGAATGGATTTTTTCAAACATTCTAATACAAATTAAAATTTTAAGTGTTCCATACCAGCATCTATAATAAGGAACCATATTTTTATTTGAAAACATGGGTATTAGAAATGAATTCTGAGAAATTTCCAATTATTTTCAAAACCAATAACCATGATAACATGGTAGGGAGTAATGCATTTATATATTGGTTTATGTGAAGAGGGATTCACAGAATTGAAAAATAGGATTATCATTTCACCACCACTAACACTAACCTCACTGTGGAAACTTTTAATGGTATATAATAATTGTTCAAATAAGGTATTTGGATGTAAACTAATGAATAATGAAAAATTGATAGACTACAGCTCATGGTCATTGAATTTTTTTGAGTAGAACTATCGAACACAAGATCCAGATATGGTTTCAAGGATCATAACATTTAATATTTTCTGGGATTATCTATATGGGGGAGAATTAAGGCATATATATATATATCATAATATCATTAGGTATATATTATCAAAAAAGGATCATTATATGCTCCAGTGAATATTATTATAGCTGATAAGGGACTATGAATTCTCAATCCATTGCCTTCTTGGAATGGAAAATAAAGTGACAGATGCTCTAAGTAGAAATAATCATGTCTCCTTTTTAATGATGAGAATAGATTAGGACCCAATATTTTTAGACTTGAAAATTATGGAAGTAAAATTAATAAATGAATGAATAAAGTCCTACCTGTCTCAAATTTTTTATCAACTATACAGTATAGGGAAGACAATGGATTCTCAATGTTATGACAAGAAAATAACAAATAATGTAGAATATTTAAGAAAAGAATGTTCCATGGAGTTAAAAATTGTTGAAGAATTTGTTTTAATATTTCTTTCTTGAAAATTTATACCATAAATGTCTAAGATAAAGAATGAGCTGTTGAATGATGTAAAAAAGTTTTACATTTTCAATGCACCTAGGGAGAATGAAGTTGTTTCTTGTTCTCCGATAGCACAATGTTTTGGACAATATAAGGATATTGATTGTGAAATATGAATCAAACTATTTTCTATGACATAAAGTGAAGGATGAAAGAAAAAATCACAAGGGGATGATGCAACCATTACCCATACCACTCTGGAATGGGAAAAATCATGAAGGAATTTTACACTAGAACTCAGAAGATATATATAAGAAATAATTACATATTTATTATAGTGTTTTTTTTTATTTAATATTTATCACTTCATTTCAATTTAGGAGTACATTTCACTCAATCAACATTCAAGGTATAAATTAGATTAGTGGTGAGTTTGCATGGAACCCTGTTATTAATTGCAATTGTTTAAGATCGAATTTCTATATCTATGTTTTCAAAAGACTCCAACATTCACAAAAAAAAAATTTAACATTATTATATATTATAAAGACCATAATAATTATAATATATGTAGAGTATCTACATAATTTAGGTCATTTTGAGAGCATCTTTGATGAAAGTTAAAATATTGTGGGATCAACTTCTTCCTCTGGTCCAGTTCTCATATAGTAATGAGATTATATAAACTATCAAAATGTCTCTATATAAATCCATTTATAGGAAGGGATATATAATAGTAATGAGTTTGGTTGAGATAGTTGAATATAATTGTTTGGGGCCTGACATGGTTATTGAAATGGTAGAAAAAGTTCTGATCACTCGACCACACATTGTAGAAGCTCAGAGTAAATAAAGAGCTATATTGGTAATAGTAATAGAGAACATGATTTTATGGTTAGTTATGAGGAGTTATTTAATATATATCCATGTAAAAGATTCATTATATTTTGGAATAATGTAAATCCAAGTCCCAGGTACATCCAAAACATTTCAATTCTTGATCACATCAAAAATGTGTTGTATCAAATAACGCTCCCACCAACCATATCTATAGTATAGTACATGTTCTACATATCCAAATTGAATAAGTAAATATGATATGAATCACATTTACTTCATTTAAATGTGTTATAGGTGTAAAATTATATCTCTTATGAGAAGTAACCAGTGAAGATCAAGGACCATAGAGACTAATTTATAATAAAAATGGAAATCTCACATAGTCAATTTATTATGGTGAACATATAGGTATGAAGAGGTGACTTGGGAATTGGTTGAAGGAATAAAATAGAATAAATATCATTTTCTTAAGTCATATTAGGTGAAACGAAATTTTTAGGGGGTGAATGTAATGACCCAATATTTTATCAATGGAATTTCCATTTTGAATATAAAAATTTTCATATCTAGTAATGTGGTATTATAAAAATCACATGTTGTACATGATTGACCAAAATAATTATTATATAAATTTTAAAATTTAAATTATATAATAAAAATAAACATAATAATTAAGTGTGTTACAATTGAAAAAAACAAAAAATAGAATAGATATAATATGAAATTTTTTGATATTCTTGTCCCCATAGAATAATCATACTCACAAAAAATGTTGTAGAAAAGAAAAAGAGTATTATTAATTAAATATTAATTTTGAAAATGAAAATATATATAACCATGAGATAAAATAAAAGTTAATGAATAATGAATGAAATATAATCAATTTATATAAGGTAGATAACACCCATACCATGTCCCACATAAGGGTTCCTACTTTAAATAAAGGTAGAGGACCCATGCCTTTCCATGTTGGAGGGTGGCACACTAAAGTACATAGTTATTCTTCCTGATCAATGCTATCATTAAGCATTTCCAAAATAAGAATCACACATGGAACACCTTTTATCGTACCCCAAAAGTCACTAAAATTGACACCATCTAATTTTACATTAGAAAATGTCTTTGGATTGGGTACTTGCATGTAAACATCTGATTCCAAACTAATGATATAAAAGAGTTTGATGTTTCAATAAGAAAATTAGAGGTAAACGGTGTGTAAGTGGACCAAAAATGCATGTGGCCCTACTTATTATACTAGTAGTGTCCCTACTGGTATGTGGATCATTAAACATGTAGAACTCCATGCCATGTAGGTGAACTACACATTACGCCTGAACCACCTGGGGTCCTGCACGTTCTACAAGTTGTGTCTAGGTAAGACATACCAAGACGATGTCATTAATTACATGGCATGTTTCTAGACATTCCTATGTATATCTAGATTATAGTCTGGGTCACCAGAACATGGTTCACATAGCATGTGAGTATCCCAGATGGATTTTAAGACTTTTCTATCTTGAAAACCTAGAATTTAGATTCTTAAGGGACATGTTGTGTGTGATTTCAAAATAAAAAATGTGTAGTCAATTTTTTCATAGATTCATAGATAAATTACGTGGATATAATATTTGGGGTCTTTTATTTGGATATTTCTATTGAGCCACATGAAAACTATGGATCTTGCTCCGTCTAGAGATTATGGCCCTCTAGTGGCTAGAAATTGAACCTCTGGATATTCCCCACACGAACCCACACACATTATCATCACCTAGTGTACATATTTTTTCACATCCATATCCGGTTTGGATACCAGATCTAAAAAACAACCATCCACATCTATGATTCATCTCACGTCTATCTTTTAATTCTGGTCCCTTTAGCGCATGTGATTTCACCATGAATCTATGTGTGTGGTCAGGTTTGGTCCGCCTAAAATGTCGAATCGCGACCCCAAGGTCTAACAATGACTAACTTGAAGAAATATTAGGATAAATGAATCAAAAAAAGTCTTAAAATCATATTATATGATTACTTGGACAACAAGTATAGATGGGGATATCTAGGGTGAGAAAAATTAATAAACTATTTAATGTTAGTATGTGGGCAATTGAAATGGACCATATTTTGATGTAGATAAAAGGCAAGAAGGTGATGATTCTCAGTATTTTAATCAATTATGGAAGATTATAAAAATTTATCAGTACTACATGGTTTTTAATCTTTCATTGATGAAGAATGAGACCTCCAATGAATAATTGTAATCATTGCATTCAGTGCATCTTGATCTTACTATATCTAAAGTCTCATGGTCATTTAATTATGATTCACCAATGAAAGGTGTAAGGAAAACCTCTCATCCATCACAGGGTTATGTGGAAAACCCTATATATCCTACTATAATAATTTGTTAATAGGAAAAACTATTTATGTTAATTAAAATAAATAATTAAATTAAATTCTTTATTTAACCAAGTACAGTCACCCACAACCTCTTTTATCAGAATGCCCTATGACACCCCATTTTGTGTAATGCTTAGGGTAAGCATCACATTCCAGACTCAAAAATTCTATCATATTTCTAATCCAATATTTCTTTTACGAAAAATGGTTGGGGCTGAAGCCTCATTTTTATTATTAAAGAAAAGACCAATTTTTGTTTGGGTAGAGGGAGATCCATTACATAGCCCAAAGGCCCAAGGCCAAGTGGCCGGAATACAAGGATTGAAAGCCTATTTTTTGGACCAAAGGGCCCTTCAGGGAATATTACTGCTACAGTACCCAGCCTTCTATAGTGCCTATTATAGTACTATCACTGCTACATTTCATTTATAGTGCCTATGCCGCTACAGTTTCACCGTAGTTATCTCATTTTCATTACAACAATTCTTGCATGTAAATAAAATATGTTGAATTTTTTTATATAAATATTTATTAGAACACTAGGCCTCATAATTTCATGTCATCTAAGATAAAATATCCAAAAAACATATCCAATAATATTTAGATGACTTAAGAAGAAAGGCATTGTCTTTACATCACCCATCCATCAATCATTTCATCCATTAAAAAAACTAAACAAAAAGTTTGGAATACTGAGCCCGCATATGGAACTCATACTTCAATGAGCTCTCAACATGATCTTTTTCTTAAACAACAAATGAATCAAGGGGAGGGTATATCCACATAGGGTTATATCCATCTAATTCTTGATTTTCATGGGGTTGTCTATAATTTTTCTTTATTCTCAATGCCTAGATCAACCTTGTCAATAAAATGTGTGGGGTCATGCACGTATCTCATTAGATACAACACGTGGAAGGATTCATGCATGTGGTCATACAATTTAGGTATGGATAGGTAGTAAGAAACCTCACCTACCTTATGAGAAATATCAAATGGCCCAATGAACCTTAGGGATAGCCATCCTACGTAGCAAAACTGGAACAATCCTCGTTATAGGGAGAATATTGGGAAATCCTTGTCCTTCTGATCAAACTCCAATGGACTATAATGTCAAAATATGTAACATTTATTCCTAATATAGACAGTCTTCATACACTCATGAATGACCTAGACCTTCTCTGTCATCACTTGAACCATCTCTAGACCCACAAGAGATTCCTCACTAATCTCTGACATGCACAAGTGTGACCTAAAGGGTCTCCTATATAGGGCCTCCAATTGATCCATGTTGGTATTAGAGTGGTATCTATTATTTTATGAAAACTCTACCAGGGGCATGTGACCTTACTAGCACCCGCAGTAGTAAAAAACACAATCCCACAGAATATTCTAAAACACTTGGATAGTTCTCTCGGTCTTACCATCTTTCTAGTGGTGAATGGATGTACTCATCCTCATTTTTATCTTGGATTCATCTTGTAGGCCTCTCCACAACCGTTATTTTAACTACATATCAAAGGTAGATAAAATATTATTGGGCACACCATGAAGGTGAATAGTCTCGTATATGTATAAATTCCCCAAACTCTACAATATAATTTTCTCCCTGATATCAAGGAACTGTGCTGACATTTGGAATTAGTCAACAATCACCTAGATTGTGTTGTGTCCCTTCATTTTCCATGGAAGTCCTATGAAATTTCAATGGATATTAATTCTTATTTCCACTCCCAGATATCAAGAATATGCAAGAAAATGTCTAAACCTTGTTCTCTCCCTTCACATATGGACAGGTGAGACACCATGAAACACACTCATCCACGCTTCATCTCATGATGGTCCAAAAAAATCTATTAAAGGTTGCAGTACATCATACCCACACACAAATGTAAAACTAAATGAGAAGTGTGAAACTCCCTTATCTCCTCCTCTTATATCATGACAAAGAAAATCATTTATCCCTTGAAAAGGGTGACATGATTTCCTCCTTCAAAAAATCCATCTGGTGAATCTTATAAGCATATAGGCTCACAGAATACTTTGTAGTCGATGTCTAATAGATGGGACTACCTCACAATCTCGAGAAGAAGAAGATAACCATCAAATGAATAAATTTTCACCCTCCCGATCAACCTGGTTCACCTAGAGAGGATCCAACTAGCTCGAAACCTCCTTCACCAAACAAGAATGGTGATTTCTACTAATGGAATCTTCGACCATATTTACCATTCCCACAGTATATAACATCTAAAATTTGTACCCATATAAGAACTTCAACCAGTGCCTCTATCTCATGTTCAAGTAACTCTATGTGAAGACATACCTTAGAATCTAATGGTATGAATAAACCACAAAATTCTCTCCCATAAGATAGTGCCTACACATAATTATAGGGAAGATTACCACTTATAGCTCTCAGTTGGGAGTCACGTAGTTATTATCATGGTATCTCAAATCCCAATACCCATATATGATAACTAAAAATCTCTACATCAACACATATCCAAGCCTAGATCTTGAGGCATCATAATGTAGTACATACTTCACACCCTCTTTCGATAGTCTCAAAACACACATCATACAAGGTCCACTAGAACTACTCAGTCAGGGTAAACTGCTACCCTTTTTGGGTTAGGGTAGTCATATGGGCTGCAATCTAGTAGAAGTATGCCATAAACCTCTTGTAGTACCCAACTAAGACAAGTAAACATTGAACCTATGATAAAATCTTTGGAGTATCCAATGAAAGAACTACATCTATATTTTCCTTGCCCACAGCTAAACCTTTATCATTAATGTAATAACCCAAAAAGTGAACCTCATGAATCCAAAACTGGAGCTTTCAAAGATTACCATAAAGCTTGTTCTCCCAAAGAAAATCTTGGACCATCCTCAAGTGCCTTGCTTACTTATCCTCCAACTAATAGAATGTCAGTATGTCATCAATCAATACAATAATGATATAGTATATGTATGGCTAGAAGATCAAGTTCGTCAATACAAAATCAAAGAGGGGGCATTCATCAGAGGGGGAATTCATCACACCAATGAGAATCACTAAGAACACATAGTGTCTATAGTGACATTGGAATGCCATCTTTGGAACATCAGCCTCATGAACTCTCAATTGGTGGAATCTGGACCAAATATTGATCTTCAATATCCATCTTGTGCCTCACAAATGATCTAAGAGGTAATCATTTCTCAAAAACTGGTAAATTTTCATTATCATGGCCTGGTTTAGGCAAGGATATTCTATGAAAATATACAGGTTCTTGTTATCATTTTTCATGAAAAACACTAGGGTTGCTTAGGTAGATACACTGGGTCTGATAAAACCCTTCACATAAAGGTCCTATAATTTTAAATACATCTTATAGATATCGGTAGTGGCTATATGATATTCTTTAAATGGTCATATTATGACTCGAGGTGAATGTTGACGCGAAACTCCATCTCCCATCTATTTGGAAGTCCCAGAATAGATTCATGGAATATGTCTATAAAATCATCCATGATTGAAGAATATATATTCCCAAAGATCATGATTCCCCAAAGGGTACACTCACTAAATTATGCGTGATTAGATGTATCTTACTACTCACAAAACCCACTGATCCCTCCATAATATCCCTCTCACCCACTAAGGAGAATCTCATCCTATAAGTGTGAAGGCATCTGACTCATCTACTGTGATTGTCAATATAGGCTCATCCTAGGGATAAAAAATACATACCCAAGATTATTTCATAGAGTTCAATCAAGATGACCAAAATTGCCTACGATAACCACTCTCCTATAATCGATATCTTTCACTACTAGTAAATAAAAGATATAAAAGAATTATTCCAAATTGGATCCTCCAAATAGAGATACTAGGATAATGCCTCAACTAGGAACTCAAACACTCACATCAAGATTAATGAGATGAAGGAAGGACTCAAAACATTGTATAATAATAATTAAGAAATTTTTTAATGAACATAGATCATACCACTAATTATCTCATGTTCTGCAAGGTCATAAGCCACCAAAGACTGTAGTTGTATGTGGTCCCGACCATCAGGTCCTTGAGCCTTACATGGGTTTCCTAGTAGTGGTGGTGGTGGTAAGATATCATTGAATATTCCACCACCCATAGATACTCTTAGAGATCCCCTTACTCTACTTCTAGAATTTCCTCCTATGGGTTTTCTCTAACCTGTCATGGAAGATCCCTGATCATAGAACTACCTTTGTCGTGGCAGTCTAACCTCAATCTTCTTGACCTCTTTAGCATGTCTGGTCAAGAATTAAAATGAAATGTGACATCACCCATCACAATAATAATACATCCCATATACTGGATGACCTAGTCCTCTGTTATTTCCTTGGAAATGGTCCCAAGCCTTATCCTCGTAATATCTCCGGCATCGAGATCCTGTCGATTAGAATTTGTAAGCAACTATAGACAACTCACCTCTATTACCCCCAGTGACAGCTCTAGCTACCAAAATAACCCTTTTAGAAACTCCCCTTCACTAATTCTCACTCCAATAACCCATTACATTTGGTAATTCACAAGGGTACCACACTAACATATATATCTCTTTAGACCCTCCACTCAAATATATGCGCTCATGAATAACCATCTAATATCATATTAAGGGAGAACCACATAAGGCTTTTTATCATCATATCATAATATAAAACTGAAATCCCTCCATACTACAATTTTAGAACCATGTGAATATGATAATTGTGATAGTAGGATGAGAAGTACTCCCCAATAAATAGTTTTTGAAATTCTCTCCACGAGAGCATCGTCTCATCATGCGTCTCCATAACAATAGTCCACTAGTGAAAAGATGCTCCATGAAAAATTCAATCTACCAATACAAACAATTGATCCATTAGTGTCTGAATCATTTTGAAAACATGGAACACCGACTCTAGAAAATATTTTTCTCCCATGGAATTTGAAATGTTGTGGAACCTCAATGGTCTCTGATGTTGAAACTTGTAGAGCGTGCTGAGCCTTATAACAACACCAGCCTACTTCTTGGCTACAATTTGAAGCTCAAGAAGTGGGGGAGCTTCTACCTTTCCACGTGTAGATGGTATCCCATTGAATGACCCTTGAACTAAAGCCTCATAACTCATCAGATCATCATCATGATCCTGAACTGGAAACCTGAATTGTTGTCATCATAAAGGCATCCTGAAAATTTAATCATGACATAACAAGGTCATATGAGAATATATATAATGCGGAGAAGAATCAAGAAGTAAATTCATATACACGATCCAATATATTTCTTGTACCATTTATCCTTGAAACCAATGGATAGGTATACATAGTAAAAAATATGGTAGATAGGGTCCTAGTGAATGGATACAGTAGCCTATGCACCGATACTAGATTCCCAATTTTAAAATCCATAATGAAATAACTTTTACTATATTTCTTTATATATCAACCAAACAATTGTATGGGTACTACTCCAAACATCATCTCAAGGATTGAAACAAAATTGATACTTTTTCTGACCCAAACTAATGATAGGGATATGTGTGTGTGTGTGTGTGATAAATCTAATGAAACCAAAATGTGAGAGATGGGGTTCTCCATCTCCCTACCAATCCTATGAAAAGAGTTCCAATAATTCCAAAATTCCATCAAAGATTCCCATCATCTTGCACATATAGCAAGTGGAAAACATCCAATTCATGAAATAAATCACCACTATGTTGTAGAGTTAGTGGAAACAATCTCTAGGTAGAGGAAACATGACATGGTACAATATAATGGTGATCCTTAGTTGATAGTTAGAGGACCCATACCCACTCACAGTCAGAGGGTTCTAATATGATGTTTTTTGAACCATTCCCAAACTCTATGGGATAGTTTCATACAATAGTTGATATATGAACCACACCCAGCCTAGTTAGATTGTTCAACATTAGTAGTCTGTAGAGGACCCATTCCATTCCATGTTTTAGGGTTCCACTCTAGTTTTCAATTAACCATGCTCTGATACTCTAGGAGGGTGCCACTCATATATAAGATAGATGAACCATTCCATGAACAGTGGGAGCTTGCCACTCTAAACCTAGATAGAGGAACCATGTCCTATTTATCATATGTGTGCCACTCCATAGATAGGTAGAGGACCTGTGTGGGTCCTAGATAGAGGTTTCCACTCTAAAACCTATAGTGATCATACTTAATCATTATCTTCATCGACTAAATACTAAATACATATCACCCCAGGAACATCTATAACTGCTTCTCAACATCCACAAAAAATTACACCACCACATTATACATCTAAAAAATTAGGATAGGTCAGGAAAGGTCTAAAATATGAGTCCACATGAATGAGATATGAGATGATGTAAATAAATTAGGATAGGCCACGCATGGTCTAAAATATGAGTCCACAGGAATGAGATATGAGATGTTGAGTTTTACATTGAATGAAAAATGGGTACACAATGTGTAAGGGGACACAAACGGCGTGTGTTCCCCCTTATATTCTTATAAGTGTCCCTAATCTTACACATATCACTAACAATATATAAAAAAATAGCATGTAGGTGAACTAAATTCCATCCCTCAGCCACCTGGGGTCCTTCCTGTGCTCCAGGTAATTTCCATGTATGTCTACCCATGTCTTTGTACTTCAGTACATGAAATGTTCTTGGTCGTGACCATAACCATGTAATACCAAAGAATATACTGGGTCTCTAACACATGTGTCATACAATGTGTGTAGGTCCCACTTTATGTGCAAAACTTTTCTCCCTGAAAAACCTAGGCCTGTAGATTTTTTTGGGAAACAACATGTGTTATTATGAACTATACACCATATAGTCGAGTTTTTTATATATTCTTATATCTCTTCCAATGATCCATGATCTATGGATGTTTCTTTGGAACTTTCCTCCAATTCACCAAAAAACAATGGATCTTGGCCTGACTAGTGATTCCAGTCCTCCGGTGGGTGGAAATGGCACCTATGGGTCTTCCCACATGAACCCACATACACCACTATCACCCTATACACACCTCCATTCACCACCATCTCTGATTTGGGTCTCATGTCAACATAAAAACCATCCTTGTATTGTGATTCATCCTTAAATCCATAATTTATTATCGATACCTTCATCATAAATTATTTCTCCGTGAATTAGGGATCTGTTCAGGTTTGGTATGACCCATCAATGTCGAATTGTGACCTGATGGTCCAATGATGTATGATTAAAAGAATTGTTGGGAAAATAGATAAAAAGGTTAAGTAATAATTTTCCAATAATTCTTGTCAAAAAAAATGGGAATATCTATAGTGATAAAATTGAATGAAAAATTTAATGTGAGTTTGCGGTAGTATGCAATGGTCCACAATTTACAGAGATCAAAGAGAATACGATGATCATTATTAATTGATTAATCAATTAGTGGAGAATAAAATTTTTAAATATTCTTACCTAGATTTGGAACATTCATTGATGGAAAAGATTTATATAATGAAGAAGGGGAATCATTGCCTTTATGCATCTCGATCTAGCTATATTTGAAGTCTCGTTTTGTTTAATTCTTATTCTACAATGAGAGTTATAAGGATAACCTTTTATAAAATCATACAGTTATGTGGATAACCCTAGAGATCCCTCCATAACTGTGTCCTAATAGGAAATTCTATTTAGTTTATCTAAATTAAATAAATAAATTTAATTATTTATTTAACAGAATGTACCCTCCCATGGACACTTTTATCTGAACATCATGCGCATACCCATTTTAGTTCACACCTCGGGTAAACATAGTGTTTCAGACTCAACCATGTTCTCAAATTTTAGACTTGATATTCCAATAATTTTAAGAAACTAGGTATGTGTAATATAAAACATATTAAGTATTTTTAGACATTTAATTTCGGGAAGATCGTGTCTTGAAAGTGCATGTCATCTCAACTCCAGGATCCAAAAATATATCTAGAAATACATTAATGTCTTACTAGAGAAAACAAAGTCTCTAAATAGATGATGTATGTGAAAATTGGATCAACCAGAAATTTAATATTTACTTTATATAGTCCAAATATTTGTCACTATTGGTAGTCTTGAGAGGTAATAATATACTAACGAATATTATATTCAAAACCATCCATATCCTCCCTTTAATAATAACACCCCTCACCACCCATTATTCTCTCCAAATATAAGCCTTTTAGATAGACTAAAATATTACAATTTATCTCCCCATATATTCTAAAAATCCATGAAATTCATAGTAACATCAAAATACCTATGCATGTAACCACAAGGGGAGGTATAAGAGGAGGCTTATAAATGAGAAGGTAACAACCTCAATCGATCTTTTTAATTTTCCTTAAAACTTATCCACCAAAAAAATATATCCAAAATGGAATAATGTATATAGTATCTTATATATAATGAAATGTTATTTTTTTAATGGTATATCCATCAAACGACCTCTTATAATTTCTTTATTAAAAAATCGAGACATTGATCATAATATGGATAGTTCACCATCACCATGAGAAACATTTATATTTTATCTTCAATTCCTTCATGGATGGTTATAGAAATTATATAATGGATAAATATAATGATGATAATAATTATATAATATTTTTTTTTAAAAATTTAATGATAAAATTTTAATTAAATAAAATGAATATATTTTATGATGGTTGATAAAATTTATTAAATGAATTAACAGTAGAATGATAGCTTTTATATTGAATGATTCATACATTTTTTATGAAAAACATATTGAGAGTTGGGACCATTTCTTTCTCTATAAGGTCATTAATTTTATTTTATTTCACTTTTGAAGTTGATGATCCATTTTAAATGAGCTTGAATAATTATCTACAAACTAAGGTAACCTTAGAACCACGAGATAAACAACTTTGGGAAATTAATTATTGAAATTTCATCTCAATTAAATGATAGAAAACTAAAATAGAATATTAGTTATGAATAAATTATATTTATAAAATAATATAAATCATATATTTAAGAAATATATTTTAATATTTATTATGTAAAAGGAATGTACATCATGAATCAGGGCATAAGTTAAGGGAACTTCTGAACCATAATCCTCAATTTTGGGTCATGCCTTACCCCTCTATAATGTACTTTATCACACTATTACCCTCATTAATTAAATTACTGTTATATATATATATATATATGTGTGTGTGTGATTGTGTTCCCAACACAACTATAACATGTTATTATTATTATTATTATTTGGATATAAATTTTTTCAATTATTCTCTCACAATTTCATTCATTAAGAAAAATCGATTAAAGGGAACTTGTCTATTTCTTATCCCATTTTATATAAAACTAAATTTTTTTTAAACCATCCATTGTTTCCAAAATTTTACATTTTATTATGGAATGAATTTTAGTATATATATGGTTTATTGGAATTAATATTCTCTTTCCTCACATTGAATACTCGTCACCCTTTTTTCTGAAACCCCACATAAGATGTACATTTTCAATGTAATTTTTTAGTTATTTTCAAATTTTTTCTTCATATAGATATAATTTTTCATGGATATTTTATTTTTCATATTGGAAAAATCATGAATTCTTTTATCAATAATTTCATGGAAACCATTATGATATTCCATCTGTTGATGTTATAATACATGATTATATAACCGATTTATCTCTATGAGTAATTCTTATGTTTATTCTTTGTGTTTTATTTCCATATGTGGAACACATATGCAATTACGTGTTATGATTGGTGAACCTAAAATAGGGCTCCAATGCATCAGGTAATGTTTACATCTCATGAGATGAAATGTATGGGATTATGTAGTAATCCTAATCCATGATTGGACTCTATCCACCATGGAATGTTTTCATGGTGGGTAGACTTGACTAATGTTTATCTTATTTTTTATATTGCTTCTATGTTATTTTGATTCCATGATATTATGTTTTATGTATAAATATGTCAATACTCTATTTGATCATTCATGTATCCTTCCTATTATTATAACATGATATGTCATTTGATCCACATGTTTTTCTTATTTAACATGTTTATTCCTTTACTTGGTTATAATGACTGGAATATTCATAATTGAGACTTCTTTTTTGAATAAATATATTCCATCTTATGAGATGTAATTATAGAAAACAAATAAACTAGTTTGGTTATTTTGGACCATTATAAGTTATGTCCTTTTAGATGTAAATTGCCATTTAGAATCTAACCATTGATAATATAACTGTTGTACAATGATTTCCAACATTAGTATATATTAAGGGTTATGAAAAAATTTAATCGTCATATATGGACGAATTGATGGAATCAACCAGTAGTACCAAACCCTATGAATCCAATTTATCAAAGATTCCACAGGAGCCATAATCCCTTGTATTTTATGTTGACTAATCCCAAGATGAGATTCAATTACTTAATTATTAGAAAACCCATTTATAGGATAAGTTCAAGAATATCGAGATCATATCCAAAACCATGTTAATCAAAAACCCCTAAAAATGTACAACCATCTCACACCTTAATATTAGGGTTTACACTAGTAAAATAAGTGGTTTTGTATTTAGAATATAGAAGTATGAAATTATAAATTTTAATTAAATAAAACAATTATTATATTTTTAATTTTTAATAATATTTTATAAATGATTATACAATGAGCTTTTACAATAGATATATTTTTTATATAAAGAAATAAAAAATTATTATTGGGTGGTGTTCAACCCAACTCGAAGGCCTTCAAGTTATTTATTTATGTATTGGTTAATCGCCCTATTTTTAGGTTGGTTGAGAGGGAACCATTACATTACATGTAGTCATATAGGCACAGGGATGAGTGCATGAACTAAAGGACTAGATGTTCATGGACCAATACATTACCCAAAGGCCTAATGATGCAAATATACTCTAACATCCCTTCCCAATTGTGGCATGAAGTCCATGTTTCCCATTGGCCCAAAATTGTGTCCCAAAGTCCCAAATGAAATGAATTGTTCTTGATAATGTAATTCTACAGAATACCTACAATAGTAACATATAAATATCTCTCCACTACAATTTTGATCCTCGGTTTCATGTGGGATATACGGGTGTCTTTGGGAAGTATATTTTTCCATTTTAAAATATATTTTTCAGGAAATTAATGAATTTTTGAAATAAATTTATTTTAGTGAAACATTATTATTATTAAATAATATTTATTTAAATATATATTATAATATAATTAAATGAAGTCGAATATAATTTTCAAAAGTGTGAAAAAGTGGTTCATGCCGTAGAAACATGTATTTTCCAGTAATTAAGGATTTTATTTTTAATGGTAAATTATTTTATTTATAAAATTATTTTTTTCAAAATAAATACCATTTATGAAATAATCATGTTAATATTATCAAATAGCAAATTTATCATAAGTTTTCGAGACATTTGAATTTTTGGGAAAAATTAAATACTATATAAATATACAATATGTTTTCTGGAAACATAAAAGCAGCAATGTGATGTTATACATACTACAAAAGGAACATACTAACAAGTTGTGATTTTCCATTTAAAATAATGTGTTTTTTAATTATTTTATTAATTATATAATCATTTAATGAATCTTTAAAAACCTATATTATAATTTTAGGTTTGAAAATAAATTCCTGATGAACATGACTCACTTACACATCACCAATGATATGACATTAATATTTTTGGTTTTATTCCTCATAAAATATAGAAGAAAAACACTTTTTTGGTAGAAACCATGGGATGCATTGTGGTTTTTATTATTTTATTATTTTATTATATAGAGTCGAAAACCTAATATTAGAAAATAATAATGATTTCCCTCTATTTTTCATCAAATAACCAATAATCCCCCCTCTCCTCTTAACTCAAAACCCATTGAAAATTAGGTTATATAACAATCTTTCTATAATTCTCTACCAAGGTGTTCTCTATGTCTTATTAATCTCCTTCCATGATTTTGGAATTTCCAACCCAAGGTAAGGGATCTCTTTCTATTCTTTTCTATCCAAGAACATTATTTGTCTTTAGCCTTTGAAATATTAATTTATTATATTTTAAAGTATTTATTAATATACTTTTATTATTAAATTAATGTTATAATAATTATTGATCATTTATCCTCCATTATTATAAACATTACATAATCTATTATTATACTAAAGTAAGGCATTCTCTCATCATCTTATTTATTTAAGAATTCACTTTGTATTGTGCCATTTTATTTCATATTTTCATGTTGGAATATGTTTTTAAACATCACATTTATGGTACATAATATGTCCAAATAATTAGATACCACATTTCACTCTCATTGAAACCTTATATGAATCCTTATTTACACCCATTATGATATTAAACGTATCCTATGATTTTATATGCCAAACATTGGTTTAGTGAGTAACCATCCCCATTTAAACATAAGATTATTCAATTAGATACACATATCCTTCAAAAATTTCAGATTTCAATAATTGTAAACCACACTCTATAATCATGGTATTAAAAGTGATTATTGGAATTTACATGTTGTATGATCTATGTTGCACAAAAATTCATGAACATGATATGAATGTGATGGGAAGGGCCAGAATTATATAGCCATTATATGCATTTTTTAATATCTTTTTATAATGAGTACCATGTATGGTTTATTATAGGTTATCCTTATTACATTATGTTATGAAATATTGATAGTTATCATTAAATTATTCTTAGTGTTTCATGTTTTATGTTTTTTCACATTTTTATGTTTTCATCATGTTATGATCATATATCATGATCTAAATTTCATGTTTATAACTCATAACCATTTTATCTCATTTTGATATGAGTCTCAACTAAAATTTAATAGTTTCGTCATCTTATTCTTTAATTATTCCCTTATTGGGATTTATATCTCACCCATTTCTTATGTATTTTCCAATGTTAAACCATCTAGTTTTAGTGGGGTGATGGGGTTTGAAATGAATGTTAAGGAGTTTTAAATTTGTCTATTATATCCCTATTTTATGTTATTGTTTTATGAATATATTTTCCCAATGACATAATAAATCTCATTCTATAGGGATTTTATTATGATTTTCTTTATGTAATACGTCATAAAATAATGTGATTAAATTACATAGGTTATCGTATGGGATTTATATATCACCAATTATTTTTATGAATTCCTTAGGATGTCCAACTTATTTTTAGAATCCTAGAAGGGTATATAATATTATTATAAATATTAAAATAAATAAAATATATTTTAGTTTTATTTCATTGATTTAAGTACCTATTTTTCGAATGAAACTAGGAATATCCAACATTTGGTTATCTTTATTTAATATTTATGTTAAATCTTAGGTAATAAAATGTTTCCAAGACATGGGTCACTATATTTTATGTTTAAAATAGAACAATGAATGATATTTGATACATGGGATAAGGTAATGGTTCCATATGGGTTAGGGCTATCATGACTTTGTCCAACCCCGGTCTAGAGATCCTATTGAGAGCTAAGTCATAGGTGGTTGGCATGCCCCACATGAGGCATCAGATTCTAGAGTAGTAGTTTTAAGGTGGACCCCCATTTTATTAATTATCTTTAACAAAAATTGGAAGTCACTCAACCTTAGCACTGAATTATTGGCCCTCTAGTCTACAGGTTGGGTGATCTTTTTTGTGGGTAGTGTAAGGCACCCCTAATATTTCTTTAATAAAATATTTTTTTTATTATTCAATGAATACAGTTTATTTCCCCTCACACCTTCTATATTACTATTCTATTAACATACACTAGCGATTCTATATAATATAAAAATATAATCATATATAAATATATCAATAGAATATCATAAAAATTCATTTTATTAATTTAAAAATAAATTAGATATTTAAAAAACTATTTCTTATCCATATAAACATGAATGACATGCTCTCAGTAGTATTGGAACCACATAAAAGCCCTATATCTGAATTATAGAATATCTAATTTAAATTTAAAGGTAATTATTTTCATCACAACTCTAATAGTAATTAATCTAACCCATAAACACATAGAATCGTAAAATTGTATTTTTAAAAACAAAAATCACTATATCTACGTAATAAAAATTGGTCTATTATACTAGACTCATGTTTATCAACAGATAATGTGAAATTATTTTATGTATGAAGAATAAAATGAAATATTAACCATTCATAAATTTTATGTTGTAGTTTCAGGATCATCACTGATATATAATAACATTGAAGAATCCAAGATTGGATTCCTTTAAATCGTCCACACCTGTACCCAAATCTCATTGTTCATCATTATATTCTCATTGCATGATTTCATGAGAGAACCAAGTAATTTAAAATGGATATGAGATCACCTGAAGAATGAATACTCAAACTAAGAAGATAATATCAATCCAAATTTGATATTACCACGTGTCTCTCTGTCACCCTAATATTTGAGATAAGGTTTTGGATAAGTTAGAATCATGAAAATGGATTCTTATATTGTTGATAAATAAAAATGATCATAAATATGTTGAATTAACTTTATAAAATTTCTATTTATCCCCTAGGAAAATTAAAACTCTTAAACCATCTCAAGATAAAATTAATAACTAATTAAAAATATCATAAATTTCATAAATATTTTCTCCTAACATTTGAAATTATTAAATTATACAGGATGAAATATTAGGCACTAACTTGGATCCTTCTCCATGTAATGGTTTATCCAACCATAAATTATTAATGATCAGTTGGAAAATAATATTTTCTGATATTAATTGTTATAATCAAATATTTTTTGATTATCTTGATAATATAATTCAATTATTAATATTTGTAAACTCAAATTAAATAATTGAGTTAATTTATATTTGATTTTTTATACATGGACATTCATTATCCCCCGCCATGGGGATCACATCTTCTTAAAATAAAATTCCTACGAATTGGTAGAGCTTACAGATACAATTTGTTTGTGAATATATAGAACCATATATTGATAGAAGGGAATCATACTCATAGGCCAATAGTTTTATCTAGAAGTACATCATGCCCCTAAAGATAAAAGGATAAGTTATAGCTATTACAACCTCATACAAATATGTACCGTGTAATATAATCTATTTTACTCTTTATATATAATAAAATATACTGAATAATTTATTTTCTTACCATTTAAGACATATTTTAACTTTACTGATAGTATTGGACTGGCTTGACTTCAAATTCCATGTACATTTATTTAGTCAAGGCACTACAAACACATTCAAGTGTCGAAGTATATATTTCTTCTATTCGAATACAAGAAATCCAATATTTATAATTAAATAAATGTCATACCACAAATGATAAACTTTCTGAAAGCTATCGCACCACAAACATAATGTAATTGTTTTTTCATCAATATATTCAATCAAATGATACAAATAAATAATAATATAAATTTAATATGTCAATACATAAGATATTATGTATGAAAAATATAACAAAATCAAAAATATATGGTGTTCATAGTTGTGGGTTAGTCTACATGATCTCCTTTATTAATGCTCATAAAGTGAAAACATCACAAGAAGTTTCAATGATTATACCCCCTTTACACCTAATAGTAATACCTATTACATATTCCATCAATATTATGTATCTAGAAAATAATATATATGTTTATGATTTCATTTATAGTATTGTAATATTATCATTATAGCTGGGAATTCCTATATAATTTTGATTAAATAAATAATCCATTGACAATGCAAATAAATAGTTTAGATAGATGTAACAATACGATTATTGAAAGATTTCATCATGATTAACTCTCTATATACATGATATGGTATTCAAAATATATTACTAATGTTAAGTCTAGGCTGTCTAATTTTATAACACATAGACTATCCACACTCTATACTTCCATGTGTACTCAAAGTATAATCACTTATGGTGAGACCCTTCATCCCAAACCATCACTCATGAGAGAACTATGTTATTGTATTAATCTCAAATAAAAAACTCATTTCAATCAATGATATTATAGTTATTCTCAAGATTTGTTCTCTTATCATATTATAGGGTTTAATACTGTGCACATACATCAAAATAACCACTGTTCAATAAAAATAACTAGATTAGAAACCCATGAAATGCATAACATGTCAATCCAGAAAACCTAAACCCCAAGACCATCTTATGATTCACAGAAGAAATTATATAATAGATTTATACTCACATAGAGATTATGATAACATCCAATGATGATGGATTTATAAAATATATTTAAATAAGGAAGTCAAAATAGTGAAGTGGGTGAATGATAATTGGTGGATTTTTCAGAATTATTTTGGTGGGGAAACATTATTTAAAGTTGTCTAGTTGATCAATATACCAAAAAAATAACCATTATATATGGTGGAATAACATCCCATTGAGAGTTCAGTGTTCATCCAACAGATGGTTGATGGGGACATTAAGGCTACTACCATCTAATCTATTCTTACCAATCTTCCAATGGGAGTCCACTAGTCTTTTGGTGCGAGTATTTTTCTTACCCCAAGGTATTTTTTGTTATCTCCCCCAAATAGATTTATATTTACACTTGAAAAATTATATTCTTATTAAAAAATCATCCAATTACATATGAAAGGACAAAAATATAAAGTTAACAGACATAAAAATTTATAGGACATTACAACTATATCTTATAAGGGATTCTCATCCTTGAGAATCTCTATTATGTGTCCCCATTAAATAACCATGACCATTGGGATTTCATATATAACCCCAACTCAGACATATGATCTTGAATATACCTATTCTACCAAAAATCATGCACTAAATATATCATATTTCTTTGATGTACAACATCACTCTTGTCCAAAATCCATACTAACCTCTCCTTAAATAAATGATTTTCCTCTAATATAATATTTTCACCATAAATAATATAAATGGATTTTTAATTATACTTATAGATTTGTGAAACATAAAATAAATCATGTATATATTGATTTACTAGTGGAAGTAATAAATTTTATTCCATAAAACTAATTCTATCAAAAATATAATATGAGATAAAAATTTGATGTGTAAGCTTTCTCTATTTCATTTATCAATGATAAACTAACTGCATTGATTCATGTATGAATAAATTTTTACCCATGGTGAACTCCAACGATAAAAAAAAATCAGTTTACATATAGATATTATCTAATTGAAGTGGTGACTACTCATTCCATGATCTCCAGTATAGTATTTTTAGTATACTATATCAAGCCTCACCCATGGATCACTAACCTGGCTGCCACTAAACAAAATTAATAGAGTAAAAAGACTGATAATATTAGATCTCCCTACATTACATTTATATTGAATAATAATATCAATTATTATAAAAATACACTACTAAAGCCATATTTTTTTCCATTCCACACTAAATTTTAGTACAAATACATTAAAGATATTCGTCATTATATATATCATCCACTCAAACTACCCATATATCTCTAGGTGATAAGTTTTAATTAGCTTCATTTGAGTGCCTATGTACATATAAAACCCTTCAAAAGTATTTATGTATTATAATAATATCATTTTTATATAATACTTATGGGTATCCTATAAAAAATAAAATTTATCACATGTACAACCGGCCTAGATCATTCACTGACTGGGTATTTTTAATAGCAAATAAATGAAATACTATATTAAAATTTTATGCTAAAAACTATACCAAAACATGACCCTTTTATGTCCATGAAATCCAAGAGATATTGTCCATTTCACTTCATCATAGTTATAAGTGGTCAATGAACATGGATGAAGTAACCCTACTAGTTACTAGTTCTATATTATCACCCTCCTACTGGTGATACATCATCCCAAAAAACAAACAATAACATTTTTCATACAATTACACCAAAATAGATAATTGATATCATAGAACATATTCATTAGACATTTGATGAATGGTACACTGATAGATGTGGGAGTACCTCTTCATCTTTTCCCTTATAGAGGTTATAATCATTACTTTTTCAGATATATAGATCACCCAATCCTTATCATGGGTCTATCATGGAATTAAATCTTTTATAAAAAGATATTTCTATATCATAAAATATCCAAAATGAAATACATGTCAGGTCTTTAATTGATCCACTAATGATGTAGTGATAGATTGGTGGGAAAGATTCGCCATAGCTCCCCCATAGTTATTTCTAATATCCATTCCATAAAATGGGACATTAACCATCATTCCTCACTATATTCCCACAACAACTACTCTTGGGTCTTCATATTAGGTTAATCCATCATAATTTTACACTTTATATGGGGTATATGGAATCTTGAAATCAAATTAATAGAAATACTCTATAAAAAACATTGTTACATTTTTAAATAACATATATAAACTATATTTTTTCATTATTTTTTTGTTCATAGAGATTATAAATATCTCTCATAAGAGATATTGGAACCTACAATTTCAATAATCAAACAAAACGAACAGATATAAATCAAGCATTGAGTAGTTTATCCAATAGTGTTTTATTTAACTAGACCTATAAGTGGAATTAATATCATCCTATGTCAAATCAACCACCAAGATAAATATTTAGGGAAAAATATAGAACATATCCTAGATATGATAAAGGTAGGATTAGAATTTTATTAGATTTATGCATCTTGTAAAATTCCAAATACAAGGTTTCACACCATCCGATCCACTCAAAATTTAACTCTTTCTTATTTATTCCCATTATTATTTAGAAAAAAATGTGGTAAATATCAAATGAATCATTTACAATACCCTAATAAGCTAAGTAAACTCCTTATTTCAAACAAATTTTTAGTGTAATCCCAATATATAACTTATTTTACCTTCTCTAGGTAGACTGAAAGTACAACCTCACATATTACATTCAAAAGAAATATCACCTTGTAAATCCACAAATGGAACTCTAAGAACTTCACATAATGTTAATATGAATAAATCATACTCAATATGATTTTCAAATGTTCCTAATAAAGATTCTATGTTCAGGAGTATAAAACAAATTTCATCATTAAATAGTATAATGAAGGAGTATGGGTAGGGATAAAATATCTGGAACTAGACATCCATGAAAACAACTAACACCTTCATCAAATATAATGGAAAAACAATGAACCTTTAAAACAGGTACCTACTCCTAAAAATTGTTTTTGGAATATCTTGTTTTTTGAATCAAAGATCATGATATATCAATCTTATATCAATCATAGAGAATAATAAAAATCTAATAAACTAATAAAATAGATCATTTAGCCATGTTATTGGATGCCAATTATTCATAATAACTTAGTTTAGCTTCTTATAGTGGAATCAAAATGTTTAGCTACTGTCACATTAATTATAAAAAAAATATAGGAACAAACCATGAAGCGTAACTCATATATATGAAACCCTTCACCATTATATCCCCAAGATGTATATTTATATATCTCTACTTGTAAACAATAAGATAAAATGAAGGTATTGACATGAGCTCATAACCCAACATGCGAGAAATTTTGAACTCTATATCATTCTTATAATATAATAAAAATAATTTATTAAGGAACATTTCATGAAAATAATCTACTACTGAAGATAGAATAGTTGAAACCATCACTTGCACAATTTCAGAATCTATCTTATCCATCTTTGAAATAATGGACCTTAACTTATATGGTTAGGTCTCTTCCCACCTCTGCATAATCCATGTTCCCTTCTGAATGTATGATCATTTCCTTTGAGATGTGTGAATAATATAGACATTTGATACCAATCAATGAGGCCATGGAGTTACACCATTTTACCAACCTCAAACATAATTTTGAAACTAATCATATATAGTAAAATTAATCCCATAAATTACCATGTCCTCTAAGTAATAAGAAACACGTAGGATATCTCTTTAAATGATTCAATATCTTCTATAGGGGATTGTTTACAATGCCCAGTTATGCCTATATTTATTTGTGACTCAAAATGAACATGATTTCCAAATCCATGATGTCGCTATAAATTTACCAATGATGCTTACTTTTGGAATTATTTGAGAGAATGGTAGATTAGGATCATCAAACCCATTGGGGGAGATTTATTTCATAATCTATAACTCTATTATTTATTTACCATATATTCTTGAATCCTTCCCAATTGCATTAGTTACACTATCATTTACCCTTAAGAGTTGGTTTGACTTGAAATGTGAATTTATAATTTAATTTTGCATATGAATTATACTTTATCCCATTTTATCCAAATATTTCATTGTAATAATGTTTAGAGTCATATTGAATGAAATTTTAGAGATTTTCTTCATTCAAGAAAGAATTTGGATCCAACAAAAGGATGTAGGAGGTATTTCGTAGTTGGTAACATGCGCATTAAGGGGTTTCCTATGTATCCCTATAAAGTGAATTGTAACACAAATAATTTAGTGTCACTATATTATAAATGTAAAAAATTTATGATTTTTTTAATAGGACCAATGTGTATCCTTTTAAGGTGATGAAACAAATTCCAAGTGAATTTCTTTTCATGGTTATGTTTCTAGGACTTACACCAAGCTTTTTAACAGCATAAGGAATAAAATACTAGGTTAAAGGTACCTAAAAATGGTTTATGTGGGAATTACACTTGAGAAACCATCACTGGTATATTTTTTTATAGTAACTAATAGGAGTGGGTATAGTGGAAGCTTAAACCTAATAGAAGAATCATATATATATATATATATATATATCTACCACTCTGTCTATTATTAATATGGTGAGAAATGGATGCTATAATGGTTGAGGCTTACACCTAGAATAAGGCCCATATATTTGTATTAGACTATTCATTCTAAACCTCAAAGTGGAATCCTATGTATCTTTTTCAACATGTGTCAATGCAATGCATTTCATGGCGCAAATGTTAGCGTCATGTTTTATGATAACAAAATATAGGTTAAATTCATTTGTAATGGATTTCTTCATTATGAATAGAGCATCAGCAAGGGGTTATATGTGACATATACATTGGTATTACCTATTGAGTTTAGATTGGTGGATGAAATAAGTTAATGTATTTTGGGACACAAATATTAATATCTTGAATAAAAAATATCTGATAAAAAAAAGTTTAGTATCTAAACTCAGGATGCTTATGGAATCAAATATGAGTATCTTAAATGAAATAATTGAAATGGGGAATATGAATGATCTTCCTACTATAGTTTATCCTATCTTTTGGAAACTAAATAGTAAAATATGTTTATAGGGGATTATCCCTAATTTTATGTTGTATAGTGTATTATTTGATAATAGAGACATAATAATGAGATAATAATTTATAATACGGTGAGGGTTTTTTCTATAGAACGAGGCCTTATTTAAAAATATATTACAAGAGCTGTAACATTTGTATAGTGATGAAAATAAGGTTATTTGTGAATTTCATGACCTATTTGGATAGATTGGATAGAAAAAATAATAATTCTATAGAATACTAATTTTTTGTGATTGGGTTACTTCTTGAAGTGAGGATAATTGCACCATGGGTTTCATGTTATAGACTATTTGGAATTGGAAGAGTTTAACACCCTGAGATATTATAAATTATTATTTTATGAATTATTTTAATATTTTTCATATTTTTCATTTTAGTTAACATGTAAAACAGTTTATTTTGTATTAATAAACTTTTATTAGATTGAGTTATATACAACATAATGTTAATAATGAACTAATTTTTGGACTTTAATATGGATGTATATGTATATTAGTGATCAAAATAAAAGCGGTGGTGAATTGTAGGTTTAAAAACATTTTATTTTAACAGTTAAGAATGAATTGAGTTTAAGAGGTCTTAAACTAATACAATTCACATCCAATACTAGTGACTATATAATTCTCATATCTGATGGATATGAAAAAAAATGTAATACCACAAGTAATGAAAAACATTTTTATTTGAATTGAATATAATATTCATGGTAATACAAATATAAATGATTCTACCATACATCATATAGAATATTTAGTTACAATATATAGAGAATGAATTGTAATTTAAACAATTATACTAGAAAAGAAACCGAATAGAAAGAAGAAACAATGTGATTCCCTTTGTATTTCAAATAGCAGTATAAAGTAAAGGTATTGCAATACTTTTATCCCAACAAGTCGGATATCCTTTCACCTAGGATAAAAGTTTTGTCTTACCACAACCATTGAAATCCCTTTATACGAGGATCAGTAGCACGTCTTCCGATCCTCAGAATCCCTCTATGAAAAAAGTAATTGGCACCTCTGTCTTTCAAGAAATTGAAATCCCTCAATTAAGAATGTAATTGGTACCTCTTTCGTTAAAGAAATTAAAATTTCTTGAGATGATTATTGAAAGAACATATTCTTATCCTTATAATCCCTTAATCATTATCACAATGATTCGTCGCACAAAGCTGAAACAGAGCACTTATAAAAATATGAGAATATGGAACAAGTTTTTCACTTCTTATATCTTCAAGGCCTTCACAGGAAGAAAGGGAAAGTCACAAAATATCTCTCTAGAACATTATATAAGAAAAAGTTATATATTCTATTTTGAATAACCTCCTATTTATAGGCCTTAGGTTCCAATAGTCACATTTTATCTAACTGTCATATTTTTCTATAAAAATAAGAGGGACATGGACACATAACATTACAACAGTCAAAAAAAATATAATACATGACATCATTTTTATTGGTGAATAACCAACTCAACGAAATCATTATAGGTTAGAACATAGTAAGGAAAATGGTATGAAACAATGACTATAAGAAACATGAAATTGGTATTAATTTTATGATAATAGTTTAATGAGTTTCAAAAGTACAATACATAACTTTTTTACTAGGTTTATTATGATAAAAATGCATATCATGATTAAAATATATTACCTAGTTACGATTCATAACATGGTTCTGATGCACGATATTTAAACTAGTTATGATAATTGAAGGAAATGCATAATAAAAGTATAATACTTAATCTATTTATGATACATGACTTGGTTACAATTCATGATTATGATATAATACTTAACCTAGATATAATGCATGATTATGATAAGGTACTTAACCTGGTTACTATGCACATGGTTACGATTCATTTGGATACAAAGAATGTGAAGTTGATGCAGTACATAATCTGGTTAGAATTATTGATTATGATGTAGTACATAAACTGGTTACAATTCCTAATTACAATGTATTACAAAATATGGTTACGATTCTAGATTACAATGTAGAACATAATCTGGTTATGATTTCTGATTATGATGCATAACATAATCTGATTACGATTCCTAATTATTATGTAGTACATATATTGGTTATGATGTAAAACAACATATAAAATAATGTGATTGAACAACCTTCATGATTATGATAAGAATGAAACAAACAGGTAAAACAATATATATGTGATTACAATTTTTATAAAATCATACATGATGAACGATAAGTAATTTGTGATTTCAAAAACAAAAAGATGAAAGATATAATCGAAACGTTATTTTCATAAAACATACTCCCATTTTGGAAAGCACAAAACAAAATAAATAATAAATAATTGTCTCCCATGAAGTTTAGTAACTCTTCTGAACGTAATGGTGAATATGAATAATTCCACCCCAAGGATTTAGATTACTAGGGATCATATTCTCTTTTATTTTTTTTTCAAATTTCCCCCCTTAATAAGGCACTCATCAAAATCTTCTTTTCAAAACCATTCTCCCCCTCTGTGATTTTCAAAAAGAATAAGGGAAAGTATTTATTTCCTTTAAAAAGTAAGAGAAAAATAGTATGAATTAAATATTGTTACTTGAAACAAAAGATTAATAAAATAACAGTTCAAACATAATTTTATGCCCTTTGGTTTTTCCAAAAGATTAAATATCGATAACGTCACAATTTTGAACTCCTTTATGTCTTCTATGTGTTTTTCTAGAGATTCTTTCTAAACCTTCAACTTCTCATCTTGTTCAACAATAATATTTTCTTGCTTCGAGATCTTATCTTCATGAATCCAATTGATTTCATATTAGGCCTTATGTCTTTCTTCCAAGTTATTGAAATCATCCACCTTGAGTCTGTATGATTTTTCTCAAATAAAAACTCTATTTGAGAGTAAAAATATCTCATTACTCTCATTTTCCAACTTTTCCTTTGAACTATCAATCTCTTATGAGGATACATCTTTTGAGGTACCTGGTCTTTTATAGTCTTAAATCATTTCATTCAAATCATAAATAAATATTAGATAGAGAGATTTGAGATTATTTTCATGGTGTTCCAATTCATCCTACTTGGCCAGATGGTTCTTGAGGATATCATCTACATTTTAAGACCACTTCAAATCCTACTTTCAAGACATACTGTGTTCAGCAGCACATTCATTGAAAATATTGAAATTAGATTCAAGACATAGAAAACTATCCCTTATAAGCTTGACAAAATGTATTCAATCCTTATTGGAATTTGAAATAATTTCTAGCTTGTCTTCAACTTTTGGAATGAATGTTAACAATTTCACTAATCTATTCAAATCCTATTCAATGTTTCTAACTCCTTTCACAGTGATTGTTCTTTCAAAATCTATGACTTCATTATATTGTGGGGGCTCAAAAAATGAGGTTCGGTGCTGATCACTTGAGCTGGTTGATTCTGATTCTTATTGGATTCTACCTCTTCTTTATCTGAATAACATTCTTGGAGGAAAGCTTTTGAGAAACTTTCTTAAAAGGATGAGGATTCGGAGATGGAAAATTGAATGATTGAACTTCTAAGGATTCTGCTGTATGAATTATCCTATTTTCATATTATTTTTCATCCTCTACTATTTCTTCTTTTCCATGATCGTCTTCCTCTTCTTCTTCCCGATCTACTTCTTCTTCTACGTATTCTTGAGCAAGATATTGTGTATCCAATTGTTTAGAAACTTGTATCTCCTTAACATTCTTTGCTGGAACCGATTGAGTCTTAATAGATGGATCTCTTATTTAAATTTTGGTTTTTATCTTCTTAGATATTTTTAGAAGACATTAAATGTCAATAGCTTTTTCCTTTCTCTTCTTTAATCTCTTCTTTCTCTCTTCTTCATTCACGGTTTCTGATGACCTCACATTCAATTCCAAGGATTCAGCAAGATCCAATCCAAACTAAGGATCCCCTTATTTCCTTTTTTTCTTTTCATTCTATATTTAGTAGCAACCTCATCAGATATAGCATTTTGTTTCTTTGATGGATTTGAAGTTGTAGACTTAACTACCTTTCTTTTATTCAAAGTTGTCTTGGATGGCTTAGAAGGTTTTTAACTACCTTCAACTACTTCCTTTTATTTCTCATCATCCATATCTTTCTCAATATTTTTCAATTTAGGATTGAATCGCAACTTGAGCCTCCTTATCACATCCTTACTGATTTAGGGTTTATTAATCGAAGTTGGATCTGACTTGGTTGAAATATTACACAGGCTCAAGAATTATTTCATAAACTTACTGATAATAGTGGGAAACATGATCTGCTGTGCTTTTATATGACCAGATTTGAGCTTTTTGATTGTCAGGATTAGGAACCCCATTTGGTTGAACATTCTCATGTTTACCAAATAATCATGAACATACACATCTGAAACATTTAATGTTAATTTGTCACCCTTTCTAGGCACCAAAAAAACCCATTCATCTAGAGGGATATAAGTCTATTATCTCTTAATAAATGACTTACTTTTCATTTTTACTCAGGAATCTCAAAAAGTGTTTCTTCAGCTATAGACTTATCAAAAGTTCCATCAGCTTCTGGTAAATTATGAGAAGGAAAAAGTGCATCACCCTCAATTGGAATGCCAAGAAATGTATCAACTTTTTTAAATGAAGTTATATACATCTTGTCGGACATCATAAAATAAATCTTAAGACCATTTTCTATCTCTACTGATTCATAAAATTGTTTCACCTCATCATGATACACATAATCCTGATCAGAATCTGGTGTTTCCAAAGAGATTGATTCTCAACCTTGAAAACATATAATTCTTTTCAAATATAAATCAAAAGACTTATAAAAATATCGAGAGACTGACCTTTCTCCTCGAAATTTCATGGAAGAGAATTCCATTGGAGCTATTTATTTTTGGGATGAAGCAGTAGACTCAATCAAGAAAGATTAACTCACACCTTGAAGATCCTTCTGATTGTGAAAGCTGAGGTAGGAACCGATTTCAAACCATGTTTTCGATTTATAGAGAAACTGGTCTTGAGAGAAAAATTAATGATATCATTATGGGATAGATTGTTTTAAAAGGATTTTGATGATCAATATTAGAACTAAAATATCCAATGGAAAAGAATGATTTCAAACTCTGGATTTTTCTTTGAAATAAAATCATATTTAGTCTGAAACAATTAGGAATTAAATAAAAGAACTGAGAAACAACTATTGAAAAAACCAAAATAATACATTAAAAGTAGTACATGTCAGAGTACATGGGTAGGTTTATTGGTTTCAATATAATGTTCTTATGAAAATAATAAAAACAATGAAAAATATAAAACTAATAAAATCAAATAGGCTAGTATTGATTATTTAGAACTGATAGAATTACCTAAAATCGATAATTCAGTACCGGCAAGGTAATCCAACACTGATAATCTAGAACTGATAAAGTATTAAAATACTAATAGTATAATCTAGTACTAGTAATTATAAAACTGGAACATGAAACTGATTATGTTATAAAATTGATAATGTCATGAAACCGATAAAGCCAATACCGATAAAATAAAAAAATCTAAAGATTATAAACAATTATAGTGAAACGAATTGCAGTAAAATTGAAATATATATAGGTTAAAACTGATAAATAAAATCTAATAAAACAAAACTGATACATGTAAAAGAAATAAAACCGAAGGGATTAAAACTGATAAAAATAAAAATTGATAGGTGAAACCAATAAAATTATATATACTCCTCCTTTGAAAATGAGTAACTCAATATAAAGAGGCTATTTAAACAAGAAATAGATTAGAATTATTACTTTATAGTGATCATTCCGAGTTTCTGTTTAATTAATTAAAATCCATCGAAAGATAATGGTTTTGTGAAAATATCAGCAAGCTGTTCTTGCATTTCGATAAATTGTAAAAACAATGTATCATTTTTGTGCGTGATCCCTAAGAAAGTGATGCCTAATATCTATGTGTTTTTCATGTGAGTGATGTGAAGGGGTTTTACTGAGAAAAATGGAACTATTATTGTAACATAGTATTTGAGTTTTAGAAAAACCCATGCCATAATCAGTGAGTTTGTGTTGCATACACAACACCTGAGCACAAAAACTTCCAACTGCTCCATATTCGACTTCAGCAGTAGAAAGTGCTACTGAGTGTTGCTTCTTGTATGACCAAGAAACTAATGGATCTCCTATGAAATGACATGTTCCTAATGAACTCCTTATATCTGTTCTACAACCACCAATGTTAGCATCTGAAAAACTTTTCAAAAAAATCATTTCCAGATGAATATAACAGTCCTAAAACAATAGATCCCATTAACTAGATAAAAATTCTTTTCACTGCTTTAAAATGAGATTATTTTGGAATTGATTAGTATCTTTCACATAATCATACTGAAAACATTATGTTTGGATGACTATCTATCATGAATAGAAAACTTCCTGTCAAACCTCTAAAAGTTTTTTGATCCACTAGTTTCCCAGCTTCATCAAGATCATGTGTATTTGAGGTATTTATTACAGTTCAAATACTTTTAGTCATGTCATTTCCATATATTATGAGTAAGTATTTGATATAATTATACTGATATATATAGTTTTCTTCTGGTTTTTCAAATATTTGAAAACCTAAAAAGAATGTTAACTCACCCATCATACTCATTTCAAACTCATATTCCATTAGACTCGCAGAAGAATCACCAAAGTATTGGTGAGTTGAACTGTGTATAATTTCATCAAGATATATTTGAACAATCAAAACATTATTTTGTTCCATTTTTTTAAAATGAGTTGGGTCATCAATACCTTTTTCATAATTTTTTTTGTAAAAAAATCATGTGATTCTATCGTACCAATATCTAGGGGCTTGTTTAAAGCCATAAAAATATTTAGTATGTTTAAAATCAAGATCAAGATGTTTTGAATTTATAAAACCAAGAGGATGATCTACTAAAACTACTTCTTGTACAAAAATATTAAGAAAATCACATTTTAAATCCATTTTAACAAGTTATAAATTGAAGTATGCTATAAAGGATAATAGAATTTGAATAGTTTCATGACTAGCTACTGAAGCATAGGTTTTTTCATAGTCTATTCCCTCTTGTTGATTATAGAAAATAGTAATAACTATTTCTTTTTTTCTTATAAAAACTTCATTTTCGTCACATTTTCTTCTGAAAAACCCATTTTATAGCAATTAGAGTTGTTTCTTTAGGTCCTTCAACCAAGTTCCAAACTTGATTCCTTTAAAATTAATTTAGATCATAATGCATTAATTTAATCTTATATTCATCACCTAAAGCCTTATTCAAAGTTTTAGGGTCGAATTTAGATAGAAAAGAAAGATGTAATATTTCATTTCTCAAGGAATTTCTTGTCCTTAAAGGTTGATTTACGTCACCAGTGATATTATCACTGAGATGATTCCTAAGAAACAATTGATTTGGGTTTTTAAAACTTGTTCATCAGCATAAGATAGAAAGTCTTCTGCATGAAATGTTTCTGAAACATTTTATTATTTATTTCTATTTTTAGAAGAGTTCCCAACCAAAGGTTAATAATAATTTTTTGAAAACACATCATTTTATGTAGGTAAGAATTGTTTTAAAAAATGGGTCAGTTTCATCAAATTTGACATGCACTATTTATTCGATAGTACATTAGTTTTTTTAAAATAATCTATAAGCCTTGGAAGTTGTGGAATAAACTAGATCAGATCCTTCATCAGATTTGGGTGAAAATTTAATGAAAATTAACTTTTTTATTAAATTTTAATTCATTGAATCCAAAGACTCTGAAGTAAAAAAATTTAGGTATTCATCCATCCCACAATTCATAGAGTGTTTTACTAAAAAAATGTCTAGTTAAATCAAGATTTATAGTATAGAATGAAGTACTAACATCATCAGCCTAGAAATGATTAGAAACTGATTATTCAGTCATTATGGTTATTTTCATTTTCTGATGAATACGATTTCTTCTCTATACAACACCATTTTGATGAGGGGTTCTTGGAGTTGAGAAGTTGTGAGTAATACCATTCTTACTACAAAAGGTTTCAAAATCCAAATTTTGAAATTCTCCACCATGATCACCATGAATAATTATGAGTTGTAGTTTTTTTCTCATTTTTAACATGGGATCTTGCTATTTTGAAATAGAAAAAGGCTTCAAATTTATTTTCTTGAAAGTAGACCCATGTGAATGTAGTGTTGTCATCAACTAAAATAAATACATAGTGCATAACTCAAAAGCTTCTAGTTTGGGTAATAATGAAAAGATTCATGTGCACTATCTATAATGCATTAGAATTTGAAACCTCATTAATTGATTTAAAGATAGTATTACATTTCATTCCATATTGATGAGGGTCACGTGCTTTTGAAGAATCATACCTCAGATCTGGTAGATCTTTAAAAAAGTCTTTTATTTGAGAGTTTACAAAGGTTCATTAAGTTACAATGTCCTAACCTTCTACGCTATAACCATGATTGGTCTTCCATTGCACTCAAGAATGGTAAGTCTTGGCTCCTATGTTCTTTTATGTTCACTGTGTGTACATTCTCAGGTATATGGGTAGAAAGAATTAATTATTCATTAGAATTGTGAACTATGAATTTATAATTCCTAAAATTTACAATGTAACCTTCATCACATAATTGACTTATGCTTATAAGGAGGTTATTATAACCTTTTACAAACCATACTTTTGAAATTATAACTTTTCTTAAAAGAACAATATTACTTATACCAATGATATTTCCCTAAAAATTATCTCCTAATTTCACTCTTCCACCTTTCATTCTAATAATCATTTCAAAGAAATATTTTTTCCCAGTCATGTGCCGAGAACAACCACTATAGATGTACTAAATGATATTGTTGTTGTTACAATTCTTGTTTTCTTGAAAAATAAAAAATTAGTTTTTCGGATCCCAAAATTTTGTGGATCCAAAAATGTTATATTAAAGAATTTTACGAATCAACATTTGTTCGGGAAAATTAGATTTATGAAATTCTAATGATTTAGATTTATTAAGAGAACAATTTATTTCCCAATGTCCACCACATTGACATTATTTTTAGAAATGGGAACTTTGAGGAACAAAAAGTTATGTCTAAAAATCAGTTTTGAGTGAGTGTAACCAATTCCAAAACATTTCCTTAGAGGAAGAATTTGAGAATAAATTTTGTCAAATTATTTCCTTCCAATAGTAAAGTTTGATAAAATTTTCTTAAGAGAAAAGATTTCAGCTTTTAGTCTAATGTTTAAATTATCATTCTCGCATGAAATTGTTTTGGAATTATTTTTAGTTTCAAAAACATTTTTATTTAAAACATGTTGTTCAAATTCCTTATAAAGTTTATCCTTGACAAAATTTACTTCCTTAATGATTTTATATATATTTTCTAAATCGATATTTTTGTTATCAAGATATTTTGAAAGATATAATATTTCTTTTGTAAGAATAGATGTTCTATAATTTTCCTTATCATGATTCTTCTTGAGTTTGTAATTTTCATTCTCAAGTAATTTGGAAAATATAGATGCTTCTTCAAAAGAAGGTGAATTTTCCTCTAATGAGAAATATTATTCATCCAAATAGTAAGAATGTTTCTCATCAGGATGATTAGAATTTAAAGATACATTTGTAATAGATTCATCATTGCATACCTTAGCCATTAAACAATGATTTTCAATGGTTAGTCTTGCTATGAGTCCTATATTATTCTAACTGGAATAGTCATTTTATAAAGATTCATCGGATTATTCACCACTACTTTCAATCCATGAATCATTTGCTTTCAATAATTTATTTGTCTTTGAATTTTAATATCGTTACTTATTTCTTTTAGAATGTCTATCCTTCCTATCTTTTCTTTTTAGAAAAGGACAATCTAGTCTCATATGACCTACTATTTTACATTCATAACATGTTACTTATGAGTCTTTCTTGTCCTTTTTATATTTGTTTTTGAATATTTATTGGATGTCTTTGTTGAGTCAATATGGTTTTCCTTATGAATTTTCCATTCCTTCTTGTTTTGAAAATCACAAACACCTTTCCTTTAGGAAAATTGCTTTTATAAGGAAAATTTCTTTTTTAAGGAAAATTGCTTTCTTAAGGAAAATTTCTCTTATAAGAAAAATCGCTTTTATAAGAAAAATTATCCTTATCTTATTTTCATCCATGTTTTTCTTAAGTATGAGATTCGGATTCATTTCCATTTTCTCAGAATCGTTGAAACTTTGATATGAAGCATTCTGTTTTAGGATTCGGATTCGGGATAAGAACTATAAGAAATTTTCATTCCGAATTCTGGATATGAACTCTGACTAAGTTCTATTCTAGATTCAGGTTATGAATTCTTTTGAAGTTCGATAACGAATTATCAATACGAATTCTAATGATTAATTCTCATTACGAATTCTGATGACGAATTCTCATTACGAATTCTGAAGAAAAATTTTCATTACGAATTCTGATGACGAATTCTCATTACTAATTCTGAAGAAGAATTTGCATTACGAATTCTGATTAAGAATTCTCATTACGAATTCTGATGACGAATTCTCATTACGAATTCTGAAGAAGAATTTTCATTACGAATTCTGATGAAAAATTCTCATTACGAATTCTGATGATGAATTCTCATTACGAATTCTGATGAAAAATTCTCATTACGAATTCTGATGATGAATTCCCATTCCGAATTCGCATTCCGAATTCACCTATTAAACAGAATCTGATTATTATTATTTTTATAGACTCTGAATTAATTCAGACTCCGAAAAATATTTTAGTTAGACTCTGAACTTTTATTCTGGTTACACTTCTATAATTTGTCTACTCTTTATTATTTCCATTACACTCCGAACCTTCACTCCGAAGCTTTCATTCCGAACTTTTGAGTTAGATTTTAAAACGATGTCGTACATTCTGTTATACTTGTTTTGCTATAAAACGATGTCGTCTATTTTGTTATAAACTAACCGTTGTCTAAATGACACGTGTACATGTCCCTCCGATCTTTAAGGAAAATATGACCGTTGGAGAAGGAGCCGAACTTACCTATAAATAGGAGCTCATTTGAAAGAGCTCGGTGTTGTTGAAGTGCTGAAAGGCTAACTGATCTTCGACTCATGTGATTACATGCTTGAAGTGATTTCTAGAGAGAGAGGATCTTATTAACTCTCAAAGCTTCGTGCAACTCCGAATGTTGGGGATTAAATTCGAGGGCTTCCGGGGATAGGAAGACAGAGGTGCCGACTACCTTGAAGTTCGAGGGCTTCCTTGCTGAGGAAGACAGAGGTCGCCAACTACCTTGAAGTTGAGGGCTTATGGGGACAGCAAGACAGAGACTCTGATCATTGTATCGAGGACTTACCCTGGTGTGGGTAAGACAGACTTTCTTGAAAGTATAAATCAAGGGACCTTTATCCAAGGTTGTTCGATACCCTTCTCTTTGGGTTAAAAGACTTATATTTTGTTACTAGTAGTTCTACTACTTGTTTTTAATTCCGCTGCATTTTGTTTTATAAGGAAAGTATAACTTTCTTATACTTCCTTACTTGTACTCTGTTTCTTTTAGATTCTATACGCTTTAAGGTAGAATTTCATATTGTAATCTTTTGTTAAGTTTCAAATTCCAGAACCATATTTCCGGAACCCTATTTCGGAATCTCATTCCAAGTTTTCATTCGGTGTTAGGGGTGTTATGAATTTTCTTAGTTTAACTTTGTTAAACATTGCCCTTTCCTTTTCTTAAGGAAAACATAGTTAATCGGAACTAACTTTAAAGGTTCCAAAGGAATTTTTAAAGTGTACAATTCACCCCCCCTCTTGTATATTGAGCATCTACATCACTATTTCGATCCTACAATTTGTATCAGAGGAGGTCTCTGAAATACTTGTACTCACATACAAGTTTTTCTTGCTCATTTTCCCATTCCGAACATTGTCATTCCGAACATTGTTATTACAAAACTTTTGCTACTAACAAGTTTGTGTATCGAAGGTTATTTCTAGTATGGCAGGAATTAATGTTTGTCCGATTGATAATCTAAATCCTACAAGACCACCAATCTTTGATGGTAATGACTATGAGTACTGGAGAGATCGAATGAAGACTTGTGTTATTAACACTGGAGTAGATAACTTTGTTATGCTTACTGGTGATTATAAAATTCCTGACAAGGAAGTTAGAACATTCACTAACCAGGAGAAGCAAGAATATCAACTCAATTATAAGGTACGCAATACTCTACTATGTTTAATGACCAGAAATATATATAGCCAATTTTTTTCTTGTGAAGCAGCTAACTGTATATGGAAGAAGTTAGAAGTTACACACTTTGGAACTTCTAAAGTGATTGAGACTAGAAGAGCTATGCTTAGAGCTGAATATCATGGCTTCAATTTTCCTTATGGTAAACCTATCTGTAAAGTTCAACAGAGATTTATGACTATCGTCAACAGCCTACAGTCTATGGGAGAAAAAGGTTTAGATGATGAAGCCCTTGTGTACAAGATAATTGATATTATGCCCAATGAGTGGGAATCCAAGAGAACAGCTATAGATGAGAACAGGAAGGTCACTCAAATTACCCTTGATGATCTTTTTGTAACTCTTCTACAACATGAGACTAGAATGAAGAGAGATGCTGACAACATCAAGAAGAAGAATGGAAATGGCACTATTGCTTTTACTACAACTTCAAATCAAATGAAAGCTATGACTCCTGAGAGAGTAACCAGATCCAAGTCTAAGAAAGTTATTTTCCAATCCGAATCTAGTGAGGGTGAAGTCTCAGAAAATGAATTAGCAAATCTTTCTCGAAGGATGAACAAGATAGCTGGCCCAAGGAATTTTCAATCCAAGTATAAGAAAAAGGAAATGAAAGATAAGAAATATGGAGAAGTTACTTGTTATGAATGCAAGAGAGCTGGACATATAAGACCAGATTTCCCTATGCTCAAAAAGAAATAAAGAAAAGAAAGGCATTCAGATAGGAACATGAAGAAGTATTATAAAGCTAAAGCTAAGAATGTTCTGAAAGAAAATGATACCTGGAGTGCCAGTGGTGGTGACTCTTCAGATGAATCTTCTGATTATGAATCTTTAGGACAGAAGAATCTTGGTCTTATAGCCAGATTACCTATTGATAATCATTGTTTTATGGCTAAGTTACGAAATGCTGAATCACTGACAAATGTTTCTTTAAATTATAATGATAGTAAGTATTATAAATCTTATGATGAGGAAAATACTTTACCTACATATGAATAAGTCTCTAAGATTGCTGAACTTCTTGAGATTGAGAATTCCAAACTCAATAAGAAACTTGATAAGGCAAACTCTAGGAATTCTATTCTTACAAAAGAGATATCAGATCATTCTAAAGATCTTTATAAGAAAAATTCTGATTTTGAAAGTATTTCAAAAAATCTTGAGGAAGTATGTTCTGAGAAGAACAAACTTTCTAAAGAGTTAGAAAAAGTAATTTCTATGAAAAATGTTTTCGAGCCTAACTCTAGTTCAAAAACTAATGATTTTGAGGATAAAAACTTGGTTGTAAAACTCAAGTCCGAAATTTTTTCCTTAAAGAAATGTTTATCAATCTTTACCCATGGTAAAGAAAATTTTGATAAGATGTATTCCCAAATACGACCTTTAAGAAATAAATCTGGATTTGGTTATACCCATGCAAAACCTATTTTCAGTAACAATTATTTTGTTCCACAAAGTGCCCCATTTTGTACCAAGTGTCAATGTGGTGGTCACTGGGAAAAGAATTTTTCCTTAAACAAAACCCAATCTCTAGGATTTCACAAAGCCTACTTTTCTAAGAATATGTGGGTTCCTAAAATTTTATTGTCTGGAAATCTCGGATCCAAACAAGTTTGGATTCCGAAAATCTAATTTTCTTTTTGATTTCAGGAAAACAAAGAGAGTACCAGCAACAATACATGGTACATGGATAGTGGATGTTCCCGACACAGGACTGGTAACAAAAGCTATTTTGAAAATATTATCAAACCAAAAGGAGGAAAGGTAACTTTCGGAGATAATACTAAGGGAGAGATTGCTGGTATTGGTAATATTGTTCTTCTTGGTAAAACCTTGATTTCAAATGTTCTTTTTGTTAAATTTCTTAAGCACGACCTCATTATCATAAGTCAGTTATGTGATGAAGGTTACCTTTTGAATTTTAGGAATGACAAGTGCTTAGTTCACAATTCCAAGGAAGAATTTATTCTCTCAGCCAAAAGGCAAGAGAATTTTTACACTCTGAATTTAGAAGACCTCAGAAGCCAAGATTTACCTTGCCTAAGTGCAATGGAAGATCATGCTTGGTTATGGCATAGAAGACTAGGTCATTGTAATCTTAGGAACCTATGTAAACTTTCTAAGAAGAAACTAGTTAAGGATCTACCGGAGCTTAGATTTGATTCTTCTAAAGTTTGTGATCCTTGCCAATATGGCAAGCAACATAAAGCTAGTTTTAATTCAATCGGTGAAGTCTCAACAACTGATGCATTACAGTTAGTACACATGGATCTTTTTGGTCCAACACAAACTGGAAGTATTGGAGGCAAATACTATGTGTTTGTTCTAGTTGATTATTACACTAGATTTACTTGGGTCTATTTTCTAGCGACGAAGTCTGAAACTTTTTCATATTTCAAAAGTTTTAGAGCTCAAGTTAACAATGAGATAAGCCTTCCATTGAATACTATTCATAGTGATCATGGAGGAGAATTTCAAAATTCTGATTTTGAAACTTTTTGTAGTAAGAAAGGTATTACTCACAATTTTTCAGCACCTAGAACACCTCAATAGAATGGTGTAGTTGAAAGAAGAAATAGAATTCTTCAAGAGATAACTAGAACCATGTTGAGTGAATATTCTATTGCTAGACATTTCTGGGCCGAAGCTATAAGTACTGCTTGATATACTATAAATCGAGTTTTGATTAGACATTTTCTTAATAAAACTCCTTATGAGTTATGGAATGGTAGAAACCCATGACTTTCCTACTTCAATGTTTTTGGTTGCAAAGTATTCATTTTGAATACTAAAGATAACTTACATAAATTCGCACCAAAATCTGATGAAGGAATCTTCTTCAGTTATTCCATTACATCTAAGGCTTATAGAGTTTTTAACAAAAATACTTGTACTGTTGAAGAAACAGTACATGTATAATTTGATGAGTCAGATCCTTTTGTTTTTAAACCATCCCTAACTTCTTCCTCAGATGTGTTTTCAAAAACCGATTGTCAACCTTTGATAGAAAAACCTTCTGATAAGGATGATGTTCTAGAAGATACTTCTGAACCATTTACCCCAAAAGTCTTTCTACCCTATGTTGATGAACATGGTTTACAAAACCCAAATCAGGTGTTTCTTAAGAATCATCCCAGTGATAGTATCATTGGTGATGTAAACCAACCTGTAAGGACTAGAAGTTCCTTAAGAAATGAAGTAGAACATCTAGAATTTCTTTCCCAATTAGAACCTAAAAGCACTGATGAAGCTTTAGGTGATGATGATGGGATTAAATCCATGCAAGATGAACTAAATGAATTCGAAAGGAATAAAGTCTGGACCTTGGTTGAAAGACCTAAGGAAACTTCTGTTATTGGGGTAAAATGGGCTTTTAGAAATAAATGTTATGAAAATGGAGTCATAGTCAGAAATAAAGCTAGACTTGTTGCTAAAGGGTATAATCAGCAAGAGGGAATAGACTATGAAGAAACCTATGCTCCAGTAGTTAGACTTGAATCTATCTGTATTCTACTTGCCTTTGCAGCATTCTTTAATTTCAAACTTTTTCAAATGGATGTGAAATTTTATTTTATTAACGGTTATGTTCAAGAGGAAGTCTTTGTTGAACAACCTCCTGGCTTTGAAGATACAAAACATCCTGATCATGTTTTTAGACTTACCAAAGCTTTGTATGGCCTTAAACAAGCCCCACGAGCATGGTATGATAGACTCACTGGATTTTTGCTTCAAAATAACTATGTTATGGGAAATGTAGATCTAACTCTTTTTATAAAGAATGATATGAAAAATGTTTTAATTGTTCAAATTTATGTTGATGACATCATATTTGGTTCAACTCATAAATCTTTGACTGAATCTTTTCCAAGTCTAATGAAATCTGAGTTTGAAATGAGTATGATGGGTGAGTTAACATTTTTCCTTGGTTTTCAAATTTCTCAAAAACCAGAAGGAACTTACATATCTCAACATAAGTATATTAAAGATATTCTAATAAAGTATGGTTATGACAACACTAAGAGTATAAGTACTCCCATTGGTACCTCAAACTCTTTAGATCTTGATGAAGCTGGGAAACCAGTAGATCAAACATCCTTTAGAGGTATGATAGGAAGTCTATTTTACTTAACAGCTAGTCGACCAGACTTAATGTTCTCAGTATGCTTATGTGCAAGATATCAATCCAATCCTAAGGAATCTCACCTAAAGGCAGTAAAAAAAAAATTCGCTACCTTAAGGGAACCATGGATCTAGGGTTATTCTATTCTTCTGGAAATGATTTTGTTCTAAAAAGTTTTTCTGATGCTGACTTTGGTGGATGTAGAATGGATAGAAAAAGTTCATCCGGAACTTGTCACTTCTTAGGAGATTCATTAGTTTCTTGGTCCTGCAGGAAGCAATATTCTGTAGCACTTTCCCGTGCTGAAGCTGAATATGTAGCAGCTGGAAGTTGTTGTGCTCAAGTGTTGTGGATGCAACACACACTCACAAACTATGGCTTGAGTCTTACTAAAACTCAAATTTTGTGTGATAACACAAGTGCCATTTCCCTCAGTAAGAATCATGTACATCACTCCCGTGCAAAACACATAGATATTAGGCATCACATTCTTATGGATCACACACTTAAAGGAGATATTATTCTTCAGTTTATCGGAACGCAAGATCAACATGCTTATATTTTCACAAAATCTTTGCCTTCTGATAGATTTGAATACATTAAACAGAATTTAGGAATGATAACCGTAAGGTAATCCCCCCAAATTAACTTTCTGTTGAACAAATCTCCTTACAACAATAAACTCCTTTTCATAGGGGGAGTACATCTGATTGTTAGATTAACAAAGTTTTCCAAAATTTGTTTTAAAACTTTTCGGAACTAAAATTCCGGAATGAAATTCCCGGAACTAAAATTTTCCATAATGGAAATTTCTGTACAAAATACTTCTGGAATGGAAGTGTTCGTATTAAAAATTTCTGGAATGGAAAATTTCGTACTGATATTTTCATAAGGGGATTTTTGTACCGAATCTTTCATAATAAGTTTTTCATTTTCATTTTATTTAAAAAATTTCGTACTGAGTTTTCCGTAATGAGTGTTCCGTAATGAGTTTTTCGTACTAATCTTATTTTCCATAGTAAAGTTTTTGCGAATTCTGTCTTCTCATAATAACGTTTTTTTGGTGATTTTTATATTACCAATTACGAATAATCCTCCTAAGCCAATCTGAAAGGTATGATTTCATTACTTCAGTTTTCGTAGTCATATTTTACTTGCTGGAATTTTCTTGTATTATGTTTTCGGATTATACTTTTCTTAATTCTCTGTTTTAATAAAAAAAACCTCAAAAAGATCGGATTCACGTTTTTTATAGAATTGGTTTTCAACCGTTAGATCTGATATCAGCTTACCACAACTGTTAGATCAACCGAGGAAGTTGAACCATCATCTCACTGCCTATATAAAGGAGACCCAAATACTCGTCCCACATCGGTTCTCAAGCTCTCGCGTCCTGAATCTCTGCCTCTCTATTTTAAGGCCGTTCCGAACTTCAGTTGTCTCCATTCCGATCTTCTCAATGGTTTTCAAATCCGAATGTCTGTGGAAGTAGCATCTCAATATATGTCTTCATCTATGCCGATCTTGAAGTGGTTAGTTTATAGAGAGAGGCTGGTTCATCCGGATTTCTTCAACAAGTACGATTCTCTTATTTCTAAGAATATGAAGCTTAATGGTTGGGAAGATGTTGCGGTGTCAAAACCCGGGAACCAAGATGAAGTGTATTCAGACTTACTTGTTGAATTCTATGAGACAATTTCTTTTCTTCAGGAAGATGGAAAGGAAAAATTGACTTTTAAGTCTTATGGGAAGACTTATAAACTTTCATATGCCAAGGAATCCAGCTTGGTTGGGCTAAGGAATGAAGGTGAAGCTGAGTTTGTTTCTCATGTGTTGCCGGATTCTAAAGGTATCTTTGACAAGGAAAAAGCTTTAGAAACTCTCGGACTGGCTGATGACAAGGCTCCGAAGATTGCAAGTTTATCTACAAATTTCCAGATTCTAGAGCTATGGTTACAGGGTCTTATCGTACCAAGGAAAGGTGACAAAGATAGCTTGAAGAAGAGTAAAATATATACCCTAGATTTTCTGATAAATCTGAGGAAGTTTAACATGATGAAGCACATTATTATAACTCTTGAGAATTTGAAGAAAGGAAATCTGAGAGCTCAGATTATTATGTATCCATCAATCCTCTCGAATTTGATAGTTCGGTTCCTTGAGTCTTTCAAGGAGGCTTGCAAATCTATGCCAGGAGTTTTCAAGATTATGTTGGTGAGCGATGGTACTCTTAATAGAATGGATGTAGCTTTTGACAAGGAGTCTGGACAGTTTATTGATTTACCTGCTCAAGGAGAAGTAGTTCTGAAAGTTGCTGATCCGGAATCCTCTAAGACAGTAAGGAAAAGAAAGCTGAAAGAAGTGGTAGTAGAAGCAGAGAATCCTAAGACTAAGGAAGTCCATTCCGCACCTCCAAAACCAAAGAAGAAGAAATCCTATCCTGATTAAGTTGCTGCGAAGTGGAGAGAAGATAAAGAGATAAGGAAAGAAGGGGATCCGCAGTTCGGATTGGACCCTGCGGAGGCTAAGGCCTTAAAGGAGAGAACTACTGATGAGATTTCAAAACTAGTAATGGAAAAGAAGCTCAAGAAGAAGATGTCTGAGGCTGAGGTAGCTCAGAATTTGTTGAAATTCAATGAGATGGTTTCAGCAACTATTCCTGTTCCGAGATATTTCTCCTTGGAATCTCTACCTGAGACTCTAGGAAGAAATTTTGTTGCTCCGGAAGAAGCTGTTTCTAAGAATACTGAGGAAGTAGAGCAAGTTGAGCAAGTGGAACAAGAAGAAGATGGTTCTAAAGGAAGTGGTGAAACTGGAGATGTGCTGAAACAAGTAGATGATTACAAGGGGACACCTTCGGAACACTTATCACTCCGAACTTCAGAAGCTGAATCTTCGAAGCTAGTTACTCCAGAAATGGAAGAAGAGAAAGGATAAGAAGAAGTTACTTATCATGGAGAAGAAGAACAACTCTTACTTGATGTTGCTCAGAAGGAAAACGTAGGAGTTCGTGTTCAGGAAGTTGCTGATGAGGAAGATAATGTTGTTCACGTTTTTGATAGTGAGAAGAGAACTCCGGTAAAGGATTCAACTCCTGAAAAAGAAAAGGGAAAGAAAATTTGTGTTGATACTCCGAGCTTAGAAGTGAGAAAGAGGAAAGAAGTTGGTAGTACTTAGAAAAGAATGCTTGACCTTATTGAAGATGAAAATTCTCCAAGAAAAGTTTCAGATTCAGAGTCATCCTCAGTGGGGCATGACTTTGTTGTTCAGTCTTTGAAGAATTTGGTGGGAACCATTCCGATCTTCTCAAGTATTGATTCAAGATGCCAGATGCTCCAACATGCTTTGAATCAGAAAACAGACTCTGTATCCATGGTTATGGACAAGTGCGTTGAGATTGAGGATCAGTTCAAAACCTTCTTTGTTGGCTATGAAGCTCATAGAAAATCTTGCAAGTGGATGAAAAATTGGTCAAAGAAGACTATTGAAGAGATGAGATTATTTTATGAATTTCAAGACAATGTCAAGGATGCTTTTGAGACTGAGGACAAGAAGATAAATGACCTGACTTCATCATTTGAAGAGAAACTAACATATGAAAAGAACTTCCGGATTCAACAAGTCAGAGATCTGAATGGGAAGTTAAATTCTGTTTCTCAGAACTAGAAATTTGAAAGAGATCATCGGATTGAGTTTGAAGGGAAGATGAAGGCTCAGGAAGAAAAGATCAAAGATCAGGAAGAAAAGCTTCAGGACCAGGAAGAAAGAATTGAAGCTCAAAGTGCAAGAATAGTTGTCTTAGAGAAGCAAGCTGAAGAAGATCATAAAGACCTGAAGAAGATCAAGACTATTCTTAAAGGTCTCATGTCGAAGGAAAAAGATCCGAAATAACTAAATCCGATCTTTCTGTTGTAATATTTTCTTTGTTGTCGAGATTTCAAACCTAATGAAAATTGTGCCTCTCGTCTCATTCGTTGTTACTAATTTTTCAGGTACTTTATTTTTTTAAATTCCCTCAATTTCTTTTTGAAAATCACAAAGGGGGAGAAGGAAAATATCCTTAGGAAAAAGAAGAACTCAAATGAGAGTTTATCAAAGGGGGAGAAGGAAAAGATCCCTAAGAAAAAAAAACTCTAATAAGAGTTTGTTTAAGGGGGAGTTTTTCATTCAAGAAGACTTTCTTATTCATAATAAAATGTCACTCCGGAAATATGAATATGATCCTTAGAGTTTCAAGGCCTAAGGGGGAGTTAGTCGTATTCATCAATATCCTTAAAGCAAAGGGAGATAAGCTTTATTGTTTTTTTCCTTCTTAGAATTTATTTTTCGTAAGGATGTTTGTGCTTTCCAAAAAGGGGGAGATTGTTGAGTCAATAAGGTTTTCCTTATGACTTTTCCATTCCTTCTTGTTTTGAAAATCACAAACACCTTACCTTTAGGAAAATTTCTTTTATAAGGAAAATTGATTTTTTTAGGAAAATTGCTTTCTTAAGGAAAATTGCTCTTATAAGAAAAATCACTTTTATAAGAAAAATTATCCTTATCTTATTTTCATCCATATTTTTCTTAAGTATGAGATTCGGATTCATTTTTATTTTCTCGGAATCGTTGAAACTTTGATATGAAGCATTCTATTTTAGGATTCGGATTCTGGATAAGAACTATAAGAAAGTTTCATTCTGAATTCTGGATATGAACCCTAACTAAGTTCTATTCTAGATTCAGGTTACGAATTCTTATGAAGTTAGATAAAGAATTATCAATATGAATTCTAATGATTAATTCTCATTACGAATTCTGATGACGAATTCTCATTACGAATTCTGAAGAAGAATTTTCATTACCAATTCTGATGATGAATTCTCATTACGAATTCTGAAGAAGAATTTGCATTACGAATTCTGATGAAGAATTCTCATTACGAATTCTGATGACGAATTCTCATTACGAATTCTGAAGAAGAATTCTCATTACGAATTCTGATGAAAAATTCTCATTACGAATTCTGATGAAGAATTCTCATTACGAATTCTGATGACAAATTCTCATTACGAATTCTGATGACGAATTCCCATTCCGAATTCGCATTCCGAATTCACCTATTAAACAGAATCTGAATATTTTTTTTATACACTCTGGATTAATTCAGACTCCAAAAAATATTTTAGTTAGACTTCGAACTTTTATTCTGCTTACACTTCTATAATTTTTCTACTCTTTATTATTTCCATTACACTCCGAACCGTCACTCCGAAGCATTCATTCCGAACTTTTGAGTTAGATTTTAAAACGATGTTGTACATTCTGTTATACTTTTTTGCTATAAAACGATTTCGTCTATATTGTTATAAACTAACCGTTGTCTTAATGACATGTGTACAGGTCCCTCCGATCTTTAAGGAAAATATGACCGTTGGAGAAGGAGCCGACCTTACCTATAAATAGGAGCTCAGTTGAAAGATCTCGGTGTTGTTGAAGTGCTGAAAGGATGACTGATCTTCGACTCATGTGATTACATGCTTGAAGTGATTTCTAGAGAGAGAGGCTCTTATTAACTCTCAATGCTTCGTGCGACTCCGAATATTGGTGATTACATTCGAGGGCTTCCAAGGATAGGAAGACAGAGGTGTCGACTACCTTGAACATTGAGGGCTTCCTTGCTGAGGAAGACAGAGGTCGCCAACTACCTTGAAGTTGAGTGCTTGCGGGGATAGCAAGACAGAGACTCCGATCTTTGTATCGATGGCTTACCCTGGTGTGGGTAAGACAGACGTGCTTGAAAGTATAAATCAAGGTACCTATATCCAAGGTTGTTGGATACCCTTATCTTTGGGTTAAAAGACTTATATCTTGTTACTAGTAGTTCTACTACTTGTTTTTATTTCCGCTGCATTTTGTTTTATAAGGAAAGTATTACATTTTTATACTTTCTTACTTGTACTCTGTTTCTTTTAGATTCTATACGCTTTAAGGTAGAATCTCATATTGTAATCTTTTGTTAAGTTTCAATTTCCGGAACCATATTTCCAGAACCCTATTTCGGAATCTCATTCCACGTTTGCATTCGGTGTTAGAGGTGTTGTGAATTTGATTAGTTTAACTTTGTTAAACTTAGCCCTTTCCTTTGCTTAAGGAAAACATAGTTAATCGTAACTAACTTTAAAGGATCCAAAGGAATTTTTAAAGTGTACAATTCACCCCCCTCTTGTATATTGAGCATCTACATCACTATTTCGATCCTACAGTCTTTCCTTCCAAAAATATTGTTCACCCTTCGATCGAGATTTACAACCTCATTCATTGAATGATCACTATCACTTGATTCTGATATTACAATAGATTTCTTTGTTTTGGAACTAGTTATCCATTCCAGTGTATTAGCTTCAGATGTAGTATTAAAAACTACACTCCCATTACCATTATTCTTATTATTGAAGTCAAAATTTCTTTTCATTATTGTATCGTGCTGAAGATGAGTTCCAAATAACTCATTAAGAGTGATTTGAGTAACTTTTCTGTTTTCATCAATAGTTTCTCTTTTTGATTCTCATTAATTTGGAATTATTTCCACTATCTTATTGACAAGTGCTTCATTCTCAAGGTCCTTTTCACTGATAGATTGTAGAATGTTGATTATTGTCATAAATTTGTGTTGAAATATGTATTCTGGTTCTCCATAAGGAAAAATAAACACATGATATTGTGCTCAAAGCATTTCTCTTCTTGTTTCTATAACTTTGGATCTACCAAAATGTGTGACTTAAAATTTCATCCAGATACAATTGACGGCTTCTCATGATGATATTTGACTATATATATTCCTAGTTATGGATCTCAAAAAAGTATTGTGAACCTTGTAGTTCAGTTGATATTCTTGTTTCGCTTGATTACTGAAGGTTCAGATTTCCTTGTCTGGGATTTTGTATCCTCCAGTAAGAATGATGTAGTTTTCCACTCCAGTATTAATAAAAAATGTATTCATTCGATCTCTCCAGTACTCAAAATAATTCCCATAAAAAATTGGGGTCTAGTTGGATTTAGGTTGTCAATTTATCCAATATTCATTTCTGTCATCTTATAAAACAATAATTTTTTACTCCACATGTTTGTATAGTGAGTAGTTATAAACAAAGAATTTGTAATAGAAATACAATTGTATTATAGAAAGAAATAAATCATGTAAACAAAACAGTGGAATCCTACTCTGAAATTAATTTTTGGATAGTAATATTGATGTATATGTATAATAGATGGCACAATTCAAGAGTGGGTGATTTTTAGGTTAAAAAACATTGTATAAAAAAACATAAGAATGAACTTAGTTTAAGAGGTATTAAACTAATACAATTAACATCCAATATAAATGAATATATAATTCTAGGATCTAATGAATATGAAACAATATAAGACCACAATTAATTATTTTCTATTGTATTTGAATTGAATACAATAAATATAGTAATAAAAATATAAAAGATTCTACCATATAGCATATAGAATAACTAAATACAATATATAGAGAAATAATCGTAATTGAAGCAATTATAATATAAGATAAACTGAATAGAAAGAAGAAAAAATGTGATTCCTTTTCTATTTCAAATAGCAGCGAAAAGTAAAGGTATTAAAATTATTTTAACCCAATTAGTAGTGTATCCTTTCACCTAGTATGAAAGGTATGTATTACCATAACCTTAGTAATCCCTCGATATGTTGATCAAGAACACATTTTCCTATCCCTGGAAGCCTTCGATTAAGAAGGTAATTTGCGCAAATATCTTTAAAGTAATTGAAATCCCTTGATTATGAAGGAAATTGCCACATTTTCCTTTCATGCAATTGAAATCCCACAATACAATGATCGGTAGCATGTCTTCATATCCACAGAAGCCATCGATTAATATCACAATGATCGTTCACAAAAATCTGAAACAAAGCACTTATAGAAATACAAGAACATGGAACAGGTTGTTCACTTCTTGTATCTTCAAAGATTTCTCACAAAGAAAGAGAGAAGTCAAAAGATCTCTCTCTAGAAATTTATAGATGAAAAAGTTAAATATTATAGTTTGAATGACCTCTTATTTGTAATACTCAAGTTACAATGGTCATATTTTCTCCAACAACAATGTTTCGCTATAAAAATCAGAGGGACTTGGTCTCCTGGAATTACAACGGTCAAAACAAACAGAATACACAACATCATTTTGATTATTGAAAAACCAACTCAATGACATTAATTTATGTTAGAAAATAGTAATTTAAAAGGTATGAAACAATTACTATGAGAAAAATGCAATCAAAATTGAAGTTATGATAAGAGTGTAATGCATTTAAAAGGTACAATACATAAGTTTTTAACTAGGATTATCATGATAACTATGCATATTATGATTACAATTAAAAACCTAGTTAATTTTTTTAACACGGTTAGGATGAATGATATTTAAACTGGTTACAATACTTGAATGCAACACATAATTAGAGTATGATACATAACCTGGTTAATTTTCATGATTACGATACAATACATAACCTGGTTACAATGCATGATTATGATGCAGTACATAACATGTTTACAATGCACATGATTATGATGCATGTTGATTCATTGCATGTGAATTTGATGCATTACATTATTTGGTTAAGATTATTGATTAAGATGTAGTACATAAACTAGATACGATTCTTGATTATGATGTAGTACTCAATCTGTAACATCCCATGTAAGTAATGAATAATAGATATTTTTATCTATGTCTATTAATGATTAAGATAGTGTTATAGAGGCTTAAAATGAAAATAAATACAATCTTATGCATGGAATACACTAATATTCTCAAAAAATTGTTTTACTACCTTTTGATGGAAACCCATTTTTGAATCTATCTTTTGACAATTTTATAAACTATGTTTGTCAAAATAAACTTATTCTTTATGATTGGGACATCAAAATTTACCTTGTGTGAATTTTTGGTATTTTTCTGACATTTTTTAATGAATAGTGAAAAATACTGCATTTTACATCAAAACTGCTTTTTAATATAATTTATTTATATGATTAGATTATGTATTGAATTTGTTTTGAATTGAAATTAGAATATATTTTTACCATTTTATCCAATGGTGGTCATTGGAATCAATTTCACTTTGAAATTATACTTAAACTGGTCTCAATCTTCTGATACTTATTGTTTTGTAAAAACACGCTATTTGCTCTGGCAGCAGGAATTAATTATTAAATTAATTAATGTGACTTATATGATTTGAATTTTTTAAAATAGACTTCATTTTGGAATTCAGAATATCAAATATATCTTAGGGTGAATTTTTGGTAATTTTCTGAAAAACTTCAATTTTTGATGAATAGTGAAACCACTAAGTGGTAATCAAGCAAACTGATTTTTCAGTTAAATAAAAGTTTACCACTAATGTGTATTGAATTTTGAAAATCCTACATACATGGTTGTCATTAATAAGTAAAATGTGGTTCAATGGGATTAAAATATTTTTTGGTGAATAGTAACTTATTAAGTTTTTAATCGCGATTAGTGGTAATTAGGGTAGTTTAAGGTATAAATAATGCTTTAATAATATGAAATGACCTAGAAACATGTCCCAACTTTATTGGTTGTTTCATGGCCGACCAAGACAAGCCATGGGTCAACTTGGGGACCCCATGGAGACATTTTGGTTGGTAAATGACATAAATAACTTTTTATTTAATGTAAAAGTAAAAATGACACAAACATAATATGTTTTACAAACAAAAATTTACATGGGGTTATAAAGATCAGATTTTTGATTATAAATAGTCATTGGAAAGATAAAAAGATTTCCTACATCATAGTATTTTGTTTATAATTTTTAGACATTAAATAATTTAAATTATTTATGACATAATAATGATGCAGCGATGACATCATTATTTGACGATTTAAATAAAATGGAAAGATAATGTAAAATATATGAACTACACATGTCCAAAACCAATTGGATGAGGGGATTTCGAACCCTTATCACCTTATCCACGAATTATACCAATTTGGGACCTTTTAAAACCGGAAGACATTTTCAAATAAAGTAATATTTCTTCACTTTCCAAAAGTGCCCCTCCTCTCCTCTTATAAAAGGCCCCCACCTCTACCTCATTTCACACACTCCTCAAGCCTTTGTCTCGGCCAAACCTTGCGCATTTACTCTCTCCACATCCCTCTCCTCATCCTAGAGGATTCCCTTTGGGCAGAATCCTTTCAAAGGAAGCCTTTAGGCTCAAATCAAAAGGAGTTACACTTTTAAAGGTAATTCATTCTCTCATGTTCATTTGTTTTATTTTTCTCCAACCCCCTAAACTCTTTTTATTTACTTCCTTTGTAACAACACCAGTATCTTAAATATACTAGGATTTTGTTATAAGATTTATTTGTGCTACACTCTAACACAACTACATCAAATGGTTAAAGAACATACAGTTTCCGTGGATGGCGAAATTCTGCCTCCCGAAACGATGATTGTTCAATACTCATTTAACACCTTCAAAGGTGGCCATTATGATGTCACTATTTTTATATATGATATATAATATTTTTATTTTTTCCTTAAGATTATGTTTTTTTTTTCATTTTGGGCATAACTTTATGGTTTCCATTATGGGTAAACACGATATCTTCATTTTAGGAAGTGCGGACTACCGCCCCCTGAAAGTGATTTGATTCGTTAATACCATATGTGGGATGTGTAAAGGATAAATTTAATGATATTATATATGTTATTATACTGGAATTATAATATACTCTTATATCATTATGATTCCATTCCAGAAAATACGAAATAGAAATGGAAGTAGCGTTCATGTGTACATACGGCTTACCATCTCCATGAACGGTGCATTTCATTTCTTACCACTAAATGTGATGTAATATTATAAATAAATGTATATGATGAATATATATGTTATATATGTTATCCAAATCATTAATATCATTCTGGATATAATGAACCTTTGACCAAATTAACAACATGTAAGTGTAAGAAGTCTATTTTTGACTTAAGAACCAAATACCGACAAAATGAACATTATTAACTTAAATGATTACATGATGTTCATAAAATGGTATAAAAGTAATAATGAACATGAAAAAGGTTCATAAGCAAGTAGAGATTAACTCAAGTTTATTATTCAGGAAATTAAAGAACGGTCGGGTCAAGTCGGATACGAGGTATGGGACTTCTTCTCAATCTCCTTTCATTGAGGCATATTTTATTTTATACACAACTTTCTTTTATACGGTGTATAAACCCCTTTGACTTTTTACATTTATTCAAAAGGAATCTTTTTTATACGAAGCGTTTACTAAACGACAAAAGGGAATTTTTTTGTCGTACGTATGCGGCGACAACGACTTCTCTGCCGTCGTGACCGTTATTTGAGTTTCGGCTTCCTCTATAAGCCATAACTTCTTTTTAAAAGAAAAATAAATACCATGTTTTACTTTTCTTTTATTTTTTTATTGAAAAATGGTTTTCATAATATTTTTATATCAATTTGTGGTATTGATATCTTGTGAATGAATGGTGGAAATGTTATGTTTCCTTTATGCATGTTTTATGTGATACGATTATGTTGAGGTTCTTGGGAATTATTATGAAAATGGGTGGTTCCGTGATAAACTAAGGGCGGGTGAGCCCGATATAGCTCTCTAATGCATTGGGTAATGTGAAGGAGTGAAACGTTAAGGTTTCTCCAAAGAGATTTAGGGAATATACTGTGATGGGTATTCCAAACATAACCAAGAGGGTTACGCCCTACGTAAGAATGTTATGAATGCCTCAAGTTACCTTTATGTCTTATGATTTCTATGATTTATTCATGATTTGATGAGGTATCTTAAAGTGCTTATGTTTCATGGGTAAAGTATGATCTCATCCTTATGTACATATGTACCCATGTTTCCTTTCCATATTTTTATAACCCATACTGAGCTTTTTATGATCATCCCAAGTTTTTTGAAATGTTTTCACCGGTCAAGGGAAAGGTACATGATATGATGATAGTGTCAAGGAAGTGTCAAGAATGAATCCATGTTTTATTTTAAATATGTTTCCTTTGATAGGAATTAAGAATACTATCTTTATGTATCCACTTTGTTTATATATGGAATGTAATGCATGTTTTATGATCTAATTCTCTAAAACTCTAAACCCGAAAAGATCCTCAATGTGTAATCTTGTAATAACTCAAGATTAAGTAAGGTTTAAGGCTGGGGCCTTATAGTTGGTATCAAAGGTCGGTTTAGATAACATTAGGAGTTAGAATTCTATTAAATGATAATACAAAAATATTTTTTTTGAAATGATATAGCATTTAAAGATTACCATGTTGCTTTATCTAAGACATGTTAGTTCAGAATGGATTTCCACAGAGGAAACAGGGAAGCAGTGCTAGGAAGGCATACAGAAGGAAATAACCTTCCGAATCAGCATCCAGAAATGGTCGGAATTGGAACTGAACAGTTTGTTGTAGTAATGGCACAGTTGACTCAAGCGATAAATGGTGGTGGTATCCATACACGAGATCAACCAGTCCAACCGTCGAGGAACATTTCAGTGGTGGAACATTTCATGAGGCAACATCCACCATCATTCAGAGGATCATCTGACCATGTGCTAGCTGAAGGGTGGATTAAATCACTGGGGAATATTTTTGATGTCATTGGGTGTTCAGACAATCAAAAGGTTAGTCTTGCTATTTACCGTTTGGAGGGTGAAGTAGATCAGTGGTGGTATATGGTTAAAAATATCAGGGATGCCGATGAGATTGATGCTCTTGACTGGGATGAATTCAAAGGTATGTTTCTTGAGAATTATTTTCTTAAGGCTGTTCGACTTAGGATAGAAAATCAATTCTTGGAATTGAGGCAAGAGGAAGACTCAGTGGATGCCTATGAAGAAAGGTTCACTCGATTGGCAAGGTATGCTCCAAATTTTATCCGAGACCTTGATAGTAAAATCAATCGTTTTTACTCAGGATTAAAGCCAAAATATCGAAGGGCATTAGCTTCTCGTGAGTTTAAAAGTTATGAAAAGCTTGTTCGATGTGCTAAGAAGGTGGAAATGGAGTTTGCCGTTGAACAAGTGTTCTATAACAACCAGCAGAAGAAGATATCGAGGTGGCAGGAGAAAGGTAATAATTCTTCAAAAAAGATTAATGGTAAGAGAACTAAGTTTCGAGTTTGTGATAAATGTGGCAAAATGCATGCTGGGGAATGTCTTCTGAATTCTGGAAAGTGCTACCGATGTGGTAAGATGGGACATAAGGCTCGTGATTGCACTGAAAAGGATCAAGGTGAAGGTAAGAACAAATTTGATTTACAGTTAGTGAAATGTTATAAGTGCAATGAGATGGGTCACTATGCAAACGAGTGTCCGACAAAGAGCTTGAGTGATGGGAAGCAGTTAGACTACAAGCAGAAAGGGGTGGTGAAATCCTTTGCAACTACTTCAGCAGATGTCGGGCCATCAAATGAAGTGGTATCAGGTACTTTGTTTGTTTTTTCAGATTATGCCAGTGTGTTGTTTGATTCGGGGTCTACACATTCTTTCATCTCTGAAACCTTTTCTAGTAAAATGGGAATACCATCTCAACAAATGACTCCTGAACTTTTGGTAAAAACACCTGGGGGTGAATGTTGAGGCAAAAAGAATTTATAAGAATCTTCCTATCCTTATATGTGGAAAGAACCTACTTGAAAACCTTATTGTTCTACCTCTAGTTGAGTTTGATGTTATCCTGGGTATGGATTGGCTCTCTATTTACCATGCTAAGATTGACTATAGAGCTAAAGAAGTTTGTTTTCAGAAAGGCATTCAGTTTGTTTACATGAATGAACCCTTACTTTTGATAACATATCAAGAGGATGAGAAACTTGTAAAAGATGGAAATGAATGTTACCATGCACACATCATTGAAAATAAATGAACTGTTCAGATTAATGATGTGCCAGTGGTAAATGAGTATCCTGATGTTTTCCTGATGAGTTGCCTGGAATAATACCAGATCGGGAAGTTGAGTTTACTGTTGACATAGTTCCTGATGCTAATCCAATTTCAAAACACCCTTATCGAATGGCACAAATTGAACTTTTAGAGTTGAAGAAGAAATTGCAAGATTTATTAGAGAAAGGTTTCATTAGACCAGGCACATCACCATGGGGTGATCCTGTTTTATTTGTTAAAAAGAAAGATGGTTCTATGAGACTTTTCATTGATTATAGAGCCTTTAATAACATCACTGTTAAGAACAAATATCCTTTGCCTCATATCGATGATTTGTTTGATCAGCTCCAGGGAGCTCAGTTTTTTTCAAAGATTGACCTGAGATCGGGGTACCATCAGCTGAAGGTAAAGGAGGAAGATATTCCGAAGACCGCGTTCCGTACGAGATATGACCATTATGAATTTGTAGTAATGCCTTTTGGGATAACCAATGCACTTGCTGTATTCATGGATTTAATGAATAGAATTTTCCATGAGTTCTTGGATAAGTTTGTGGTGGTTTTCATTGATGATATTTTGGTGTTTTCTAAAAGTAAAGAGGAGCATGAAAGACATTTAAGGGTTGTCTTGCAAACCTTAAAAGAAAAGAAACTGTATGGGAAATTCATCAAGTGTGAGTTTGGTTGCAACAAATTTCTTTCCTTGGTCACATTGTTTGTAAAGATGGAATAACTGTTGATCCTGCAAAAACAAAAGTTGTGGAAGAATGGCCAAGACCCACAAATGTAACAGAGATTCGTAGCTTCCATGGTTTGGTGGGCTATTACCAAAGGTTTGTTAGAAATTTTTCACGGTTATCTAGTCCAATGACTAAGCTGACTCGGAAGGGTGTTAAGTTTATCTGGACAAAAGAATGTGATGATTGTTTTCAGGAATTGAAAAGAAGATTGGTGAATGCTCCAGTTTTGGCACTACCTTCCAGGAATGGTGAGTTTGTTATATATAGTGATGCTTCATTGAAAGGACTTGGTTGCTTCCTAATGCAGAATGATCAGGTAATTTCTTATGCTTCACGACAGTTGAAAACTCATGAGGTAAATTACCCTACACATGATTTGGAATTAGCTGCTGTTGTTTTTGCTTTAAAAATTTGGAGGCATCATTTGTATGGAGTAAAGTGTGAAATATATACCGATCACAAAAGTTTAAAGTATATATTCACTCAGAAAGAGTTAATCATGAGACAAAGGAGATGGCTAGAATTAATCAAGGATTATGATTATACAATTCATTACCATCTGGGAAAAGAAAATAAAGTGGTTGATGCTTTGAGTCAAAAAAGTAATGCTTCATTGACAATGTTGCGGTTGGAATGTGATCCTTTGGTTAACAATTTGATGAACTTTGGCATAGAATTTGTTGGTGAAGGAAGTCCTTCTATTTTGTTTTAGGTATCAGTGAGATCTTCTCTATCAGATAGAATCAAGCAAGCACAGAAGCAAGACAGTGAGTTGCAGAAAAAGGTAGAGCTGGTTCAGAAAGGTAAGTTGCCTGAATTCAACAATGATAATGATTGTGTTTTGAGATTTGGGAAGAGATTGTGTGTGCCTTCTGATTCACAGTTGAAGAGAGAGTTGTTATGTGATGCTCATAGTTCTCCGTTTTCAGTTCATCCGGGAAGTACTAAGATGTATAGAGATCTGCGGGAGTATTACTTGTGGGATGGAATGAAAAGAGATATTGCTGATTTTACTGTGAAGTGTTTGACTTGTCAGTAGGTTAAAGCAGAGCGGCAGTTACCGAAAGGGATGCTTCAGACTTTACCAGTTACAGAGTGGAAATGGGAGAATATATCCACGGACTTTGTTTTTGGATTACCGAAGACATCTCGAGGTAATAATGCAATCTGGGTTATTGTTGATCGCTTGACCAAATCTGCTCATTTCCTTTCTATACGAGATACTTTCTCTCTTGATCAACTTTCCCGTTTGTATCTTAAAGAGATATTCAGGTTACATGGAGTTCCTCTCTCCATTGTATCAGATCGTGATCCCAGGTTTACTTCTAACTTTTGGAAAGGCCTTCAGAAGTCGTTGGGTTCTGAATTAAATTTTAGTACAGCTTTTCATCCTCAATCAGATGGGCAGTCAGAACGAACAATTCAGACATTGGAGGATATGCTACGAGCTTATTCTATGGATTATCAGGGAATTTGGGACCAACATCTTTCTTTGGTTGAATTTTCATATAATAACAATTTCCATTCCAGTATACAGATGGCACCATTTCAGGCATTATATGGGAAGCGGTGTCGAACTCCAGCTTTCTGGGATGAAGTGGGTGAAAGGAAGTTGATGAGACCAGAATTGGTAGAAGAGATGGCAGAAAAAGTTCAGCTGATTCAGAAACACATGAGAACAGCTCAGAGCAGGCAGAAGAGTTATGCAGATAACCGGAGGAAGGATCTATCTTTCGAGGTAGGTGATCATGTTTTTCTCAAGGTTTCTCCTTGGAAAAGTGTGATGAGATTTGGTAAGAAAGGAAAGTTGAGTCCAAGGTTCATTGGACCATATGAAATTTTGGAGAGAGTTGGATCAGCTGCATACTGAGTGGCTTTACCTTCGAGTTTATCTCAGGTACACAATGTTTTTCACGTTTCGATGTTGAGAAAGTATATGGCAGATCCATCTCATGTTTTGAGTCCAGAGGTAGTTCAGCTGGAAGAGAACCTATCTTATGAGGAACAACCGGTCCAGATTCTTGACCAGAGGGAGAAAGTGTTACGGAAAAAGGTGATTAAGCAGGTAAAGGTTTTGTGGAAAAACCACATGATTGAAGAGGCAACATGGGAATCTGAAAATGCAATGAGGGATAAGTACCCCCATTTATTCGATAAGTAAATAAATTGCGGGGACGCAATTTTCTAAAGGGGGGAAGGATGTAACATCCCAAGTAAGTAATGAATAATAGATTTTTTTATCTATGTCTATTAATGATTAAGATAGTGTTATAGAGGCTTAAAATGAAAATAAATACAATATTATGCATGGAATACACTAATATTATTAAAAGATTGTTTTACTGCCTTTTGATGGAAAACCATTTTTGAATCTATCTTTTGACAATTTTATAAACTATGTTTGTCAAAATAAACTTATTCTTTATGATTGGGACATCAAATTTTACCTTGTGTGAATTTTTGGTATTTTTCTGACAATGTTCATTTTTTAATGAATAGTGAAAAATACTGCATTTTACATCAAAACTGCTATTTAATATAATTTATTTATATGATTAGATTATTTTTTGAATTGTTTTTGAAGTGAAATTAGAATATATTTTTACCATTTTATCCAATGGTGGTCATTGGAATCAATTTCACTTTGAAATTATACTTAAACTGGTGTCAATCTTTTGATACTTATTGTTTTGTAAAAACACGCTATTTGCTCTGGCAGCGGGAATTAATTATTAAATTAATTAATGTGACTTATATGATTTGAATTTTTTAAAATAGACTTCATTTTTGAATTCAGAATATCAAATATAGCTTAGGGTGAATTTTTGGTAATTTTCTGAAAAACTTCAATTTTTTATGAATAGTGAAACCACTAAGTGGTAATCAAGCAAACTGATTTTTCAGTTAAATAAAAGTTACCACTAATGTGTATTGAATTTTGAAAATCCTATATACATGGTTTTCATTAAGAAGTAAAATGTGGTTCAATGGGATTAAAATATTTTTTTGGTGAATAGTAACTTATTAAATTTTTAATCGCGATTAGTGGTAATTAGGGTAGTTTAAGGTATAAATAATGCTTTAATAATATGAAATGACCTAGAAACATGTCCAAACCATATTGGTTGTGTCATGGCCGACCAAGAAAATCCATGGGTCAACTTGGGGACCCCATGGAGACATTTTGGTTGGGAAATGACATAAATAACTTTTTATTTAATGTAAAAGTAAAAATGACACAAACATAATTTGTTTTACGAAAACAATTTTTAAATGGGGTTATAAAGATCATATTTTTTATTATAAATAGTCATTGGAAATCTAAAAAGATTTCGTACATCATAGTAGTTTTATTATGATTTTTAGATATTAAATAAATTAAATTATTTATGACATAATAATGATGCAGTGATGACATCATTATTTGATGATTTAAATAAAATGGGAAGATAATGTAAAATATAAGAACTACACATGTCCAAAACCAATTGGATGAGTGGATTTCGAACCCTTATCACCTTATCCACGAATTCTAACAATGTGGGACCTTTTAAAACCGAAAAACATTTTCAAATAAAGTAATATTTCTTTACTTTCCAAAAGTGCCCCTCCTCTCCTCTTATAAAAGGCCCCCACCTCTACCTCATTTCACACACTCCTCATACCTTTGGCTCGGCCAACCCCTGCCCATATATTCTCTCCACATCCCTCTCCTCATCCTAGAGGATTCCCTTTGGGCCGAATCCTTTCAAAGGAAGCCTTTAGGCTCAAATCAAAAGGAGTTACACTTTTAAAGGTAATTCATTCTCTCATGTTCATTTGTTTTATTTTTCTCCAACCCCCTAAACACTTTTTATTTACTTCCTTTGTAACAACACCAGTATCTTCAATATACTAGGATGTTATTATAAGATTTATTTGAGCTACACTGTCACACAACTACATCAAATGATTAAAAAACATATGGTTTCCCTGGATGGCGAAATTCTGCCTCCCGAAACGATGATTGTTCAATACTCATTTAACACCTTCAAAGGTGGCCATTATGATGTCAATATTTTTATATATGATATATAATATGTTTATTTTTTCCTTAAGCTTCTGTTTTTTTTCATTTTGGGCATACCTTTATGGTTCCCATTATGGGTAAACACGATATCTTCATTTTAGGAAGTGCGGACTACCGCCCCCTGAAAGTGATTTGATTCGTTAATACCATATGTGGGATGTGTAAAGGATAAAGTTAATGATATTATATATGTTATTATACTGTAATTATAATATACTCTTATATAATTATGATTCCATTCCAGAAAATACGAAATAGAAATGGAAGTAGCGTTCATGCGTACGTACGGCTTACCGTCTCCATGAACGGTGCATTTCATTTCTTACCTCTAAATGTGATGTAATGTTATAAATACATGTATATGATGAATATATATGATATAAATGTTATCCAAATCATTAATATCATTCTGGATATAATGTACCTTTGACCAAATTAACAACATGTAAGTGTAAGAAGTCTATTTTTGACTTAAGAACCAAATACTGACAAAATGAACATTATTTACTTAAATGATTACATGATGTTCAGAACATGGTATAAATGGAATAATGAACTTTAAAATGGTTCATAAGCAAGTAGATATTAACTCAAGTTTATTATTCAGGAAATTAAAGAACGGTCGGGTCAAGTCGGATACGAGGTATGAGACTTCGTCTCAATCCCCTTTCATTGAGGCATATTTTATTTTATACACAACTTTCTTTTATACGGTGTATAAACCCCCTTTGACTTTTTACATTTATTCAAAAGGAATATTTTTTATACGAAGCGTTTACTAAATGACAAAATTGAATGTTATTGTCGTACGTATGCGGAGACAACGACTTCTCCGCCGTCGTGACCGTTATTTGAGTTTTGGCTTCCTCTACAAGCCATACCTTCTGTTTAAAAGAAAAATAAATACCGTGTTTTACTTTTCTTTTATTTTGGTATTGAAAAATGGTTTTCATAATATTTTTATATCAATGTGTGGTATTGATATCTTGTGATTGAATGGTGGAAATGTTATGTTTCCTTTATGCATGTTTTACGTGATACGATTATGTTGAGGTTCTTGGGAATTATTATGAAAACGGGTGGTTCCGTGATAAACTAAGGGCAGGCGAGCCCGATATAGCTCTCCAATGCATTGGGTAATGTGAAGGAGTGAAACATTAAGTTTTCTCCGAAGAGATTTAGGGAATATACTGTGATGGATATTCCAAACGTAACCAAGAGGGTTACTCCCTTCGTAAGAATGTTATGAATGCCTCAAGTTACCTTTATGTCTTATGATTTCTATGATTTATTCATGATTTGATGAGGTATGTTAAAGTGCTTATGTTTTATGGGTAAAGTATGATCTCATCCTTATGTACATATGTACCCATGTTTCCTTTCCATATTTTTATAACCCATACTGAGCTTTTTATGCTCATCCCAAGTTTTGTGAAATGTTTTCACAGGTCAAGGGAAAGGTACATGATATGATGATAGTGTCAAGGAAGTGTCAAGAATTAATCCATGTTTAATTTTAAATATGTTTCCTTTGATAGGAATGAGGAATACTATCTTTATGTAACCACTTTGTTTATATGTGGAATGTAATGCAAGTTTTATGATCTAATTCTCTAAAACTCTAAACCCGAAAAGATCCTCAATGTGTAATCTTCTAATAACTCAAGATTAATTAAGGTTTAAGGCTGGGGCCTTGTACAATCTGGTTATGATTCCTGATTATAATGAAGTATATATTTTGGTTATGATTTTTAATTATGATGCAGTACATAATCTAGTTACAGTTCTTGATTACGATGCAGTACATAATCTGGTTATGTTGTAAAATAACATATAAAACAATGTGAATGAACAACCTTCCTAATTATGATAAGAATGCAGCAAACATGTAGAACAATATATATGTGATTACGATTTGTAAAACATCAAAACTGAAAAAATATAAGTAATTTGTGATTTCCAAAACGAAAAGATTAAAGAGATAATCAAATCATATGTTGATTCAACACTAAACACAACATAATTTTATTCTTTCTATACATGGAAAACGGTTTTTATCTTTGGTTACATGCAATACCAACATTCATCGATGGCGTGCGTAACACGCAAGACCAACTATTAAAGAATAATAATATATTATTAAAATTATTATCATTTACTATAATAAGATATAACCTTGCTGTTAATTTGAATATTATAAGATTAAATAACATATGAAAATATATATTTTAATTTCATGGTTAATTATTTATTACAAATAAATATATAAACGAAATGAATATGAAGGTAATGATTTTATAAAATACCATTTTTATTTTCCAATGGTGATTTATCATAATAAGTAAAAACATTACTAGTATTTAATGATATTAATTCAATTCATATGATATATATTCAATTAAATATTTTTATATTAATCCAATTTATTTTTTAAGCATAAGATGACAACAAAACCAATATTACATATAAAAACTATTATTTTTATAAAACAAGTATTACCACATTTTAATGGAGATGCTTTTTTGAATCTAAATTTTATAAATTTTGTATATTTCATATGTAAAAATATTTTTTAATCGAATCATAATATTTATTTTATGGTGAAGTTTTTTATTTTTCTATGAACATTCATTTTTTTAATGAATTGTGAAAAATAATAAATGTTAATTCAAAACATATTTTTTTTCTAATTTATTTATAATGTAAAATTATAATTTTAAATGGTTGTAAATTTTAATTATATTAATTTTTTATCAATTAATCTGATTAATTCATTGAAATCAGTTTCAATTTGAAATTGAATATAAAAACTTATCAATCATTTAAACATTTTTACTTTTAAAACCCTCATTGTCATCACATTTATGGGATTAAATTTATATTAATTTACCCAAATTATGTGGTTAAAATTTTTAAAAATTGATTCTATATTTTTAATCAACATAATTTATAAATTCTAATAAGGTTAAATTAGTTTTTTACCATAAAATATTTGTGAATGTAATTAAAATTAATTTCACTAATTAAGGTAATATTAAGATTAACAGGGGACTAAGCCTTATTCATAAGGGGAAAAATGACATATTCACCTGTAAAAAACTTATTACATAGCTATATTTATACCAATACACCTATAAGGTTCTAAAAGGGACCTTTTTGACACTTTGCAGACAAGTAATACATGGGTGAAAAGTAAGTCTTTTCAGAAATACCAAGTTTGTCATTTCCCTCCACTATAAAAAGGCCGTCACTCCTCTCACATCCATACACCTCTCAAAAAAATTGATCAAAAAAATATTCCCAAATAGCTCTTAAAAATCCCTCTAATCAACTAATAAGTCTCACTTTGGGCATAAATCCATCCATGTATCCCTTTGGTGCAAACTGAAATGAATTACCCGAATAAGAGGTAACATCCTTCCCCAGGCTCTTTAGTTTTATTTTTATTCTACACACATAAAATATTCTTATTGCATGATTATATAATAAAAATAATATCATCCACATACACAAATTCTTATATTCAATGGTTATGATATGAGAATACACGCACCACCGTCTAATGGGTTACAAACATACAGTTTATGTGTGCAGTGAACTATAACCTCACAAAATGATGTCATTCGTTTTTCATATACTACCTATCATGGTCAGACATTATGATATAAATCAATTAACATAAGCTGAAACTAATATTAATTAATTATATATTATTTTTGATTTTTTTTAAATAAAATCATTAAACTTTTCATTTTTTATAAATATAATAACATCATTTTTGGAGGTGTAGACTACCGCCTCCTCAAAGCGATGTGATTTGTCAGCACCACACATGGAATGTATGAAAAGTTATTTTAGTAAAATTATATAATATATATGAACTAATAATTATACTGAAATTATAATATATATATATATATCATTTAATATCATTCTTTTAATACGTCAATAAAACAAAAATAACGTTCATGCGTTTGTATAGCCTACCATCCCCATGACCAATGTATTCCATTTCATACTTCTATATTATATAGATTATTATTAATAAATATATAATGAATAAATATATCATTAATACCATTTTTAACACTAAATAAATAATTATATAATGATCTATATAAGATTATCATGAATAACAAGTAAAACATATATGAAAAATAATGTGGATATTTCCGGAAACGTAATGTAAACATGGAGTTGTTATGAAATATGTAATATGAATTCATAAAAAAATATTATATGGTATTAGATATGATATTTTGGTTTTTATTAGATGTATAATTAACTTATATTTGTTACAAAAGAGGTTTGAATGTGTATGATGAAACTAATTACTTAAGGTAAGAGAATTTCATCTATCATTTTATTTCCTTGAGATAAATATCATATTCACCGCACATTTCTTATATGTGGTGTGTATACTAACAATATATGTATTATATGATTATAATAATTAAATTTATTGGTATTAAAATATCTATTTTTTTATCTTTCTTTCATGGGTGTTATGTTTCAAAAGTTAAGAAATTAATAAAGATTTTTTTTTCTCATTTCTCCTTCATTGAGATATATTCCATATTATGAACCATTATTTTTCTATGAGGTGTATATACTAAAATCATACATGTTATATCATGAATATACTTAGTATAATGTTATTTTAGGATTCTTTTAATTTTTTTTCTTTCCTTTGTATTATGATTTTGAGTAAAAAATGTGGTAATAGTTTAAAACTTCAATCTCATCGTTTATAAATATTATTTGTGACTATGATTACATTGATGAAATATTATAATTCATAAGTCATGAAATCTAATTAATTTTATTTACCTCTATATATTCATTTTATTTTCAATAAATGGTGCCATTTTCCCACTATTTTTTAGTATTGAAAATTAAGAATTTTTTTTGTAAATCTGCCATTATTTCTCCTTTCGGTTGGAAATCTATGTTCTTTCAAAACCATGTTTTATAAAAATTATTTCAATTTGTTTACTATTATAATATTATGTTAAAAGGAAATTTTTACCCATGTATTACCTTATTTAATGTTTTTTAAAACAAATATTCTTTTCATTTTCCGATGAGGGCACATTTCTAAAATTTTAAGGTGAAAATAGAATGTTCATCATGTATGAACCAACCCCCCATCATGAATGTCATTTCGTTGATGCATAATTTATAAATTTACAATGTTTATTTTAAATAATTTTTTTATAATATTTTATAAATTTTTGGATTTTAAAATTTACTTCAAATAGAAATGTTTTTCAAATACTTTTTTATAATGAAAAAAATGTTTTAGATGATTTTAAATGACTCCATTATATATTATCAAAATGTTGTATAAAATATGTATTTCAATAATATATAATATCCTTTTTAAAATCTTTCAAATTATTTTTCAAGGAAAATGATTTAATTTTTTTCAATCATATTTTATATGTTTTTAAGGAAAATGATTTTAAAAATGTTTTAGAGTTTCTTTTATAAGTTTTCTAGGAAAAAGGTATTTAGAATGATTTGAAGCCTTATTTTTAAGTGTTAAATGAATTTTAAATGAATAAAATTTCTTAAGGTTTTAAATGTTAAAAATAAATTTCAAATAAGAATGGATATTTTTTTTAAGAAATTTTATTAGAATATATTTTAATGTTATTTTCCATCTAATATGACATCGGTTTATGTTATTCATTTCCATCTGGGAAATGATCCAAAATTTCCTTTCATATTCATTATTGAATGGTTTATGGAATTATTTTTATGATACATGTTTCTCTTCCATGGGTTATAAGCTTTTGAAACCTATTTCTTTTCAGGGTTTTTTCATGGATGAAATGATTATGAGAACTATCTATGTTACATAGGTAATGATATGATGAAATATTTATGATACAATTTTTTTTATTTTATTAAGATATTATATTTGTTTATATTATTATGGAACATGTAATATGTGATGGATGGGACGCATATATCCCCTCTAATTCATTAAGAAATGATGGATGACTCGTGAGTTTAAATGTTATGCATGAGAATTATTACATGTTCATAATGTTATGAATAGACCTAGTGTCTTGTCAGAAGGTTTTTGTGTGAACCTCATTACATGTTCACAATGTTATGAGTACACCATACTATGTGTTCAAAATCTTATGCAAGAACCTAATTATATTGTCACAGTGTTATGCATGGACCTAGTTTCATGTCCATAAGTTTATGCATGAACCAGATTGCATGTTCCAAATGTTATGTGTCAAACTGATTGCATATTAACAACCATATTCATGGACCTAGATTCATGTCCATAAGTATATTTGAGGGTCTTATTACATGTATTTAACTTAATGTGTGAACCTGTTTCTACTTATACATGCTCATGAAGTTATACATTGATGTTTATTCCACAATTTGAGGTCTTATTCATATGTTCTTCTTTCATGTCTTATAATCCCAATTTTATTATGATTAATTTATTATTTACTTCTAATCATTATGCCATGATTTATTGTTATGTTTTTTGATATACAGGGAATGATATATAATGATATGATCATGTTCTCATACCATTATGTTATTTTGATGACCACGTATGTCCTTCAAATACCCTTATTGAGCATTTATTCTATCCCATTCTTATATTTTCTTTCCCCATATTATGAAGAAAGGGTTTTAATTTTAATTACTATAGGGGAAAATTTTATGGGAAACATTGAATATCATTCACTGTGTTATAAGATTTTTTTCTTCCAATTTTCCCATGGTTCTAAACTTGAATGGTATGTGGGAATCTGTTTGAGTAGTGTACTATGTATTCCGAAAATATTATGTAATTTCTATGTATGTTATGACTAGGTTGTTATATTTGGTGAAAAAGAATGGTTTTAGTCACCCTTTTTGAAACTAATATGAGAAAACCTTAGAGATATACCTATAAATATTTATAAGGATATATATAGGGGTGTCTCCAAGGCTAAGTCTAAGGATGGGTTAATGTTTAAGAAAAAGTCATGTAATTTTTGTAAAGGATAGAATGAGTGCTTTATAACCAATACATAACTATATGGATACCAAAAGTCAAATTTGTTATGTAATTGATGTACCTAGTAGTAGGAAATATGACAAGGTGCATCAGACGTGACTCAAGTATAACCCAGTACATGATATTGTGCCTTACTGTTCACCTGGTTTTAAACACTTGGGAGATATGCTTTGAAAAATCAAAAAAACTTCATGAACTATAATGAAGGATTTAAAAATAATTTGGGTATGAATAACTGAGAATAAAAATATAGTTTCATAAATTAAAGAAGGTTTCATAATATATACATCATGTATGTGGTTTTCCATGATTATGTCTATTTTTTCTCGGATAATTTCTTCTCACCCTATGCTTTTTTTGTTTTTGCCAATAGCGGGTACTAGAAGGAAGTGGGTTAACATTGAATATTTTAGATGTGGAAGGAGACTACAAATGAAATGTGAATGATATGTGATGATCTCCCAGTATTGTTTACATTAAAAATCAGAAGCATCATTTGATTAATTTCAAGGAACCAGAAGACATTTTTTATATTTAATATTCTTGGATTGAGTTATTAAGTAATATGATGATAAAGCCTAAGTAATGATTTAAGATTAAGTTTGGATGATGGAAGTCTGTTTGTTTTTTAATTAAAATATTATGTTATATGAATCTATAAATAAATAATTATTTTTATCATAACCTTTTCATTGTTGTTTGAAAATGATATTTTGAATTATAATGAAAACGTAGAAAAGTTATTTTTTATGGGATGATAACCCCTAGTTTGATCAAGATGTTGGTAAAAGTTTTTATTATCTTGGATAAAGAGATGATGGATATGGATAATTTAAATTGGATAGAATCATTGAGCTTAGAACCAATTATGTATTTTATGAAAAAGTATTCTATGTCATCAATGATGAAGTTCACATTATTTTTTTATTTAAGGAATAGATCCATTATTCTTTGTAATAAAAAAACATGCATTTTTTCAATAAGGATTTTTGGTAATCCAGGTCATTACCATGTTTCAAGAGAATACTTGATGAAGGTATTATAATGTTTATAATTTGACATATAAGAGTTTAGTATGATATGTGGTGGATCAAGTTTGATCTGGTTTTGATAAATTTAGTGAACTTATTTCTAGAGATTTGGATTTTCATTATTATAAAGGGTTATGAGGTTCATCATTTTTGTAAATGTTATGTTGAACATTTGATGAAGTTTGTGAGATTAAAGTATTATCCCACAACATGAGGATTTATGCATTTTTCATGACCTATTCTAACAACATTGTGTTGATGAGAAGTGATGACTAATGGGGTATCTTAAAATGGATCTCATGATCTATTAGTGCTTATTGAATGAAAAAGTCACTATCTTTTTCTGACAAAGAGGTGTATTGGAAATTAATCAATGAATTAAAAATTTTAAGGTTGTCCGGAAATTATCCCAGTATATCCTTTCATGAAAAATCTTTAACATTATGAAATAAATCTACAAATAAAATGTTGTCCTAATTATTTAATTACTATTGAATTGATGGCCTTTTAAATAATCACATATTTATGGATTTGAGTACCTCAACATTCCATTGATCATTCACATGTTTTTTCTGGATAACCTCAATCACTCACTATAAATAATTACACTTTTCCTCTAAGTCAAACTTTTCACTTTCCCCATATGTTCTCTTATGTGGAAAACTATTTATATCTTAATTTGGGTAACCAATATGTTTCCTAGATTACCTTATTAAAAGAAGTTTTAGTATTCATTCTTATGATTTGGGTTTCTAATAAAGGATCCTTTAAGTATTTACCCTTTGATAATATATCGAAATTTATAAGAATAATTTTTTCAAGGGGGTATGATGTAACAACCCGAGATGTTTTGAATTTTTATTTTTTGAATTAATTTAATATTTTTCATATTATTCATTTAAAGCTACACTGAAAATAGATTTTTTTTATTTTAATGCACTATGATTGTATTGAGTTTTACGCATCTTCAATTTAATCCTTAAATACATACTACAATTTTTTTTATCATTCTCTATATGGAACACCAAGGTTACATTACTTTATACAGAAGACTGAATTTCCTCGTTGGCTTCGTAACATGCAAGATTGAGTGTTACCGAACAAAAATATATTATTAAAAAAAATTATTTAATATAATAAGATATAACCTATCCATAAAATTTAATATTATAAGATAATATAATTTATTAAAATATATAGTTTCATTAATTGGTTAACTATTAATTAGAAATTAATATATAAACCAAATTAATATAAAGGGAATGATTTTGTAAATGACTATTTTTATGTGAAAAATGATATTTATCTTAATAAATTTAATTAGTTAATATTAGTTATTGATATTAACTAAATATATATGTTATATATTAAAAAAAAATTTGTATATTCATACAATTTATTTTATATGCATAACATGAGAATATACCCATCATTTCACGTAAAAACCTACATTTTTATAAAAGCAGTTTTACAAAATTTTAATCGAGAACCTATGTTAAATATAAATTTTTTCCCTGCAATAAATTTTACATTTAAAAATGAACTTCATTTATCAAATAGAATTATAAAAATTAAGTTTGTGTGAATTTTTGGTATTTTTTGGTGAAGTTTCCTTTTTTTAACAAATAGTGAAAAGATAATCAATTTTAAATCAAAATATCTTTTTCTTATAATATATATATATATATATATTGTTTTTTAACTTTTTTAAGGATTAATTATATTTTTTTATAAATTAATCCAATTTTTTCCATTTTAATGAATTTCACTTTCAACGAAAATTTAAAAACTTAGCAAACTTTTGAAAGTTTTTACTTTAAAAATTTTCATTGTCATCCCAACTACGAGAATAAATTTAAATTAATTTCTACCACTTCATTGATTTTAATTTCCAAAAATTGATTTCATATTTGGAATTATAATAATTTATAATTTAAAATGTGTTTGAATATGTTTTTACCAAAAATATTATTGAATGTAAATAAAAGTAATTACATCGATTAAGGTAAAATTGAGCTTAACAATGGATGAAACCATAATATTAAGGGGTAAAATATCCTATAAACATATCCAAAACCTATTTTATGGACATATGTCTGCCAATAAACAAATAAGGTTCCATAATGGTCCATTTTTAAACTTTGGGGTCTAGAAATACTTGGAGAACACATAGGTCTATTCAAAAATACCAATTGTGTCCTTTACCTCCGCTATGAAAAAGAAATCCCCATCCCACTTCCTCACACCTATGAAGAAAAATTATATCAATAAACATCTGAAAAAAATAGCTCCAAAACATCTCTCACATAAACCAAAAATCCTAAACCTGGGAAAAATCCATCCAAGGAATCCCTTTATGTAAACAAAAATAAGTTACCCAAATAAGATGTAACATCCTTCATCAAGCTCTTTAGTTATATTTCTATTCTGCACCCCCACAACTCTAATTAATTCGTCATTATATAATAACACCTATATCTTAAATATACAAATAGTTTTTTATTCTATGGGTTTTACCTACACTTACACACAATTATATCTAATGGGTAATGAACATACTGTTTATATGTACGGCGGACTACTACCTCACAAAGTGATGTTGTTGATTTTCCTTTACCACCACTCATGGTTGGGAGTTATGATAAAAAAAACTATAAATATATGATATTTATTATATTTATTATATTTTTTTAATTTATGTGTCTGTAATTATTTTATAACACATTCATATATACATTACATTTTACGTAAATACAATAACATTGTTTGAGGAAATGGGGACTACCACCACATCAAAGTGATGCGATTCATCCACACCAAACATAGAATATATTAAGAATAATTTTAGTTAAATTATATGTTATATATTAAATATTAATTCTACATTAATTATAATATATATATATATATACACACACACACATGTATTTAATTTCATTACATTTTCTCAATACTTCAATAAAATAGAGACAACGTTTATTCGTATGTATGACCTACTGTCTCCCTGAAAGGTGTATTCCTTTTCTTACATCTATCTTATATAGATTATTATAAATACATTTATACTAAATATATTTTATATTTGATCCATGTATGAAATTTCTGATATTTTTAAATCATAATATATTTAATATTATCAATAATAAAAAGTCAAAACATATACAAAGAATTAAGTGGATATTACTCGAGACAAAAAATTAAAATTGAGTTGTTAATAAAAAGGTAATAAAAATAAATAAAAATCATATATGGTATTATGTATAATAACATGGTTATATAATAGATTTATAATAAACTTATATTTATTATACATGAGGTTTAAACATGTATGAATAATGTCAGGACTTTAGGTAAGGGAATTTCATCTCGCTTTTTCTTTCCATGAGAAACATGTCTAATTAACCACTCATTTATTCGGGGTGGTTTGTATAATTCCCATTGAAGTATTTTATTATTATTATATTAAAATATATGTGTATTTACATATCCATTTTATGATCATTCATTTATTAGGTTTATGTTTAAAAAGATATCAATTCAGAAAAGTAATCTTGTCTCGATTTTATTTCATTGAGACACATGCCTTGTTACGAACCTATATTTTTCTAGGAGATATATATAATGAATTTTGACATGTTATATCATGAATATATTCATTTAACTGATATGTTGATCTTTATTTCCCTTTATTATTTCCATTGTGTTATGACTTAATGTTATTAAAATGGTAATGGTTTATAGCTTCAATCTCATTATTTATCGAGATTGTTTATGACTATGCTTCAATTGATGAAATATTATGATATATATCTCAGTAATTATCATGAATTTAATTACCATGTTTATTTTAATGTTATATCCATTATATGGTTCCATTTTATACTCTTTGTACTTAATATAATTAAGAAAATGTTTTTTAAAAAATCTGACATTATTTCTCCTTTCGGTCGGAAATCCTTGTTCTATCAAAAAATTGATTTATAAATTTTTTTTCCTAAATGTTTTAATATTTTACTATAATGTTTAATAGAAATTTTTACCCATGTATTAACTTATTTAATAAATGGTTTTAAAAAATAATCTTCTGGTCATTTTTTGATCAAGACACTTTTCAATAAATTTAAGGTGTAAAAGGAATGTTTGGAATCCACAGACCTACTCTCTATCAGAGCCACAATGTCCTTGATTATTCATATATAATCTTATATGGTTATTTTTTTATGAAATTTGATTCCAAATATTATGGAAATTTTCTTATTTTAAATAAAATTAAAGAAAAAGTGTTTTTAAAGATTGTTTTATGCTAAAAATTTAAATTATTTTTAAATATTCTTTTTATGGTTTCAAAAAGTTATTTTAAAAAAAATGATATCAATAATATTAAATCACATTTTATATTATTTCAATGTATATTAACGTTAAATTAATCTTAAAATGTTTTCAAATTTATTTTAAATCTTTTCATGGAAAATAATTTTCAAAATATTTTCACGATTCTTTTATAATTTTTAAATAGAAAATGTTGCCAAAACGATTTCAAACCTTCTTTCTAAGTGTTCAATGAATTTTAAAATAAAATTATTTTCTAATGGTTTTATGTTTTAAAGAAAATTCAATGAAAATATGATGTTTTATTAAATAAATTTCTTAAATTTTATTTCAAAATTATTTTACCTGTAAGTCAAAATCCATTTATGTTACTCATGCTCTTATGGGAAATGATACAACGGTTTCATTGAAATTCATTCTTGACTGGTTTAAGAAATGATGATTTTGACACCTATTATTCTTCCATGAGTTATATTCTTTTGAAACCTACTTACTTTCATGGGTTATGCATTGATTAAATGATTATGAGACCTATATCTTTTCCATGGGTAATGATATGAGAAGTGTTTATGATACCCATTTTATTTAATGTACTATGATATGATGATTGTTTATAATCATGTGGCACACGTATTATGTCATGGGTATGACCTATATCTCACTCAAATACATTGGTTAATTATAGATGACACGTGAGTATATATTTTATTCGTGGACCAGATTAACTGTTCACAATGTTTTGAATGGACCTAGTTTAATGTCCCCAAGTTTATGTGTGAATCTGATTACATGTTCACAATGTTATGATTAAACATTATTATTTCTTCAAAATATTATTCATGAACCTGATTACATTTTCTCAATGTTATTCATCGACCAAGTATCATGTCCATAAGTTTATGCATGAACCTGATTACATGTTAACAATGTATTGTGTAAACCTTATTTCATGTTCACAACATTATGTGTGGACCTAGTTGTGTGTCCATAAGCCTATGTGATGGCATGATCATATGTTCTTAACCTAATGAGTGAAATTTTTTCTAATTATTCATGTTCATTATTTTATACATTGATGTGTATGACATAATTACATGTCTTATTCTCATACATTTCCTTCATATATTATGATCCAGGATATCTTATGATTAATGTATAATGAACTACAATTCTTTATACCATGATTTATTTTTATGATTGTTGATATGTAGGGTATGATCTAATAATGATACGATCATGTTATCAAACCTTTATGTTCTTATTATACTTACACAGTTCCTTTATTTACACTTACTGAGCATTAAATATCACACATTTTTATGTTCCCTTTCCCTAGGTAATAAATAATTTTTTTTTGTAGAATTACTATATGGGGAAATATTTATGGGAAATATTGAAGTTATTTCAATGATTTTGAATATTTTTGTTCAATTTACCATAGGAAGTAAACTAATACAGTATTTGGGTGTTTCTTTAGTATTGTGATAATTATTACTCAAATATGATGTAATTAATAACTACATTAAGAGTAGGTTGTTTTATAGAGGAGAACAATATGAGGCCACAATTTCATAAGGGGAAATGTGATATACAAAAGGGGGTATAGACTGCATATATATTGAGTTATAGTCCATATATGAATGAATAATGAGGATGATATTTCCCAATCATATTTCATATAGGGGAATAATGAATGAATCTCATGGATGAAGTCTTATAATGAAAACACAACTATGACCTCTAAGGATGAAATCCCATGGATGATCCATTCCACTAGGCTCCTCTGCATACTATTATTGTAGGTGGGTGCAGAATCCTAAGAGTAACCCCAAAATGAACATAAAAAAATATGTTATTGGTTGTGGATCTACATGGGGGTATCACAAACAACCCTCTATGAACTATGTTCATAGGATTTGATCGATATAGAAACCTTGAAAATTCATCTCCATAGGGGGGAATCATGGATATACGATAAATGTTTGGATTCATGGATTTGATTCACATTGTGTGCTTGATGAAGTGTATTTGTTAAGGGTCATATTTGGATGCAAAATGATAATTACGTGGTGGATTAATTTTTTTAATGGATTTCATAAAGTGGTCTGGTTTCTCCAAATATAGATCCACTCCCATCGAATGGTGTGATATGTATTTAAAAGGAATATATTCTCTAAAAACCTCCCTATGTCATGTGATCTCATATGAAGCACAAAACAACTAAGTAACCTTGATTCCATGTTGGATAATCCCCACCATACTATACATGACTTCCTTCCATGCATGAACTATGTGATATTAAAGGATGATCATAATTTCAAGGGGAACTTCCAATATAAAATGAGTATTATATCTTTACTATGAATGAATTATAACTAGGAAGGTAACACACAACGATACAAGTATATGTGTATATAAATGGAATATTTGGTTCTCAATATTAAAGATCACTACAGATAACTAACATTAAATAAAAAATTTTGAGACCAAAATGGGAGTGTATATCCACATAATGAATGTGTATGCAATTTCCCTTTACCCTTTTTCTTTAGTAGAAAAATTAATCAGAACATAAAATTACTAGAACATTTTACTTGTATGTCTATTTTGGATCCATGGGAAGTCAAATGGAAATCTATGAAATAAAATACAATCCTAAATATTAGCCTTAACTCCTAAAAGGTGTTTTATTATTTTATAATGTTCCCATAAGATATATAAAAATGGATTTCAATGATTTAGAAACAATTTTATCAATAATGGATAAAATACAAGGCCTACTCTAGGTGTGATGTTCTCACCACCAAATTATCATATTGGTTAATGTTGTGGTGTGATATAAATCTCTTGATTAGTTAGTAGTCAAGAGGTACATAAAGATACCATTTTCTCTTTCTTCTTTTGTAGATTTTAAACATGACTTATCTCATATAAGTGAAATAATTATCAAGAATTTCTTGGGAAACTTCATGGAACAAAAAAAATTATTCAAAGAAATTAACCCTTAAATTGGATTTGTTTGAAACAAAAAATATCATTAACGTAACTTTGTTGTATTAGTTAAAACTTTTATAGGGTTATGAAAATGTGTAAATCCCCGACCCTAGTTACCCGGAGTTGGTGCATTATTACATAACATTTGAATGATCACAAAAGATCAAGTCTCAAAAGACCGATTAGTTTAGTAGCCTTAGAAACACTCGATATATTCCTAAGTCTTACATTACATCATAAAGTAAAAAACTACAACAACATATTTTCTTCATATCACCTCATACTATCCCTGCAGATCATTCATAATTTACTTCTTCACATCCTGGGAAAAATTAAAACATTGAAAGGGGTGAGCTCAGATGCTCAGTAAGGATAACAATATAGCAGAAACTTTCATTAATAAGCTTAAACATTAAAGGAAATGTATAACTAAAACAAAATCCTTTTATACTTTAACTTCAACATAATATGGAAAAGATAAAATGAATTAATTCCATTTACATATTCACATTAATATTCTACTATTCGAATAATCACACGCAATATCAATAACCACTTTCATAATGATGGAATGCATAACGCCAGAATATAATAACCACATAGTCAAGTCCTTGTGCCTAGACTACAAATAAGATTTTTTCAAGGCCTCATTCTAAGACACTATTTTGTCTCATGAGTCCTACCGACGCATCGAGGAGCTATAGAAGGCTCCACCCATCACTTATTAAGTATAATGCATTCCTCATATGAACAGGTTTAACATAACATAAACATTCAACTAGCATACGAAATGTCCATAAACCAGGAATGGTATAAAAATAACACATCCATAGTCAAACATATTACAAAACCTTCAATACAATATGTAATTTTTTTATCATAATAAATAAACATCAAATAAGCTTAAAATCCATCAATGGATGTTGACATAGATGAAATCAAAACTACTTGAGAGAAATATATCATTTTTTGAAATCATTTAAAAGCAACATAATTATAAAAGAGAAAATTTACTTTGAAAATATTCTTATAAACTTGTAAGGGAAGATTTTACAATTTTATAACGGTGCAAAATAGTCTCACCCACCGTATAAGTTAAAAAAACATTCTTACCTTAATTTTTTCGAAAAGGTTAAAAAGGACCTTATTTGGAAAGCGACAGAAAGATTCATTTATAAAAATATAATAAAAAGTCAAAAAGGATATAAATTACATTAACCCATTGTATATAAAATAGTAATAATTATTTGAAAGACATTTTTAAGAAACATGGATGTGGATGATAATGAGGTCTCATTAGATAATTACGTATAAACAACCTCAGATAATGAAGAGATTCTGAAATAAACCCATACCTTGTACATTTACTTTTTTGAGGGTAGGTTAAACTCATGTATAATGGTGAAATAATTTTTATTAAATTATAAAAGAATCATTTAAATTAATATGATATCATATATGATCTTTTAACATTGCTTTGTTAATAATATCTTAGTATTATCATTGTTTCGGGTGTTATGTTACTCGTTTTATTTTATATGTTTTGTTGCATAAGCTGTGCTTGTTATGGATAGGTTCTATGTTATTAATAACTATAATGATATAAAGTCCTTAATCATTATTTTTAATCATTAAATGAGAATTAGTCTTGAATGGATACGATGGGGAATGAATCACATAGCGTTCGTGGAGACGGTAGTCCGTACGTACGCTCGAGCGAGACTATCATTCATTTGATATTAAAATGATATATAATTGGATGGTATATCATATATAAATAATAATTATCACTTATATTTATTATTTACATGAATTACAAATCATTATTATACCCATCCAAATAATAATTTATTGAATAACAATTACACCACGACGTAGATACGGTAAGCCGTACGTATGCACGTATGGTGACATGCCATTCAAAGGATGGATAGAATACTGAATATGGTTGTACCATATTTATAATAACATCACAGTATATAGAAGATACTGGGGTAATTATTTTAAAGTGGGAATAACAAAGAAAGAATATGTTGAAAAAGAAAGGAACTTGAAAGAGGGTGGTGAAAACATTACCGCTTCTTCGGGTTCTTCCTTTTGATTTGGTCAAAAGGGATTCTTATGTTGGCTTTAGGACTAAAGGAAGACCTCTATGATGAAGGTAGGGTATTTGAGAGAGTATTTGGGCAGAGGTTGGCCGAGCCCAATGGCTTTGAAGGTATGAATTTGAGGGAAGGCAGAGTGCCCTTTTATAAGAGGGGTGAGGGGCACCTTAGGAAAATCTAGAAATATTATTTTATAATAAATTCATATTCTGTTTCTAATAGCTCAAATGTGGATTATTTAAAGTTTATGTTAGGTATGGGTCGAAATCATTTCAACTAATAGATTTTAGACAAGATGGGGTAACTTTTTTAACCTTATCATTTATATTTAACTCTTAGTTAAATAGTTTGACATTTACCATGTCTCTTTGTATTTTTATATTATATAGTTAATAAACATACCATATACATCCAATAGAACCCCAAGTGCTTCATTAATGATACACCTATAATTATATATGTCTCTTGGGATAACCTTATATTTTTAGGAATTGAATATCAATTAATAATATAATATTTGTTTTAAAAACTCTTCTATGTCAATTTTGACACTATTTGGTATTTGATTTTTGTGAAAATCATAAAAGCATGATTACTTAGAACAAGAATAATTAAATCAATAATAACATGTGATATTAACCTATAAAATTATTTTAATTCATAAAAAGACTCAAATTACATTTATTTGGATATTTATAATATAAATTATTTTAATATTTCATTAATTATGTAATTACTGCATCACCATTGTGTCAAAAATAAATTAAATTATTTAATATCTAAAAATTATAATAAAATACGATTATGTAGGAAATATATTTATCTTTATAATTAATATTTAAAATAGAATTTATCTTTTGTATAACCCTATATTAAATATGTTTTAGTAATTAAACATTGATTTTATCTCTTTTAACTCTTGTTTGAATTAAATAATAATAAATGTCCTAATCTATTCCAAGTGGACATAAATGATAATATTTTATTCCTAAGGTTGTTTTTGGTCGAGATACACTTTTCCAATAGAATTAGGACATGTGATAGGGTATAATTAATATCATTTTTACCATTAATTACATATTTACTTTTAACCGTGGTAAATTAAAGTAAAAAGTTACTATTCACCAAAAAATATTTCTATCTTATCGATCCAAATATTACTCTTTGATATTAACCATGTCTCTTGGATTTTTGAAATTCCACTCACAGAAGAGGTAAAATTATGTTTTATGTGAATTTGTAAATTCTCCTATGAGGTGGGTAAAAGACAGTGAAAAGTTCAATAAAAATTTTATATATCATAAATTATTCTAAAATAACTACAATGAATTAAATTGAAATTATATAGGTATTATGTATATATTTTTAACTCAATTAAATTTAAATAAAATAAAAAATTATTTAAATAAAAATTTGGTTTTAAACTATGACTTAATGTTTTTTCACTATTCATCAAAAATTGAATGTTTTCAGAAAAATACAAAAAATTCACCCTAAGCTAATTTCGATATTCCGAATCCAAAAATGATGTCCATATTATAAGATAAAATTTATAAAATTTCAAAAATTGGGTATTACGGTTCATAACGTCTAGTTAGATTGGTTGTGCTGTGTGTTAGAACTCAAAGTTGCATACAACACACGCTACTGTATTATTCAAAGGGAAGCGTATTGTGGAAGCTTGGGGTGTTAAATTCTCTTCTCCTTCAAATAATTTCATCCTCAAAATTTCTAAAATACTACCGCATGAAAAGACTTTGGTGGTTCTTCATCATAAGATCCTCAGGTACCCACGTTGCCTCTTCCATCATATGGTTTCTCCATAGAACATTTACTAGACTAGTCATTCGGTTTCTCAGCACTTGTTCCCTTTTATCAATAATCCTAATGAGATCTTCGCAATAAGACAGATCGGGTTCCAGTTCTAATTCCTCGTATGTGAGTACTTGCGTTGGGTCAGGCATGTATTTTCTCAACAATGATACGTGGAACACATCGTGAACTTTTGAGATACTTGGCGACATTGCCAAACGGTAAGCTACAACCCCAATTCGTTCGAGAATTTCGAAAGGTCCAATGTACATGAGACTCAATTTACCCTTCTTACCAAAATGTATAACTCCCTTCCATGTAGATACCTTCAAGAAAACATGATCACTTACCTGAAATTCCAAATCCTTCCTTCGTTTATCAGCATAGCTCTTCTGCCTACTTTGAGCTGCTTTGATGTGGTTTTGGATTACCTTTACCTTTTTCATTGTTTCCTTTACTAGTTTTGGGCCTACAAGTTTTCTTTCACCAACTTCATCCCAACAGGTTGGTGTGCGACATCTCTTTCTATATAACGCTTCATATGGTGCCATCTGAATACTTGAATGGAAGCTATTGTTATAGGAAAATTCCACCAGAGGTAAATATTGATCCCACATACCCTGAAAGTAATGTGAGAATGATATCAACATGTCCTCTAAGGTTTGAATAGTTCGTTCTGATTGTCCATCAGTTTGGGGGTGGTAGGAAATGCTGAAACGAAGTTCAGTATCCATGGATTTCTGATGACTTTTCCAAAATCTTGAAGTAAAACAGGGATCACGATCAGAAACAATCGATAGGGGTACACCATGAAGACTCACAACTTCATTAATATATAGTCTTTCTAGACGTTCCAGTGGTAGATCTTCTCTTATAGCAAGAAGATGTGCTGACTTGGTAAGTCAATCAACAATAACCCATATTTCATCGTTCCTTCTAGTAGTCCTTGGTAATCCCATGACAAAGTCCATGGTGATATTATCCCATTTCCACTCAGGTATGGGAAGAGGTTTCATCACCCCTCCTGGCTATTTCCTTCCCGCTTTAACTTGTTGACAAACCATACATCTTGACACAAAATCATCAATCTCCCTCTTTATGTTGTCCCACCAAAAATGTTCCTTCAATTCTCTATACATTTTGGTGCTCCCAGAGTGTATAGAGAAATTGTAACTATGAGCATAATCCAACAATTCTCTTTTTAGATCAAGAATATCAGGAACACGAAGTCTCTTCTTGAATTTTAAAATTCCATCTTCATACACAATGTCAGTCAATCTACAATCATTCACAGCTTTAATCTTCTTTTTAAACTCTTCATCATCGGTTTGAGAACTCTTTATCCTTTATAGTAAATACGGTTTGGCAAAAATTTGAAAAATCATTGATGTTTGTCCTTCCATGGTTATTCCCATATCCAACATTACTAGATCAATGAAAATAGGATCCATCTCAATTCCCATCTTGTTCAAAACATCATGATATTTTCTGATCAAAGAATCTGCCACCTTATTTTCCTTCCTCGGGTGGTAGTGTATCATGCAATCATAATCCTTGAGTAGTTCAAGCCATTTCCATTACCTCATGTTTAGTTCTTTCTGTAAGAAAATGTACTTCAAACTCTTATGATCAGTATAAATCTCACATTTTTTCACCATAGAGATAATGCCTCCATATCTTCAAAGAAAAAATTATAGCATCTAACTCAATATCATGAGTATGATAATTTTTCTCAAGAATTTTCATTTGTCGTGATGCATAGTCAATAACCCTATCATTCTTCACAAGGACACAACCAAGTCCTTCCTTTGAAGCATCACTATAAATAACAAACCCATCATTCCCCGATGGTAGAGTCAATATAGGAGTATTGACTAATCTTCTCTTAATTTCTTAAAAAAATTGTTCACACTCTTTTGTCCAAACAAATTTAACCCCTTTACGTATGAGCTTCATTAATGTGTTAGCCAATCAGCAAAAGTTCTGGATGAAACACAGATAATAACCTACTAAAAAAATAAAACTGCGTCCCTCGGTTATACTCGTTGGTTCTGGCCATTCTTGGATTGCCTTGGTCTGAGAAGGATCAAAAGAGATTCCATCTTTAGAGAAAATATGGCCAAGAAAAGAAATCTCTTGAAGCCAGATTTCACACTTGCTAAACTTCCCATATAATGCATGTCTTCTCAGAGTCTTTAAGAAAATGCGCAAGTTATTTTCATGATATTTATATCTTTTTGAGTATACCAAGATATCATCAAGAAATACCACCACCAAATCATTGAGATATTCTTTGAAAACTCTATTCATTAGATCCATGAATATAGAGGGTGCATTAGTCAGCCCAAAAGGAATTACTATAAAATTGTAATGCTCATACCTGGTTCGAAATGATGTCTTCAGAATGTCGTCCTTCTTCACACACAACTGATGGTATCCAGATCGAAGGTAAATCTTTGAAAAGTATTGAGCTCCATGCAGTCAGTCAAATAAATCATCAATGCAAGGTAGGGGATACTTGTTCTTTATTGTTATAGCATTGATCTCCCTGTAGTCGATACATAACCACATAGATCCATATTTCTTCTTAACAAAAAGGATAGTAGATCCCCATGGAGAAACACTAGGTCGAATAAATCCCTTATTACTCATTTCCTATAGTTGTTTCATTAGTTCCACTAATTCCACAGTGTCCATTCTATAAGGGGTCTTTGATATGGGCCTTGATCCAGGAAATAAATCAATGGAAAACTCAATTTCTCATTCTGGAGGATGTCCAGGTAAATCTTATAGAAACACATATACATATTATTTCACAATAGGATCATCATCTATTTGAACATTCCTTTCCATACGCACAATTATTTCATTCTCTTCATCCCCAATAATTGAATTTAGTTGAGCCACTGGGGGTAGATCTAGGTAAGAATTAGGTGGTGGTGATTCTCCTCTAAATATAAGGTGTTCCTTATAATCATCATCAAAAATAGTAACCTCCTTATTCTTATAATAAATTTTTGCATCATGGTCCGAAATCCAATCCATACTGAGGATTATATCAAATTCAATCATAGGTATGCTGATGAGATCCGTAGATAAAAACATTTATGTGCTCTAATGGGGACTGATTCACAAATTTTTTTTGAAATGATACTTCCCTTAGGAATTTTAACTGAAAACTCCCTTGTTAAATCAAATTGGAAATATCTAAACTTAATTGAAAACTGGGAAGATATGAAACAATGCGATGATCTAGAATTAAATAATGCATTTTCTAAACTTGAGGAAACCATTAAATTACCTGCCACCACGTCTTTCGGAGCTTCTACCTCAACAGTAGTGATAACATAATCTTGGCCTTGATCCCTTGGCCTTTTCTGAGGTATGTTCCCCTGACTCTTAGGAAATTCATTTGCATAATGTCAAATCTTCCTGCAGTTTTACCATTGAACGTCAGCAGCTTCTTTCTTCCCCTTGCAATCATGAGCGTGGTGGCTTTTTTCACCACACTTGTAACAGACTCTCATTCCCTTTAAGAAAGTATAGGGTTGTTTCTTCCCACATTTAATACATGATGGATATTAAACATTTCACTTCTTCCACTTATTTCCATTCACATAGTGATCATCGTATCTTTTCTTCTCTTTCTGTTCTTTATAGTCGTAAGACTTTGTGAATTTTTTTCTGTCTCGAAAGCACATTAGGAAATGTCTTCATATGAAAAGAAGGATTGTGAGACGAATTCTCGATGGAGAAATGGTTTTAACCCATCAATAAAATGATCTATATTACTTCTCGAGTTACGTATATAATCTTCAGCATTCCTTGATAACCTTGTAATGTTAGCCTCATACTTTGCGACATTCTCATCCTCCTTTTTCTCAGACTCAGAAATTGCCTTTATATATCTGCTCGATGGTCACGAGGAATGTATTTTTCTAAGAAAATAACATTGAACTCCATCCATTACATATTTGATACTTCATCATCTTCCTTCGTGTTTCGTATCAATGACCATAATTGATCAGCATCTCCAGTGAGGTGATAAACTGCCATGAAAACATTTTCCCTTTCACTACTCCCCAAAGCCTGAAATATATTCTCTATGGAAGTTATCCATTTCTAAGCTACTAATGGATTTTTACTCCCATTATATGTTGGTGGATGTTGCCTCATGAAGCTATCTAACATTGATCCCCAACACTGCGAATCAGGGTGCTCCATACGGGTAAGGTTATTATTCATAACCTGAGTGAGTTTTCCTAGTATGGTGATTAGCTGATGAGCACCAGTTGCATCACCAACTCCACTATAATTATCTTGAGAGGGAGGGAAATACCTACATGGAGTGTGTGCATTGATACCATTTCCACTTCTTCCACTAGGTGCCATTTCTAAACAATGGCATACACTAGATTAGTTTATGAATCGTAATACATAAACGAAACATGTAAAACACTTAACAGTAATTGAATAGTTTATAGATATAATCCATAATCATAAAAATGTTTTCATTGAGAAAATATATACTCATAAAACCATAATAATGGTTTTTAAAAAAATTAGAATTATCCAAAGCATATCCCACGAGAGTATCGTAACCAAGAGTGCAGCAAGGCCCGTTTTCGTGCACCAGTTCCCATTCGAGTATAGCTCAAAGCAGCGTTTTCGGGTTTTACCACTAGGTACATCTGTGTCAGAGTCGCCTCTACCTTCTCGTATCCAGATAGGGATAGATTGCTCGGAAAAATCAAAAAATCTCTACAATACCAAAATTATAGGATGTTCCTCTATACTAATACTCAAAGTCCATCTTAGGTCTATGTGCTCTAATTAGAGTTTATCTAAATCTAGCTTCCAAGGTTTTTACTAAAATTCTTCTGATACAAACTGTAACACCCCGACCCCAGTTACCTAGAATCAGTGCATTATTACAAAACATAGGAAAGATCACAAAAGATCATGTATCGAAAGACCGATTAGTTTAGTAGACTTGGAAACACTAGATATATTCGTAAATCTTACATTACATCATAAAGTAAAAAAAAACTACAACAAAATCTTATCTTCATATTCCCTCATACTATCCATGTAGGTCATTCATAATTTACTTCTTCACATCCTGAGAAAAATTAAAACATTGAAATGGGTGAGCTCAGATGCTCATTAAGGATAACTATATAGCAGAAACATTCATAAATAACCATAAACATCTAAGGCAATGTATAACTAAAAAAGCCATTTAAACTTGAACTTCAGCATAATATGGAAAAGATAAAATGAAATAATTCCATTTAAATATTCACATGTATATTATACTAATAGAATAATCACATTCAATATCAATAACCACTTTCATAATGATGTAATGCATAATACCGGACTATCATAACCACATAGTCAAGGCCTCATGCCAAGACTACAAATAAGATTTTGTCAAGGTCTTTTTCCAAGACACTAGTTTCTCTCATGAGACATACAGATGCATTGAGGAGCTATAGCAGGCTCCACCTGTCACTTATTAAGTCCAATGCATTCCTCATATGAACAGGTTTAACGTAACATAATCATTCGTATTAAAACTAACATACAAAATTTCCACAAACCATGAATGGTATAAAAATAACACATCCACAGTCAAACATATCACAAAATGTTCAATACATTATGGAAGTTCTGTATCACAATAAATAAACTTCAAATAAGCTTAAAATCCCTCAAAGGATGTTGACATAGATAAAATCAAAACTATTTGAGAGAAATATCCCTTTTTTGAAATCATTTAAAAGTCACATAATTATAAAAGAAAACATTTACTTTGAATATATTCTTATAAGCTTGAAAGGTAATCTTTGACAATTTTATAATGGTGGAAAATAGGCGCACCCACCGTATAAGTTAAAAAAACATTCTTACCTTAATTTTGTCGAAATGGTTAAAAAAGACCTTGTTTGGATAGTGACAGAAAGATTCCTCTATAAACATCTTATTAAAAGTAAAAAACGGTATAAATGACATTAACCCATAGTCTATAAAATTGTAAGAATGATTTGAAATAAATTTTTAATAAACATGGATGTGGATGATAAAGAGGTCCCATTAGATAATTACGTATAAACAACCATAGATAATGAAGTGATTGTGAAATAAAACCATACCTTGTACTTTTACTAAGTTGAGGGTAGTTTAACCTCCTGTGTAATGGTGAAATAATTTTTATAAAATTATACAATAATAATTTAAATTAATATGATATCATATGTGATTTTTAACATTGCTTTGTTAATAATATCTTAGTATTATCATTGTTTCGGGTGTTAACTTACTCATTTTATTTTATATGTTTTGTTACATAAGCTGTGTTTGTTATGGATATGTTGTATATTATTCATATACAGAATTATTTCAAGTCCATAAACATTATTTTTAATAATTAAATGAGAATTAGTCTTCAATGGATATGACGGGCAATGAATCCCATAATGTTTGTGGAGACGGTAGTCCGTACGTACGCACGAGCAACAATATCATTCATTTGATAACAAAATAATTTATAATTTGATGATATATCATATATACAGAATAATTATCATGTTATATTTATTATTTACATTAATTACACATCATTATTATACCCATCCAGATAATAATTTTCTGAATAACAATTACACGATGATGTGCAGATGGTAATCCATATGTACACATGTATGGTGACTTGTCCTTCAAAGGATGGATAGAATACTGAATATGGTTGTACCATATTTATAATAAAATCATAGTATATAGAAGATACTGGAGTTATTATTTTATAATGTGAATATCAATGAAAGAAGAAGTCAAAGAAGAAAGGAACTTGAAAGAGGGTGGTGAAAACATTACCTCTTCTTCGGGTTCTTCCTTTTTATTTGATCAAAAGGGATCCTTATGTTGCATTTAGGACTAGAGGAAGGCCTCAAGGATGAAGGGAGGATATTTGAGAGGGTATTTGGGCAGATGTTGGCCGATCCAAAAGTCATTGAAGGTATGAATATTAGAGAAGGGGGAATGCCCTTTTATAAGAGGGGTGAGGGGTACCTTAGTAAAAGCTAGAAGTATTATTTTATAATAAATTTGTATTCAGTTTATAATTGCTCCAAAGTGGATTATTTAGAGGTTAAGGTAGGGATGTGTCGATATCCTTTCATCCAATAGATTTTAGGCGATTTTGGGTCACAATTTTAACTTTATCATTTATATTTAACTCTTAGTTAAATAGTTTGACATTTACCATGTCACTTTTTATTTTTATATTATATAGTTCATAAACATATCATATATATCAAGGAGAACCCCAAGTGGTTAATTAATGATACACCTATCATTATATAAGTCTCTTGGCTAAAAGTTAGATTTTTAGGAATTCAATATCAATTAATAACATAATATTTGTTTTAAAAACTATTTTGTGTAAATTTTGACACTATTTGGTATTTAAAATTTGTGAAAATCATAACAACATTATTACTTCGAAAAAACTAAATTAAATAAATACTAACATGTCATATTATCCTATAAAATTATTGGAATTAATAAAAAGTCTCAAATTACATTTATTTGGATATTTATAATATCAATTATTTTAATATTTCATTAATTAGGTAATTACTGCATCACCGTTGTGTCATAAATAAATTAAATTATTTAATATCTAAAGATTATAATATAATACCTTTATGTAGGAAATCATTTTATATTTCTAATTAATAATTACAATCGAAATTATCTTATGTATAACACTATATTAAAAATGTTTTAGTAATTGAACCTTGATTTCAACTCATTTAACTCTTCTTTGAATTAAATAATAATAAATGTCCTAATCTAATCCAAGTGGACATAAATGATAATATATTATTCCTAAAGTTGTTTTTGGTCGAGATAAACTTGTCCAATAGAATTAGGATATAAGGTAGGGTTATATTAATATCGTTGTTACCCATAATTACCATATTTACTTTTAATCATGGTAAATAAAAGTAAAAAGTTACAATTCACCAAAAAAAATTCCATCTTATTGAACCACATTTTACTCATTTATATTAACGGTGTCTCTTGGATTTTCTAAATTCCCCTCACAAAAGTGGTAAAATTAGGTTTTATGTGAATATGTAAATTCTCGTAGGAGGTGGGCAAAAGACGGTGAAAAGTTCAATAAAATGTTTATACATCTAAAATTATTCTAAACTAACTCAAATGAATTACATTGAACATATATAGGTATTATGTATCTATTTTGATCTTAATTAAATTTAATTAAAATAAATAATTATTTAAATAAAAATTTGGTTCTAAACTATAACTCAGTGTTTTTTCACTATTCATCAAAAATTGAATGATTTCAAAAAAATACCTATAATTCACCCTAATATAATTTTGATATTCCGAATCCAAAAATGAAGTCCATTTTGAAAGATAAAATTTATAAAATTTCAAAAAGTGGTTATTACTATTCATAATGGATAGTTTGATCGGTTGTGGTGTGTGTTAGAACTCGAAGTTTCATACAACACACACTATTGTATTATACAAAGAGAAGCGTACCATGGAAGCTTGGGGTGTTAAAAAAAGGATCATACAAGGTATTGTGTTCACCATGTTTTGGGTCATAACATAATGATTTGATTTAAATAGAGATTGAAATGACCTGATGATTTTTTAGGTCACCAAGAGGAATAATATACTCAAGGATTTTGATATATTAAGATAGTGTTTATGAATGACAAAATACCTAAAAGTGTTTTCCCAAATACTAGTATGATAGGGGTAGTGGAATGAATGTGTAATTGATACATTGATCAGATATATGACATAAATACATTACTATTTGTCTTGTGATAATGGGATTCAAGGAACACATAGTTCATGGAAGAGAGTCTATAAGTCGATCATGCTTGTACGTAAGTGATAAAAAATATATTTTTCCATGTTCAGGATTGATGTTGAAAAACAAGAATGAGATATTAAACCCATGCATGAATAACTCTTTGGAAAATTATCTCATAATTAATTTAATTACATCATACAAAATTGACCACTCGAAGTAGTTTAAGGAAAATAAGATGGACCATTTATTAATGGGTTTTAAGGTCTAATGAAGAGGAATTACCACCCTTAGTATAATCATATAAACTAAATTACATGGGGAATATATGGATTCACTATGTTTTTTCTAGGATTCCATACTCTGCGATAATAGCTCTATTATGCCGGTGAAAAAGGGTGGTCCCTATAATAATTATATATTTCCATATTTTCAGCCAAATTTTCCAATTTATTTGATTGAGATTACTATGAAATAGGAATATTAATTTCTCTTATGTCTCCCTTTGTGAGATTTTACAAGAAAACATTTCTTCCATTTCATTTTTTAATTATAAACCTTCACTTTTTCTTAGGTAATGTGAGGTGAATTCGTAGCAATAAGTGACTCAAATATTTCCCAATATATTAATTATAGGTTCTCCACATAGAAATTTATATATATACCTATGTGATAATTTTATGATATTAAAAGTTTAGACAATTTGTTTAGTTATTATTTTTAGAAAAAGACGACAAAAATGTGAGGTATTTGACATAACAGTATGGGGGAAGGAAAAATGAAGTGAATGATATCCCAATTACCCCAAAGTCCATCTTATAGATTGGTTCATGTAGATTAGGTTCATTGTTCTAAAACCAATTTTCTCTATGTATCATGGTCATTTTATGAGGTCTTTGTTCTCAAAAGGGAGCTTATGAGAGGAGAATCTTAACTCAGGGAATTTGTGTCTTCACAAAATATGCACAACAAAAATGAAATGACGTAATGGTAAAGATGTCATAATATTTACTTATAAATAGTAATTATAAAAGAAAGAGTAACATTAAGGTTATTTTAATATAAATTAATTTTTAGATATTTATAATGGTAGATAAATTCATAATATTGTCTAATTCAATGGGAAATTGAGACCACTGGGTTTAGTTCAACCATTAGTAATGGAGAGACTACTGTCATAGCGTTTGGGAATAGTTTATATAGATTAAGGGAGACCTTTTTATTGAGAAACAAACACCCTCATGGGATACATATTGGATAAAAATAATATTTTCATTCAAAATCAATTCCCAAAAGTGTCCATTACAATAATTGTGTCTATTTTACAAATATTTTTTGAATGGGGGAACCAAGAGGAACAATCAAGTAACTGTTGTTGGTTTCCATGAGGAGTATATCAGTTTAAGTAATTTGTTTGATTATTCAAACATCAAAAATGTGAAATAGTTTTATTGATAAAATGGTATTTAAAAATGGTGTGAGTAGCCTAAAAGTAATACCATCATGTATTAAACGTATTCTTCAGGTGAATGGATATAAAATGGAATTCTGAAGTACATAATCACTTAATGGTATAATCTTCTCAATGTGATGTTGTGGTCTTATTATGAAGTAAATAATTCCCATCAAATAACTTATTTTATGTTTCCTATGATATGTAAAATTTTATCAAACATTTTTTTTTAATAATGGTGTTTAGAAATCATAACATGAATTTTCTATGACTTTATGTCTAGAAACAATCATTATTTATTCTTCAATTTATTCGCTGTTTTTTTCTAATACCTAAAAAGTTATTTATTAGGAATCATATATTTGACTTTTTCTTGGTCCACCCTTTGATGGTAGTTATCTTAATAATATTTTGTGCCTCAATTGAATTTTTTATTATAGATTTGTAATTTGGATCATATAGGCATGAAGGTTTAAGGTAATATAGTTATGAACAATTGTGGATAAATTTTATGGTCTTATCGATTTTAAAAAAATATGATCTAGTCTATATGGTATAAAGGAACAAACATACCTAACATGAATGTAGTCTCAAATACAACAAAGATAACACCAAAGATAGGTTCACAAAATTTAAATTCCAAGATTATTGGACAAAAAAATGTTATGTACGTATTTGTTTGGGCATAGAATAAAATATCCAACCATAAATATGCATCCTGGGTTGGTAAGAATCAATCCAAAAATAGTTCTTTAAAAATTGAATCCATATATAGGTCTATATCACATGGGCAGAGGGGAAATTTTTCATTTTGGTATTGGATTCAAAAAAGAACAAAATCAATGGATTTTTTCTATGATATGATATTCAGTTATAATTATGAGTGGAGAATTTATCCCTATCATTGAATTATAAATATGGACCATATAATGAGTACAATTAATTGGATTAAGATTTTATTAGGGGAATGGAACACATAGGATAGACCACTCTGAAAAGTAAAATCTCTTATAGAATGCACCATAAATTGTGTAGTTTAACATCATGAGGCAAGGCTTGAATGAAATATACTTTAGGGTCATAAAATTATGACCATTATACATAGTTCTTTTCCCTGATCATTCACATTCATAAAATTAGATAACATTATCTTTATTTTGAGTGAATGGGAGTAGATAACATGAATGAATAAAGGGATAAAACACTAATAAATAGAGGATAAGTGATTGGGATTTTTTGGTTGGGACCATAATAGTAGGTCTATTCATCTTTATGTATCCTGAGGTAGTAGGAAACAAGCCTCACATATTTCTCATTAGGGTGAAATTTGGTCATTGGTTAACCAAACCATGACACTAGGGTTTGTTAGGATAACCAAAAGAATTAGATCATCAAGGGAAGAATAAAAGTCCAATATATAGATTGAGCTCTTATATAGGGAATATATTTTTTTGAATTTGGTGTGATTGAACTGAACACTCTAAGATGTTTTAGGTCATGCTATATGAACCACATCAAATATTTTATAGTGGTGTGGGGTATAATTTTGATTCTTTGAATTTATATTAATAATTATTATACTAATAAATCATGTATATTATGATCATTAGACTAAGATACTCTACTATAGAGTTTGTAAATCATAAGGTTATAAAATATATATACATTTCTAATCAATTTTAACATTGGGTTTGTAGATGAAGTAAATAATTCTTTCAAATTTCCGAATCTAATATAATAAAATGATGACTGGTGGTAGTAGGTTGGCTATTAGTAATGGAGAAAATAATGCCACACCATTGACATGAAATACTTTGTGTCACACCATCATGAACTATATAGGTTATTTAGACTAGAGTAATATACTCTAATTAATGTGATGTGTAATCTAAATCACATAGGAAATGTATTGAGGACTTCAGATATAATTCTGGTTGCTTGTTCATTTATTAAGATCATATTTTATTGAACTTGTTGAGAAATTTATGTTCTTACAGGATAGACCATAAGTTAAATAATTTATGATTGTCTATTAAGGACCTCGTGTCATGTAGTTTTGGGTCATGAGACTATTGCCTCATGTCAGGTCATTAAATGTTTTTATATAGGGATTTAGATTTCATATAATTTAAGGTTATAAAACTTGGACCAATATATAATGATATTTATGAATATCTAGAACATATACAACAGAAACATGTGGGATTATTAAAATGAAAGGGTGTCATTGGACACCATAGGGATGTTGGGAAAAACAAACACAAGTATAAAATAATGTATAATGAGGAATTTTCATATATAGTATGTATCATAGAGTATTTATTATAATACCCATCACAAACAAAAAGTCTCAAATACTATAAATATACTCCTTAATATGGGGAATTTATTCTTCGCATAGGTTTATGAATAAGTAACAAAATGGTGGGATTATTATACTGATATTTTGTAGATGTACATAATTAGGGTCTCATGAAATGGACTAATCTATGATGTTTAATGTCATTTATTATATAAAACATAACATGTAGTTTTTCATTATGAAACAAGAATATATTTGTCTTTTAATTTAAGGTTATATGATATGGAAAATTTTAAGGTAGTTTAATTTCATTTAGAGTGGACTACTAATTCTTTTTATATTGTATGTTAGGTATGGTGACCTTATGTTTGAGTGATAAAAACATTCATTCATGTTTCATGGGTATTAATATTCTCAATCTTCTGTAGGCCATAATTTTTGTTCTTCCAAATCCAATAGTCATATATAAGAAATCCTTCAATTTGGATTCAAAAAATATAGTGATATGTAAAATAATTGTATTGTTCATTAATAAGTTATTCCACAAGTATCATGATCTCCATAAGATCTATATTTTTGTTCTCTAGAAAACAAGTGAAATATTTCTCAAAAAGATCAAGCGGAAATGAATTTAATTTTTTCATCTATTACTAAGAGTCTCGAAACCATGATTATTTCACATATTTGTTATGTTCTCATCATGATTTTCACATAAATAATGAATATTTTTGGGTATTTCTAACTCCATTATCCCATATTACATCTTTTTATGGAGCCAATCCATAATGATAAAACACATACTGATTTTATGCCCTCATGATTGAAGTTATGGGTAGTAATTAACATGTTTTCTCAAATATTCCTCTTAATTTCTCATAATAATTTATTGATTAATACTAAATCTCACCATGGTAGAGATAAAATAATAGGATAATTTTTCTAGATTAAATAAATACACATTACTTCATCTATTATTGAGAGAAGGAAAATAATACTAATTTCTATATGTTTTATAAATTGATGGATATGTATGGGAATATCATTTAATGTGAGATTTTAGTGGTACATTAATATCAATCAATTTAGAGTAAGATTTAGAATCTTTTGATAATTGTTACATCGATTATTCCCCCTATAGACTTGAGATATATGAAAATATTACGGTCTATGTGGTGATTAAGAAGGTTTAAAGATGTATGAAATACACATGCTGACGGTGTGGAATATATGGAAATTCCATGAATCATGTGGAATATGGTAATCCACTATATAGATAACCTATAAAATAGGAATCTATCATTTCACCATAGATAAAATGACCCTAAAGATAATTTATGATAATACTATGGAGTTCTAAATTTTTCTTCTATAGTTGAGTGATTTTTTATTTAAATAAAATGGGATTATCAGCTTATAGGGAGTGATTAAAAGAACAATTGATAAAAACCTTTCATTTCTTAATGATATGATAGGAGGCTGGTGATGGGAGTTCTAGTGTGGTCACTAATGGCTTTATATACTTTTAAAACTAAGAGAATTATATATCAATATTGAGTTATGAGGGGTTGAAAGGACTATGAGAACCTTCTTTAGAGGTAATCATGTAATCTATAGGTTCTTTTTCTCTACTTATACTAGTAGAGGATAGAAAAAATTGTCGAGGACCATAAGATTGTATAAATATTTAATCATCACTGCCCGGTGTGAACTAATCAAGGCTCAGTGAATACTATTCAGAACATACTAGTACAATGTTGATGGAAATAGATAATCCCATTAAGTACAACTCTCAGTTATTAGCAATATTGTTCTCCAATTGAACTGAGGAAAACTCGTGCTTCTTACCAGAAGCGTATCTCATCTAGTGTGATAGTTCTCATTGTCATAGTTAGTTGAAAAGTGATTAATATTTTTTTGGGGTTAGTTCTCATTATCATTCATAGGGGGACAGTTTATATTCACTAATTTAGTGATACAACACCCATTGGATGAGTTGGTGGTTCAGTTCCCATTATAACATTTGTGGGGGGATGTTCACATTCTCTTATTTGCCGAGTCTTTTTTCTTTTCTTCCAATTATTTGGGTAAAGAGTGTATTAGATTGTAGACTAGTTTTGGAATCCATATGAACCCCTATTTCTCTTGATCTCTCTTAGGATGAATTTTTTGTATCTTAAGAGGTTGAGAAATATAATGTGTTGTGGTAAAAATGTAGAGGGTATTGTGGCCATGACTGTTTGATTTAGTCATGACTTACTAAATCCACATTATGCACTATGTTTTTGATTATGAGGTCATCAATGTTTTTTGTGTTCCCATATTGGGAATCATCTATATCTTCTCCTCTATTAAGAATAATAACCATACCATATGTCATATTCACCTTGGGAGAATCCAACAGTATGTTACCATCATTGGCTATCTTTTGGAGTAGATCTTTAAGGATGAAAAATTCATGGATAGTAGACCCCACATTCGATGATAAGGGATATTATTTAGGGAATAATTAATCCTTTAATTATCTTTTTTCTTAATTTCTAGTAAAATAATTAGGTTGTTCTCTAATAAAAATATAAAGTTCCCTAAAACCAGCTTTTTTGTGAAAAATAAAGTTTATACTTTCTAATTTCAATCCCATGTCACCTCAAACTTTTTAATTGTAGATAATAGAGGTTGTTTCTAAATTACATGGTTTCTTATTCATAATGTTTTTGAACAATTATATATTTCAATAGTTCAAAAAATAACATCCTCTAGAAATTATATTATTGTCACGAATTCTTGGAACCCACCAAGATGCCTCATAGGGTGACCATGGTTGAAGACTCAACCTATATGTTTTCCTCATAGATCTCTTGTAATAGTTATTTGGAATGTTGTAAATCCACATATTATATAATAAGCTTCCATGTTATAATAAAATCCATAAAAATATCATTCTATTACTTCTTATAGTTGTAGAGGTCAAAAATAATTGTTTTTCTCATTTCATAGCCAACTTGAAAGAAGAAGTTCTGATGGAAATCTACCAATCTTATAAAACACCCAACAAAAATATTTTCTTACAATGGAAATATAGTTCTATATAACGTTTAAAAAAATAATATTATCTTGGATACCACTTTCAGATCAGGTGTTTCTAACTTGTACCAAACAAAAAATAAAAATGTGTCACATGATGCTCTATGTCTCTCATTCCATCAATATTCTGATATTGGAATTGACAAAGTTGGGCAGTAGAGGAGTAATATATATACACTTGAGATACAACATTCTACATGGTTGTACCAACACACAATGACATTATATAAAATATATCTGACTAGTTATCATGTCCATCAATTCCTAGGGAATCACAAACTATGTTGGACTTATTTGAATTTTCATAATTAAAAGCTGATATTCCTTTCGCAATGGGAACTCTTGATAATAAATTTTAACTATAGTCACATGTTCCTATTTTCATGATATATATCTAATTATGTACCTAGATTATTCCTTTATAGGATAATAACTATCCACTTATTGATGAGGTTCAATTGAGGAAGGATTAATAGATGTAATCTGATGACCATACTCAATGCATATGTTACCCTAAAGCATACCATTATTTATCTACTATATAAATTCAATTTTATCTTTAAAAATATATATTTTTTCTTTTACCTAGATGGATTCAACATTTTTATGTTATTGGCATGGTGTATAATTTCCCCTCTAAAATAGTATCATTGTTTTTTAAATCAATTGATTCAAAACTAAAAACATTTATTGAAGAAATACCCACGGAATGAAGGATAAATTAAATTAAAGGAGTAGTATCCCTGAAATTTGTGATTCCCTTATCAATTAAAGATTTTTTGGATGATTGTAGGGTTTATAATTCCTCCCTCCCTATGGGTCGGGTTTTCCCATGGGATCTTATACTCATTAAATCCAACTATTATGAAATCCAAATATTAGTGATAGTGGTGATCTAGAGTTGACCTCGAGCCACTATCAGGATATATTGATAGACTTGGGGTGTTGGAAATTTAAATGATGCTGACATGCTATAGTGTTTCCATGGTAGGTATCCCTCATTGATCTATCCTTTGGGATTCTTTTGTTTTGGTTATTGGGGATAGAGAATCATCCTTCATAATTTCTTATATAATTTGGACTGAAAGTTTTTGATGATAACCATAATGAATAGGATCCCTCACATTAGACTTTTAGATGGTTTCTATATGTGTAAGATGATCTCATACACCCCCCTATGATAAAAATTGTAGTAAGTTTCTTTCTTTTGGGAGAGACTCCCAAAGTAGTTTGATGTTGATACAGGGGCCCCGACCCCCTATTTTCAAATCTACATAGAGTTTCCCTTCATGGAATTGGACATTCTAAATGGGAATGTGTTTTTTACAAGGATTGAATTTTCCTTTCATAAATAAATTCATGAAAAATTGCATTCATCATAAATTTCTTTTTTGAAATAGGATAGTGACAGTGTTTGTTGGTGCCTCAGTGATGATTCAGTGGAAACAACATCCATGGTATAGGATCAATGGGGAATGGGATGATGGTTCAATGAATTTATCACTACTGCATAGTGTTAGTTAAACTAGCTATAGATCCTAATATTTTATGATATGATCATCAGAGTTACCATTAGGAATCGTTCTATCAATAAGAAAACAATAAATATTGAATCTATAATAATAATAATTACCAATTAATCATTACATTTCATAATAAATGATTCATGTTAGGTTGATAATTTTTTTCAACACACAATTCTGCAGGTGGCTTGATTTATGCCGACACAGACCTAGAATCTAAATACATGTTATCATTGGAATTTTACTTGTGATTCTTAGGTTGTACAGTGTCTAATTATATTACATGTAGTGATCATATTTCATTTTTATGGGGAATTATTACGTACTTAATTTCCCTATTATAGATTAAATATGTATTCATGAAGCCTTCCTAGTAACATTAGTAATGCTACTAGTTACCTATAAGAAATCAATTGGATGAAAAATTGAATTTGAAATCAAACATCACATTCAAATTTTATTTTCTCCCATTTGATCTATTTATTTTAATATTATTTAATTTAGAGACCAATATGTTGATACTAAAGAGTTTATGACCATCTAGGGAGGAATTAGGATCTAGTGGGAGAGGGTAAGAGTTGTTATGGAGTAGGGACCGGGCGTACGAGTAAGATTTACAATGTATCTCTAGAAAAGGAATCATGAACCACATATTTAAGTTCCAAATAATTAGACATGATATACCTTTTATGGAGAAGTTAAAATGACTATTGTGGTTCCTTTTAAGGCCATGTATTCATGGCCAAGTAATGTGCATGATATGTTTGTTCTACCATGACACATTTCATTGAGTTTAATGTCATGTAGAATTTATTCCAACGTGAAAGTTATGTTGAAATGGTTATTTTGGGACAAATAAATGAGAAACAAATTTTTGTTCATTCAATTCGTTTGTTCAAAAATAGAAGAGGGTATAGTTGGGGTTTACACAAAGTAAGAATCCAATATATGGATGTCCAACCCTATGAATTTTGGTAATATGGTAGGGAAGTGAGAATAGAAATGTTAGATCTTACACTTTATAGGGGGCTTAAATATATATATTATGGTATTGGGGTTGATCCTCAAAGAATAATCTTATATATACAAGTTAATAAAAATAAAATTCCACATATTTAAGTTTCATAGATTGAGGTTATGTTTCAACAAGATACCATGATATTTAGAATTGTATAGTATATATGGTTGCATCATGGAATATGTGAAAAAAGGAAGTTGTATGGGAATTTTGAAATGGGATACCCTTTGGGTAGACTATAGAGAATGATCCATGTGCATGTATTTTTGGAATCATAGAGGAGTAACTCAAATCAGTTTATTTCAATGAAATCACTTTGTGTATCACCAAACAAGGTTCTTAAGGAAACAATGATGAATATCTTGACTCATGGAATTAATATAGGGCTTACACATGAGATTACTATTCTAGTTTATGATTATTATTGGTAACTAAACAATATGCTTCCCCCACAAGCTTATTAACACTGAGAGGGGGTGAATCTGAGAATGTTGAATTTAAAACATTTCCCTTTGTGATTTTTTTTCATTATTAAAAATACCTTCATCAGTTATTCATTTAATAATATATAAAGTAAAATGAAAACATTATAAAAGACAAATCAATTATTCATGGTTCACCCTAATTAGGATAATTCAATTAGCATAAAAAAGTAATGTGATAATATACCAAAATCACTAAAGTGAATTAGTATAACAATTTTCTACGTAGACTCACTATCCCTCCTTGTTCAGTGGAAACCAATTTTAAAAATATCACTAATCTCTCTACTAAATATTACTCATTAATCATCCATATATATACATTTATGATTTGAATTATTTTTTAATGCACCATAATTGGTGTTTCTTGGTGCTCTCCATTCGTCCAAATGATGAAATTGTATTGGACATTGACAGTGTGGAAAAATCCCTTGAGGTTTATACAATATCCCTATTCATGGAATCTATTCACATCATTCAAACAAACTCTAAAATTAATGAAACTCCAAACTTTCATGACGCTCCCAAAAAATCATAAAACTCATAATCAATATCAAAACACATTTTTTCACAAAATTAAATTTCTTTTATTTATAAAACTAATTCTCATGAAATTGATTTTTGGGATGATATATGTTTCCATAATCCTTATGTGAAAATATACCTTATATATTATCTAAGTATTTCACTCTTCAATTGAATTGTGTAACGTCCTATTTATAGGTGAGGATTTTTATTCATACATATTTTGATGCCTATAAAACATGACGCCATCATTGAATATTTTTTATGGAAACTCACTATATTTACACAAAATCACTTCTTCAAGAACTGGTATCATGAAGCTCTAGTTTAATTTACACTTCCAAATATTTTTTAAAGTGTATCCATTGAATACTTTTCAATGAGAATACTTTATACAATGATATTAAAATAAATTTTTAACTTGAATGAAATAACATCCCCCTCTTAAACTCTATCAATACTATTTCTCTTTCCTCAAATATGGTGTAATATATTATCAAAGGAAGTCTAACAACTTTTTCCTCACGACCATTGAAAATTTAAAAATGGTTGTAAATTTATTATTTAAACTATTTATAACATTATATTGTTATTTATTTTTGATCTTGTACTATTGAAACTTCAATATGATATATGGATTTTCATATTTAACTTTTAAAATTATTCCATTAAATTTAACATCCCCACTAATTGTTTCTATTTATATAATTTTTTCATCATGATCAACTCTACAATATTTATTTATTTTCACTCTCAAAACTTCTATTTATTATAGAGAAGATTTTATATCTTTATTGAGAGATAATCTCCCTTCAAATTCTTCACCATCATAATCCCCTGCTTCCATTGTATATGAACTACTAATGAAAATCATGAGAGTATATTCTCAGTAAAAAAATTTGTTTCTGATGCTTTCACCGGGGGTGTGCATCCATCTGTGGAGGAAACACAGCTGTTTCCCTGCATTCCCGCTTTCCAAAGGTGGGTGGCATCTGTCACTTATTCAAAGATGTTTTCCCATTGATCAAAATAGGATGATGGGATGTCAATTCCTCCTTCTGTGGATTCCTCCTCAAAACTCGTCACATAGTCTGGGTATCCCTTATAGATTTATGATGTTGTTCTTGAAACTCTTCCTAGTACCATATCTTTGTGGACACTAGTTAATTACACTACTTCTATCAGGATATTCCTTGGGGTATAGTCAAGGAAGAACCCTTAGGTAAGGGGAGTAGTCACATTCGACATCATTGGCGTGTCTGGGCACTGGGACACTAGCGCGTCTGGGTTTCTTCTTCTTATTATAGGGCTTCATGAGGGCACAAAAGCCCAAGGCATCCCACATTTAATGCGAGGAATTATATACCATAGTCATGTTTCTGAGGTTTTCTGCATCTTCCCATGTATAACAAACGGTATGCCTCAAGTTTAACGTCCAATGAAGATGGATCGGACATATCATAACACTAACTCGAGTGGATAAAATGGGTGCAACCCCTGGAGGGAACACTAATGTCGGGTCCAATGTATGGTTGACTTTCAGGTCACTATTGAGGGAATGGGGAATGAGATGGCATGATTTCACCAGGATGTGGCTTCCTGGATAAGAATCAGGATGGATGATGGAGTGGTTGTATGAAGTGGATGGTGAATGGGATGGAACTGTCACGAGGATGACGATGGTTTTGGGCTTGAGCCTCGAAGAGGCTTCTTACGTATCCCCATGGTCGGGAATCAAAGTCCACGTAGTTCATCTGATGACAGTGTACTGCCAATTGGGGTTTTCATTGGCTTAACATTGGATGGGGACACAATGGCTTACTTCTAGATAAGAATGTCAATGGCTTATAGCAGAATAGGATCACAATGGATTACCACTGATTGAGGTCCCAACGACTTACCGCCGGATGGGGTCGAACTGACGTGAAGATGGTCAGGATGACTGGTGGATGGTGGGATTGATCCTTAGGGAGGCTTCCTACATACCCCACCTTGGCAAGGGTCAAAGATCACGTAGTTCATGGTAGTGTTTGGTGGAAAACGTCTTACCACAGACAAGGGAACAATGGCTTACCGCCAATTGGGGTCAACTGCTCAACGTCATGCAGGACGGGGGAGAACCGACATGAAGGTGGTCGAAGAGAATGATTGTTGGGATTGAACCTCTTGGAGGCTTCCAACATACCTTGCCTTGGAAAGGATCAGAGGCCATTTAGTTCAGGTTTTGTGGGGCTTAAACTCTTGGATGCCCAGTGTGTTGGTGAACTGACGTGAAGGAGGACCTGGGGTCCAATGGGTGGTGGGCTTGAACCTTGTTGAGGCTTCCCACGTACCCTTCCTTGGAAAGGATTAAAGACCACATAGTTCAGGTTGTGGGAACTGACGTGAATATGGTCGAGACCAATGGGTGGTGGGCTAGAAACGCATGGAGGCTTCCTACGTACCCCGCCTTGGAAAAGATCAAAGACCTAGTAGTTCAGGATGGTCAGTGAACCAATGTGAAGGAGAACATGGGGTCCAATGGTTGGTGGGATTGAACCTCCTGGAGGCTTCTTACATACCCTGCCTTGACAAAGATCAAAGACCTCATAGTTTAGGTGGTGATATGGGGCTTACACACTAGGCTGCCGAGAATGTATTTCATGGTCGATGCTTTCTCTAAGCCCATGTGAGTCATGCTCGGTGTGAGAAACAAGAGGCAGTAAAGACCTGACGATCACGTTACAAATGGTGCATCTGTGAGATGTGAAGTGGGGCACACATGTGGTCACATCCCAAAGAGAAAATAGGGGATTATGCATGGTTATCATCCCGAAAGGGTTGGGAATTACTCTGGGATGGAGGCCCAGTGGTGAAAAAGCCCAGTGCAAGAGGGATTTGGCACAGAATAAAGGAGGGTCGGGGATGCCTCCTCCTGCAAGAAAAGTTAGGGGCTTACACCAGGATGGTTTCCCTTTCCCCATGTAGGATTCATTGGGGGAAGTCATTGTTTAACATCATGTGCCGAGAATAACGATGCAAGGTAGTTTAATGTCTTGTAGCTCAGAGGTGGGTTCACTTCTCTCCCCTAGGACTTACATAACTGGTACCCTCTACACCTTGGGGAAGAGAGGGGATAGGCAACGCCGTGACTAGGGGATTTCAGGGAGCGAACCATTTGGGGGTCCATGTTAGCATGGCTATGCGAAGAAGTAATAGCCATTAGCGTGCCTATGTGAAGAAGCATTAGATGAAGCAACGGAGTGGGAAGTGGTGTCCAGGGTACTTTGTAGTTACTTCGTATGAACCTAGGAGGTTGCACGGGAGAGGGAGTTGCAGAGCAAAGGGGTTTACGGGTAGAGTCCTTGTAGAGATCTGGTGCTCCATGTAATGGAAGGGCTTCGTGAAGGTGTGGGATTCACGATGTGATGTGGCCTAGCCTATAAATAGGGCATAGGTGCATAGAAGAGATGCTTCTCGAATTGTAAGGGTATTCGTGATATTAATCCCTATGAAGCAGGGGTGCCTCACGAAGCAAGGTCCTATAACGAAATGTCCTCCGTGAGGTTCAATGACTCGACCTTAGCATTTGAGTCACGTGTCCATGGGGGGTGCTTCAGGAAGCATAAATGCTCCACGATGACCCAACTCCCTGTGAGTATCTCCTTCCATCGCGAAGGCCCGTGGGCTTCACAAAAGGCATCCATCTAAAAATAGGAGTGAAAACAAGGAAGAGTGGAGGCACTTCGCGGAGAAAAATAACCTTGAGTAGTTCATGGTTCATAGAGCAGAAAGTTCTTTGTGATTTGAGAGCCGGGAAGAGGAAAGGTCGGATGATCCATACTTTCGGCTATGGGGGAGGCCGGTATTTATAGGCAAAAGGCGCCACTGAGCAGTGCGTGCTTGGCGCGAAGATGGATTCCACTCCGTAGTGGGCTTGCGAACATCAAAGGGGCTCACGGAGCATCCCACCTCTAGGCTTCGCGGTAGGCTCACGAACTTCATTGGGGCTCACGGAGCATTATGCCTTCGAGATTCGTAGTGGGCTTGCGAACATCAAATCTTCTCTTAGATCATCCTTCCCTCGTGCTTCGCGGTAGGCTCGTGGGGCCATGGTGCTCAGTGAACGGTCTTCGTGAGGCAGTTTCGGTGCATTTCTTATTATCCTTATCCCTTCAGATTTTTGGTGCCAACAAATACCCCCCTTAGACTAGGAGATAAGTAGAAATCAATGGTCAATGTCTGAGGGTCAAACACCAAAATTCCTCAGTCGTTTCGCGAAGCTGGCTCGCGAAGGAGGATCACCGAGTGGGAAAGTGACGGGTCGGTTGGGCGCGCCATGAAGCTTTCCATGGTCAAGACACACTGCAAAGTGGAGAGGGTCATCGCCTATAGATAGAGGGACTGACTTCTCTTCTGTCCTTTCTCTCATTTGCGATTTTTTCTTTTAGTGATCTCAATTTTCCAAGCTCCGTATACTCCGCGATTTGATCTCTGCGAATCGGGCCTTCAGCTTCACGACGCATAGCGAGTCTTTGACTTTGCATCTGTATGCTTCACGACTCCGCATTCAGAGGCCAAAGCAGGGCTCCCTGAACAGACTTCATGAACGCACTCCGCAAACGAGCTTTGCGACTGAACCAAAACAATCGACCCACCCTAAAAGACTGGATGGCTCGTCATGAAGCTTCCCAAGGGGTCCTTGCGGATGCTGCCCGAAGGGACGAGATGGAAAACAATCTCAGTTTAAGAGAGCTAGTTCATAGCCACTTTGAACATGGTTATTTAATAGAGCGTCTATCTGAGATCCATAGGAACTACCCATTATACAGGAGGTTTCCTTTGTATGGATTTGGGCTGAGGGAAGATGTCTTCATCCTAGAAGGGAGTCGGGACGAACCAGCTTACCAGATTAGGAGCACGCCTTGCTATCGCCGATGGTTCAGGGTGGCTGAAGGCCATGCCCAGGAGGACATCACACCTTTCATTGATGACTGATTATAAAACCACCTGAAAAACATTTACAGGAAGGAGTTACAGCCGGAGACATCTTCCTACATGCATCGGACGATATTGAAGGCAGCTCTAGGAAACCCGGAGATGGGGTGGTCTGAGGAGTGGGACTTACGCCAGGGCAGATCCTTTAGAGATGATTGGGCATGGGCCGACTGCGTAGGCACCTCGTGTGAGGAGTTTAGGGTGGATCTAAGAATATTGGGCCTCTATGAGGAAGCTTGGGCATCCCAATTTCACATCTACTAGCCGAAGCAGCTGATGTCGAAGCTATTTAACAGGTGGTCATCGAGTACCAACACATTCCATTTTCACCACGGGGAAGTCGACATCAGTTTGTGGGATGTCCACCAGATCTAGGGGTCCCGATACTGGGGGATTTGCATGAAGAATTCCTCCCCATTATGAGTGTGTGGGAGGACCCAGAGCAATTTTCTCCATTGGCGATGGCTTTGATAGATTTTGCTAGGAGAGGACAAGGAGGCGGTGAGGGATGTCCATTTCAAGTAGTGGTTAAAATAGTTCCTAAGATTCTCGGAGAACAGACCGTTTATAGCGAGGCCTTAGACTTGCCCGAAGGGGGCCCAGAGTCAAGAGCACTCATACTGGTGACTTTTGGAGGATAGCTTGTAGAAGAAGTGTGGATTTAGCGTCATCACCAAACAATAACCGATAGTCAGGATGACAGCATTCATCATGGCTCTCATTTGTGGTTGGATCTTACTAGTGAGGGACACCAACAAGGGAGTGTGGCCAGGCACATTCATTATAGCATCCGTGTTGGGGATAGGAGGGTGGTTCAAGCTCGGTATCCCGATGCTCACCAAGATGTAGAATATATTGTGGAATATCAGTGAGGGAATGAGGTTGTAGAGAATAAGTGGTCCATTACACATCCTGTATGGGTGGATATCGGCACACGTCAGGGGGCTTACGAATACCCAATCCCTATTTCCCCTCTAGGATCAAACTTCCACCCATCCTTCCTGAATGCTACAGGGAGATTTCCAGCCAATTTGACCGCACCGTCGATTCTGAACCAAGTGTGGAAGGTGGAGGAGTTCAATTTTCACCTTTTTCTGTTGCTGACATGGGTATTCACTGATGATGGCCGGGGAACATAGAATCACTGTGCCTATATCCTGGCCTTTTGAGGTGGAGTTTTGGTGGAAAGGGTAGATCATGAGCCTCTCTGTGAGCCGTACACCCCGCACCTATTTTCTTGCAAATTTCGGTGCATGCATCGACTGACCCTGCAGGCCTATCTTGGGGTGTGCTACGAGGAACACCCATGTGTGATGAGGAATATGTGGCTTATGTTCACACGGGATGATGAGAAGATGAAGAACCAGCTTCCCCCTCTGACCGTTGTTGTCGGGCTAGTGAAGGAATATTCCCAGAGTTGGGAGGCGGCCTACCCGGGGGAAATTCTGAAGAAACCAACCATTCGATTTGATGATGGCATGCCTCCCAAACCTCGGGGTCGAGGTAGAAAGGTATCATAGGAATCTCATGTTTGCGGGGATGCCGTAGTGGCAGGGCCCACACCAGTTGAGGGAGAGGCGGCAGTGGAAATGGACCTGGTGGTCCCATAAGGGAAGAACCATCATAAGGGGAGGCCACCTAGAGGGTTTTGTAGAATATACACTCAGGCTCCAGTGAAGTGGTTGCGCCACATTAATATGCCAGAAAATGTTGTCTTCCCGGAGGCCTGAGACATTTGGGAAGTTAACCGGAAATTCCTCAACCTGTCGGAGATGTCGCAACATCTGAACTGTTTTGGGATGGATTTGTCAGGGATAAGCCCTATTAGGGCCAGCTCTGAGGTATCTCAGGCGGAGGCGGAGCAATACATGATAGATATGGAAGACTTTGTGCACTCCCGAGGTACCCTGCGTCCGATGAAGGATCGGGTCAAGGTGTTTATCGACCACACCACTCCCCCGCAATTTTCAGCTACTAACATAAGGGAACGGTTCCCTCTATCAGATGAATTATATGAATCCTCCTGGGTAGACGAGGCTAAGAGTGGGAGCTCGTTGAAGGAGGGTGAATTCGGGGATCAAGACTCAGATCTTGAAGAGTTTTTCGAGGCCCTTGAGGTGAAGACTCTAAAACCCTTCTATTGAGACCACTTTTAGGTCATTCTGGACTCCTTGATAACATCTAAATTATGCAGGAGGGCCTTGTGCATAGAGCTCATTCTCGCCCTTCAAGAGATACAAACGCAGGACCTTCGGGGTCCACACCTGCTGCTGGGGAGATCCTCATGTCTGGCAGGGCTAGAATACTCAAAGTGGATTCCAAATATTCATACCTTCCTAAAATATATGGGGGGCATGATTTGGGGTCCCTATGAAATGAACCTAAGAACAAGACTGAGAATTTGATCTCTGTATGTATCCTCTACCAAATTTATGACTGTCATCCATCAACCATGTTAACTGATGTGCATGCTCCCTTTTTGGTACGCACATTCCTCTAAATGGTGTGGGTTTCCTTGTTGAGGTCGTTCAATATCCTTGGAAGCACCTTTCCTTGGTAATTCTAGTGACTGTGGAGGTGGAGGTCCAGATTGATCAAAAAGTGGCACTCCCGATCACCAGTGGGACTGTCAGGGAGGTTGAGCCTGAGATCATTGAGGTGGGGTCTGATGATGAGGATCATTTGGACAGCCCGAGTACTGCCATGCCTGATCAAACACCAGATGTGGATTCAGCTAATGAGTTCACAGGGGAATTCCCTACATTCTAGCCTACCAACCGCACTGACTGGGAAGAGAAGAACTTTGATGAAGAGGATAGCAGAATAGTCTATCACCAATCATGGAAGTTGATTAAGCACTTCATTAATGACAACCCCAAGCACTATGGCTGGATTAGTGGATAGACATCGCTCGTGACTACGCGAACTATGTGCTGGGGGAGTGGATTCCCAATGTCCTCACATGCTCATTCGAGATCTTATGGCGGAGAAGATTCGGGATCATGAACGTGGCCTCGGTGTGGGTGGGCAGCCGAGGAAAGTGTTGAACATTAAGAGGCTCCAGGAGGATGAAGAGGAGGTCCAGGGGCTGCAGAATCGGGTGGACGAGCACCTGGCCTCCCTCAACGTGCAATCTAAGCTAATATTTCGATTGAAGGCCCAACTGTCAAAGGATGAAGAGGGAATGAAGCGAGCCTCTGATGAAATGATCATCATCAAGACTGGTGGGGAGTGGGCCCAAATTGCAGCTGATGAATTATGCCCCATCACTATCGAGCAAGAGCAGAAACTGAACAGACAGTAGAAAATTTTATACGCCACCAACCAAAGGATGGCGGTGCTGCTACGCTCTTTTGACGAGGTCAAACTATCCTTGGGAGGGGTCGATCCTAGGGTGTTGTGATGCATGTAACCTTTGAACTCACATTCATTCTTGATTATTTTATGCCAACTGCAGGCTTGAGTTCCATTATTTGTGTTGGTTGATTGCATTCATGTGACATTCGTGGAGCATACAGCAGTCAATCCCTAAGCTCATGTGGGTCGGGCCCGATGTGAGAAACAAGGGATGACCACCTTATTGTCCTGTTCAAATTTTGGAGTGAAAACTAGGTGTTGGGCACATGATGGTTTGAAAAACCAATCCAGATTAATGGGAAGAGAAGGGAGAGACCTGACTGGAGAATGAAGGTCTCAGAACAGCTAATTTATCATTTTCCCAGTGTGCTCTAATGCACGATTGGGGTAATGCCAGGGCCGCTGGAATAAATCCGAACATAAGGTAATGGAATGTGTGGATTACAATACCCCAAATTTGGAACATTGTGGGGATGGTGTGACAATAAAAGAAAACTCATCACCACATTTGAAACACATCATCTATATTGTCTTAGCATAAATGGGGATGACAAACGTGGGCCGACTGTTGACCATGTTTGAAACACGGGGCCTAACTCATAATTTCATCGATTAGCCTTCCGAAACGTTGGCCCAGGATATTTGGAAAGCAACAGGCCGATAATCCATATAGTTAGGGGGTTCCTTTATATGTGAGAGAGGACGAGGGTCCGAATAGAGGGAACGCAAAGCATGGAGAGTGGAGTGATGGTTTGTTCGACTAGAGTCCAGCAATATAGAAATTATTCCACCTTGGTGGAAATACATTAGGTGGATACACTGGCCTGATGAGGGATCAAACATACTTCTGAACAAGACCTCTCTGACGAGGAAACTATCACCTCCCAATGTTTATCATGGGGCATCTCGAACTTGTTTAGGGTAAAGCCATAATTACATGGTTCCCCAAAGGGATCAGGTCAAGGGACCAGAAAAAGGAGGGGGAAACGGGAATTATGGTTTCCGAGGCTGGACCTGGAGGTATGATTTCAGGGGTTCCTACGTATCCCATGAGAATTGGAACCAAAATAAACATATTTCTGAGAGAATATTTTAACATCATACAGGACGTGGAAAGGAATGTGTGGCAATGGTTGTCCTAGTAAATGCCCTACCAGAACTACTAAGCCCATGTGAGTCATGCTCGATGTTGGAATCAAGAAGTAGTGATGGGACATTCCTAGAACAGGGAGGCACATGTTAGGGACAATGGGGGATTAGATGACTGACATCCCACTGATGCCAAACCTCCTATATAATGCACCTAGATGCACTGAAGAGTAAAGCTGAGTATGTTGTAATTCCACTTGAACCTAAGGGAATGGAAACATGTGAATCATGATGCTAAAAACATGGACTACAATAATGGTGGCATGACGATGGGGGATATCTATTGACCGTGTTTGAAACACATCATCCATATCTCATTATCCTGGAATGGGGACAGACAGAAGAGGGTAGACTTTTGACCATGTTCGAAACCCAAGACCTGTCACAAATGCCATCTAGGGTCTTTAGGGATGTTGGCCCAAAGTCGTAGGTGAGCCGAGGCGGCATGATACCAGGCCATGAAGGGGTCCCTTTAGATGTGTAATAGGATGAGTATCCAAATAATGGACTCATGAAGCTTGCCGTGGAATGAGGGGAATGTCCAAATGAAAATTCCACACTTTGGCTTCTTTTTTAGAACATATCTAAGTACAACAATTAGATGCATCAGATAGTGGATGTCAGGTCCCTTCCCAAGTACAAGTGTCCTTGGGTCACATGAATTCAACATAATTTCCTAGGGTGGACCATTAAGGGGGTCTTGATTTAATGAGTTTTGCATTGGGTGGCTAAATGGCCTAATGTGATGCTCAGTTCCCATAGAGAGATCTTAGTTTATGGTCATATAGCTCAGAACAGGTGGGGAGAAGATGCAGGAGGCACATGGTGCGGCCTTTTCAAAAACCTGAAATTAATGAGGACCCATGAGAGACTCACTACACCACATGTTCCTTAGAGAGTTTATGCCGAGGGGACAAAATAGAGGAGACGTGATTTTGGATTCCTGGGGCCAGACCTGGAAACAAGATTCTTGGGCGTTCTTACTTATCCCACGAAATGAGAATCAAGCCATACGTAGTTCTAAGAGGTGGAATGGTAAGGTACCAGTGCTGAGGATAAAAGGGTGTGCGGTTCTGGCCCTCGCACTAAAATAAGCGGCATTTTATAATTCTTGATTTTCCTTTAGGGTGAATGGAGGTGTTTTTTTTGTGAGGCGATGGGCCTAGAATAGAAAATACAGGCATCACAACTAGAATCAAGCCAAATGAAGGCATTGAAGAATGGTACGTTGTTTGACTGATACCAAACATGATGTCCCTTGAGAGAGGAAATCACAATTCAGTGCCATTTTTCATCATGCGGCTCGGATGATACTGTCACAGTTTACTGTCATGTGATAGGACTAACCATGCACTTTAACATCATGCGGCACAAATGTAGTAGAGAGGAGGCTAAAGGGGGAATATGCACAGTGAAATAAAGCATACCTGACGTGAATGAGGACATAATCCCATACCACACTGTGCGTGATTTCGAGAAAGAAACCTCGGGCCATGGGGACAAAAAAGGTAAGAGGGTAGAAAGTAGGAGAGACTGGCTCTCAACTAAGCTGGACCCATGGAAGAGGTGTCTAGGTGTTCCTACAAATCCTGTGGAATGGGAATCAAGTTGTATGTAGTTCTACAAAGGGGAAATATGAAATGATCTATGTTTAAGGTCTTAGAACATAGACCATTGAGAAGCGGGACTATTCCAAGTAAATGCAGACCATAATCTGGTCCCTAATCCTACGTGACTCGAACTCGGTGTAGGAAACAAGGGCGAATAAGGTGTTTTTAGAAAATGAAATACATGAAAAGTGGAAGTCGTTGGAGCACCGAATTATTGCCTTATCACGTGTTTTTCCTCCCAACGTGCATATGTGCACTGAGGAATAGTACCAAGAGTATTGAAATTCTACTAGGACATGATGAGCTGAAGAAGGATGTGATTCATGTAACCGAAATTTTTGGATTCATGGGGTTTGTGTGATGATGGAGGATAACTGTTGACCATGTTTGAAACACAACATCCATATTATGTGACCTGAAGTGGGAACAATAAACGAGCATTGACCGCTGAATGAATTCGCAACATGGGACTTGTATCAATTCATTACTTGAAACCCTCATGGATGTTAGCTTGTAATGGTAGGAGGGACCTTGGTCTGACCATCCATTCTATCCAGGGGTCCTTTTATATGTTAAAGGTGATGGAAGCCCAGATGAAGGGGAACACAAATCTTGAAAAAATGGGTGAAATCATGTCGGGGTAGAATCTGACATTCCAGGTGCTAAACCAGAGCACCCTTGGGAACATTGGGGAATCGCCGAAGAGGACCGGGAGGCCAAATAGAGGGTGGCTGATTTGAGAAGATGAGTATAGAACAAGGGGATGGAGAACTCTCATGAGGGAGAATTACAAGGCGTGGTCATTAAAAACCCAACGTGATTGAGTATATAGTCCCATGCCACATCATATACTCCCCTCCCTTGGAAAGGGTAGGCTAAGGGGCCAAGATGAAAGGGAGATCTCTAAGAGATGGGGCTGGAATCAAAGTCTAGACATTCGGGCGGTCCTGCATATCCCATGGGGATGGGAATCAAGCCACACGTAGTTCATGATGGGAGTAATGTGCAGTTTGTCATCATAGATTAGGGATGAAAATGGGTAAGATACCCTATGCACAAGTGGTGTATGGCACGATGAGTAACCCAGTTTGAATGGGGACATAATCCCATACCACACTTTACAACCATAAGTGATAACCTGGGTCGGGGCCTGAAAAGGCTTAAGGGCCTGAGGCTGGGCCTCAGACAAAAAGGCCCATCCTGATTTCAGTTTAACATCATTATGTTAGGACGATGAATTTGGTAAGATACCCCCAATAAAAGGAGGTTTACGGCGCGATGAGTAAATCGTCGTGAATGGGGACATAAGCCCATACCACACCGTACAATCCCGTAAGAGTTAAGAGTTTGGTTGTTGCCGTAGATTGTGCACGTGAAGCACGGTAGAGCCCGTGCTTGTGGTATAGATGATAAATGATGGGAGGGGTGTCTCAAGTGGATATGTGTGTCATGGTGAAATAGCCTGACATGAATGAGGACATATGTCCGCTCCACACCACCCAACCATAAATGAGAACTTGGTCCAGGGGCTAGAAAAGGCCAAAGGGCCAGAAAAGGCCAAGGGGCCTGAGGCTGGGCGTCCCGGGAAATGTTAGCGATACGACCTCTTGTGCAGTTACCGCCTCATCACAGCTCCTAAGTCCACATGAGCAGTGCTCGGTGTGGGAAACAACGAGACGGACTCAGATATCCCTGTCAAATAAGGTTTTAGTAGCTTTCTCCCACAATAGGAGGTCGTCGCTTGGATATACAATGGGGTAGAATAAACCACTACACTCAATGTTTGGGACATTGGGGGTGGCTCTAACGACAAAGGATAGTTGTTGACCATATTCGAAACACAACGTCCTTTTAGTGACCCGAAATGGGAACAACAAATGAGCATCAACCACTGACCATATTTTCAACATGGGACTTGTATCAATTAGTTTCTCAACATCCTCTAGGGTGTTGGCTAGGAGTGGCAGGAGAGCCCTTGGGCCTAGCATCCCTGCCATTCGAGGGCCCTTCTGGATGGGAGAGATGAAGGAGTCCCAATCAAAGTAGTGAGTGAAGCATAGTTGTTCCCATACTTGAAAGAGGCAGACACCTATGGGTAGTGGAAAATATGGCAGTATCGATATGAGATCGACATGAATTGGGGAAAAATCCCGCACCACACCATATGTCTTAACCCGAGGGATGATTCTGGTGTTTGGGCTAGGCCAATAGAAAACATTTCTGGGCATTCCTATGTATCCCATAAGGATGGGAATCATGTCATACATAGTTCTTGAAGGCTATGCAGTTTAGCGTCATACGGTGAGGATGTGGGAGGATAGAAGAATGTGGAGTGGGTACATGGTGTGACCGTTGTAATCCTGGCATGAGTGGGGCTAAGGAAGCCTACACCATATCATGTAAGGATCCACTGAGAAAACTATACCCATGGGGGATATTCAAAGAGAAGATTTTGGGGGTTAGGCTCAATATTAAATGCTTGAGAATTCCTACATATCCCATGTAGATGGGAATAAAGCCACATGTAGTTCTAAGGGTGCAGTTTAACATCATACAGGACTACATACAGTTTATCGTCATGTAGGATGAAGCAGTTTAGGGTCATGATGGACCATCATGTAGTTTAGGTTCGTGCGGGACCGAATAGTTTAAGGTCGTGTCAGACCAACTGGCTTAGGAAAAGTATTGATTGAGAAATACAAAATTGGTGGGAGGAGTTATATGCTCACCATCCATGGTCACCAGGGCGTACACACCATTGGGGTAAACCCTGTGAATTTTATAAGGTCCTTCCCATTGGGGCTCCAACTTGGTTGGTTTTCTTCTCAGGGATCATTGGTGTCTAGAGGGACAGTACCAACTCACCTTGTAGGAAAGAGTAGAGGAAAACCTTTTTATTGAAATCGTTAACTATCTTATTCTTATGCCTTTCTAGATTGTGACGGGCACGAATCAAATTCTGATTATGTGCTTCCAATTCAGCCCGATGAATTTTGGCTACTTTATCTGGCACCTTCTGGTCATAGACCACTATGTGTAATGAAGGAAGCTGGGTCTCCATGGGTAGGACAGCCTCAGTACCATACAATAGGGAATATGGGGTCACCTGGGTGGAATTACGAGTCATCGTCCGATAAGCCCAAAGGGCATTGGGGAGCTTGTCTGACCAACTCTTCTTGTTATGACCAACCATTTTCTGTAAAATTCTAGAGATGGGTTTTTTGAATGCCTCGATCTTCCCATTTACCTGCGCATGATAGAAGGAGGTATGGTTTGAACGGATGTTTTACTTGGCATAAAATTTCTTCAGCTCGACTTCTTGGAAGTTGGTGATGTTAACATTGAGTATGGTATGAAGGACTCTAAACCAGAAAATAATATTGGAGCTCACGAATTCAACGATAGAACATGCGTTGACTTCCTTGAGTGGAACTACCTCTTCCCTCTAGGAAAAGAAATTTGTAGTTTACAGGATGAATCTACACTGGTGAGCGATCGCCGGTGGACAGGGTCCTACGACATCGATCTCCCACACTACAAACGGCCAAGAGTACATGGTGTAGTGGAGAGGTTTTGGCGGCCGATGCATGAAGTTAGCATGAATTTGGCATGTGATACATCTTTTGGTGAGCTCGATGCAATCATGGATCATGGAGATCCAAAAGTAGCACAGTCTCTAGATCTGGTGGGACGACTTTGGCCTAGTCTGGTGGGAGTCATAGGAACTAGCATGAACCTCTTTCATGACCTGAGAAATCTCAACTCCTTGGATTTAACGGAGGATAACACCATCAAACCCGCATTTTTAGAGGGTCTGATCAAGACTGGGACAAGTCTAGAGGGTAAACTACTGCACACAACATCAGATTCGCTCTTTCTCGGACCGATCAGCCTAGAGGTAACCATTTTGGAGATACTCGATAAAGGGGGATCTCCAATTGGGGGTCACTTCAACCACTGCATCAGAGGAACCTGAAGGTATTGGTGTAGAGGCTCCAGCGGTAATATGGATCACTCGTAGGTCGTTGTCATCATCTAGGGTGACGGGAGAAATTAAACTCTGATGTGCCACATGTGTAATCAGATCATCCTACTCGGGTTCTGCGAGTGATGAAGCCAGGCAGGATGGGGCACCTACTCGACCGTTCTGATATCGAGGGATGTGAGTAACTTCTGGTCATGATGGGAACTGGTCCATTAACTGGAGGGTGTTTTCCAACAATGGTATGAGCTCTGACATCCTGACAACAAAGTCCCCATTAATTTTCTTGATGACTAGTTTGTAATCCCCTTTCCTATAAAAATGGGGCACATTAATATTGAGGTCCAGCTCAAGGCCAGTGATAAGAGCCTAATACTCTACCTCATTGTTGGTGTAGCCTTCTGAAAACAGGAATGAGTATGGCAGAATGGTTTTCACCAGGGTGATGAAGACAATACCCAGGCTTACTCTGTTGAGTTTGGGATCATTGAGCCTCCTACCAGTGGGGCTCTGAAAGGTGCCATCAAAGTGCATATGCCAATAAGAGATGGCATGATCTAATGAGAGGACTGCCTCATCGAGAAAATCTATGTCTATGGACTGGTCTGTAGGGGTTGGATGGGTAGCAATAAAATATGTCAATGCTTGTCCCTTGAAAGCCTTCTAAGGCATGAACTTGATGTCAAAATGTTGGAGGATTACTGCCCATCGTGCTAGATGGCCGGTCATCATGGGGTGGCTTATAATGTACTTCAGAAAGTCTACCTGAGACACCAGCTATACATCGTGGTGTTGTAGATAATGTCATATCTTCTGCACGGAAAATATGAGTGCAAGGCAGCTTTTCTTGATGGGGGAGTATCTGGTCTCCGTATTGATGAGCATTTGGCTGAGGTCATAGAGGCTGTTTTCGGTCCCCTCAATGTTCATTAGGGAAATGAGGGCATCGAGAGATCATTATGGGGTAGTCATATACAGGATCAGCAGCTTTCCGGATATGGGTGGCATCATGACCGGAGGTTGGAGCAGATACTGCTTGATTTCCCCGAACACGTTCTGGCACACTTTTTCCCATTCGTAGGCGGTTCCTTTCTTCATGAGCTAAGAAAAGGGCTTATATTTTCCGTATAGATTCATAATGAATTGGTTTATGTAGGTTAAGTGACCTTGGAAACCTCGATGCTCCCGAATATTTCTAGGGGGAGGCATGTGACAGATGGCATTGATCTTCTCTAGGTTGATCTTGATGCCCCGATACCTAACAACAAAGCCAAGTAATTTTCTAAAGGCGACACTGAAAGAACACTTCAAAAGGTTCATCTTCAGGTGGCGAGAACATAGAAATCCGAACACTTTATCAGGATCCATGAGATAGTACCAACGTTGAGGGACATGACCAATAGATCATCCACATAACATTCGACCAATATCCAAAGGATTGGCTTAAATATGCGGTGCATGGCCTGCTGATAGGTGGAACCTGCATTCATTAAGAAGAAAGGCATGACCTGGCAACAAAATGTACCATGTCGTTCCCTAAAGGCTATGGACTCTCCGTCCTCAGGGGCCAGCCAAATATGGTTGTATCAGGAGTAACTATCCATGAAGGAGAGGGATTGGAACCCAGCCATAGTATCGATCAATAATTTTTTCACTGGTAGGGGAAAATCATCCTTCAGGCACTCACGGTTGAGATCTCGGAAGTTGATGTAGACTATGATCTGTCTATTATTCTTCTTGAGTGTCATAATGTTGGCTAGCCACCTGGGGTACAAGACCACCTTGATGAATTTGGATTTCGTAAGCTTGTCAACATAAGCCTCAACCATAGCACCATGAGGAGGGTGCATCTTTCTGGGAGGCTACTTGAATCCGTGATGATTTGTCAGGAGACCAAGGTGGTGGATGGCTACCTGAGGATCTAGTCCTAGCATCTCATCATAGCTTCAGGTGAATACATCATGATGTTGTTTCAGGAAGTCCATGTATTGCTGCTACTCTTTGAGGGACATGGCAGCACTGATCCATGTGGGTCTCAGATCTGCCTCGCTACCAAGGTTCACCTATACCAGTTCATCGACCGTGCGAGAGACAGCCTCTTCAAAGGCAGGGGAGCATCCTTTATATCCTCTTCTTTGCTTGCGGAGGAGGGATCCACAATGGGATAATATTCCTCTAGGTAGGCAGATTCCGATGGGAGGCTGGTACCAGCTTGAGTAGAAATGGTCGCTGCATTGGGAGATTCAGGTACTGCCGAAACCATAACAATGATGGTTGTCAAACAGATCCCATCTGGTATTCGTCCCAAGGGGACATGTTTGATGATATCAAATAAATAGTGGCGCATCGACTTTATCCAGTTAATTCCATCCTGGCAAAATAGACATGTATGATGTACTGTTGTTTCCATGAGGTGGACATCCCGATACCTTACGGGGGTAGGAGGCTCCGGGATCACCTGAGCCTGATTTGTGTAGGAGTACGAGGTGATTTTCCTCCATCGCTTGGACTTGGGAATATAGTTCCCCCTCATACCAGATACAACAAAACATTTCCCCATGTTGGGGGTTGTGGCCTCCAATCTATGGATCGGGAAGACGTAGGCATCATCTAGACCTTCCCATATGTCAATTGCAACCGCAACGGGTTCAACCTCACTAGCCTGAATCTTCTTATCCTTACTCATGTAATAGTCAGCATCCAGGTATCGGGCTTCACAGGAGGTGAAAGGAGACATGTCACCATGGAGTATGCCCACTTGACCATTGAGGGAGTACTTGAGGCACTAGTGATACGATGAGGGGACCTCTGTGTGCAGGTGGAGCCATGGGCTACCCATCAATTCATTGCATGCGGTGTCCTAGGAGACAACCATAAACTCAGTGCTGGAAACTAGGCCACCAAACTGGGTCTTCAAATGGATCTTACTGACTGGGGTCTGCTCTATTCTGCTGTATCCCTGGATTCTTAAATCGGAGGGAGTCAGGTCATCTGCGGATAACCCCAGCATCCGCAGTGTCCATGTCAGGATAAGGTTAATCTCGGAGCTGGTGTCAACCAGACAGTGTAGAACCTCCACGCTATTAAATTGGGTGGTTATGTATAGTGGGAGGATGTTCCCTTGTATGGTAGATCCTTCATCTTCTCTAGAGAATGAAATTATGGCCTTACATTCAGCGTTCTCAACCACTTCAACATGAAAGGCTTCTGCTGCTGCTACCTCCTTCTCAAACTACATGGGGATTATTAAAGCCTCAGCGAGGGCCTCACGCATATATGATGATATGAAAAGGGCCTCGAGGATGGAAATCCGCACTAGGATTCTGTAAGGGTGCTTGAGAACATCATACATCCATGTCAGGCATAAACTTCTACTTCCATGAAGCCGCTTTGTGACAGGAGGCATGGAGGGCCATGCCGGCTGGGCCAGTGGCTGAATAGTGTTGTGCATATCCCACTACTCGCTAGTCGAAGCCCACAGAGTAGTAACCAGATGAGGTTCAGATGACAGAGACCAGTCTATAGTAGGGCGAGGCTAGTCGCGGCATGGTCGAAGTGGCTCTTCCTGATCCAGTAATACAAACGGTGGTGAAGGAGGGCCTGATGACACTGCATGAAGAGGCTATACATGCTCAGCTCTGTGTTGGGCCTGCTGTCTGGTCTCAGTGGCACGAACAACCCAGCTAGAGGTTCCAACTGATGTGCCTAGACGAACCATATGGCCATGGCTTTGCCGACATTAGCGTCAGCTGGGGACATTGGGAAGGTTTGTCTGGCATTCCCTGTCATCGGGAGTCATATATGGATTTACCAACTCCACGGTATTAACTGAAGTGTACCCTTGACTATCACATGACGATTCATCCATTACTAGGTGGAGTCTTGGAGGAATACTCATATACTAAAGAATGAAGTATTTGAGAGTGCGGGATGATGATGGAATTGGAGGGGAACGTTGCTTTCCCTTCCACTTTCAACGCTTGTTCTTCTGGTAAGGGGTCAGCTGAGATGACGATGCAGAAGTGGCGGGTGCAGCTTCTGAAGGCTGTGGCTGATTTAGGCAAGCATGAATGATACCATGGGAATGAGAAACTGTTTTCTGATCCATCCAGTCATCATACTTCAAGGACTCATGGTTAGAATCCTACCACAACTAGCACTCACAATCGCTGTTGTTGTCTGACATTACGACGATGCATGCCGCTTGTGTCGGGGCTAGGCCCAGCCTGACTATGCTCTTATCGAACTAGTATTTAAGCTAGTATTTGAACACATAACAATACTTTAGGGTGTGCTCTAGGATCCAAGAATAGGGGAAGTAGTTGGGGCGATCAGTGAGGTTCGCCTCTTCTAGCCTTCTTTACTCAGGAAAACACACAATACCTTATTATAAGTCACTTTCCAAATAGTCGGGGACCGGATTCTCGTTGAAAAAGTAGGTTTGGTTTCTTCTATCCGCAAAGGGGGTACTTGGAGCCTAGACCTAATGAGGATATGGAGGAGACTATTGAGGAGGTAGAGCCTAGTTGTCCCGCCTAGGTGGTGGCGGCACATTCCGCGGGTGCACATGCTGATTCTGAGGAAGCTGCTGCTAGGATGGAGGCTGCGCCTGTGGTGGTGGGCCTCTATGAGGCTGGGTACATGGCCATGCCGGTATTAATTCCAAATTTCTAGGGGCATCTATTTGGGCCACCGTTGTGTGCTCAGCTCTGACATCCCTCCTTGTGGGAATTATAGGGGAAATAGACATGCCTCACTGGCCTGTTGTACGGCTTCTTCTAGGCACTGGGCCTTATCGGAGAAGTCTCTAAATCCCCCGAGTTAGTTCTGGGTTATTAGAGAGAGAACCAATTCCGTATTGACATTTCCTACACACATCGTCAGTAATTGCTCCTGAGTTAGTGGCATGTTAAGGGAATATGTGAGCCCTTTCCACCGGGCGATAAAGTCTGCGACATGCTCATCAGGCCTTTGTTTGCACTTGAAGTGGTCTGCGATGCTATTTTTCTGTGTGGTGGAGCTGAACTCAAAGTTGAATTGCCTACGAAGGTCCTCCCAGCTGGTTATGGATCTGATGGGAAGTTGGTCGTACCAGACAAATGCAGGCCCCTCCAATGTCTGAACAAAACAGCGGACCTTGGTAGCCTCCTGCTGCCCATGAGTCCCTAACATGGGCCCACACCTTTAGTTGAAGTGGGCCAAGTGTTGTGGTGGGTCCCCCATCCTATTGAAGGGGGAGAAGTTGGGATTCCTGAAAATCGGAGGTGATGGAATATCATCCACCCAGGCTGGATATGGCTTGCCATTAGGCAGGATTTCCACCTATCGTGTTTCCAACACCTCTAGGCAGGTAATGAGTGTCGCCTTTGGATCATCTTGGTGGGGGTCCCTGTCTGGATGATGATCCCTATCAATGAGCGCGTTGGCAGGTTCTTCAACATGGTACACATGCCCAACTGCTCGTGGAGCGACTGGTGTTACGATCGTTGGGGCGGCTGGAGGAGGCCGAGCTAGGTCCCTCGGATTGTCACGCCATTCGAGATGGTTTGGAGAGAAATACCATGCCCTCTTGCAGTATGTTCCGACATCAACCCTATCTGTGGGGGTAGGATGGTCAGGGTCCCCTAGAGGCAGATCTCTAAGGGGATGTTTCTCCTGCCCCTGCTACTCTTTCTTGGGGACACCTTAGTCCGGTCGTCTCTCTACAGTGCATTTAGACAAGAGTTCATCAACTAACTTACTCTGATCGGCATGTTTTGGGCACAATGTGGCCTTCTCAAAGACTTCCATCGTCTTCTTCACTGATGTGGACGGGTCAGAGTGTTGGCAGCTCTGACATGCTCTTTACCCTTACCAGCATTCTGGCTGAGGACTAATGCCTCGGTGGGAACAGGGAGACATAGTAGGTTCCTCTTCTGGCGTGTAACCCTCCACGATGGGTCCAATAGTGGTGGCATGCCCTCGGGGGGTAATTCCCCATCAAAAATCTCCAACTCATCCTTTTTTTCTACTATGTCGACAATGTTGGATGTAACCATTCCTGTGGGAATGTCCTCGATATCGCGTAGCAAGTCTGGCTGCCGCCGGATAGGACTGAAGAGAAGGGAAGCATACTATTCCCAACCATGGACTTGAATGTGGGGGAAGTCTCCTTGATGATCTTGCGGAGTATCTTGAAAATATGAACACATTTTTCTTGGAGGGTCTTGCGGCGACCTGGTGACTTAGGGCACTGGGCCACAGGGAGCACATCCAGATCGACTAGACGGAATTGCTAGCCAATGGCCTTTAAATTCACTTGGATCCTAAGATAAACCACTCACTAATGACGAAGGTGAAAATACATCTCCAAAATGGTTTTGAAGAAACATTCAACCTTCTCTTGGGTGAGGGATTCTAGCATGCGAAAATTCGACACTACCACATGACAGAACATCTTGGGGAAGTGGTTCACTGTGAGGATGTTCTGTAAGATCCTCGACTTGAATTCAAGGTATGGCCCTTGATTTCCCCATTCGTGAATCAGTGTTGGCTGAGGAACTGGCAGCAGTACTGAGGCAGACCGCTAGGATAACAGGCTGGTCGGTGGAGAGTACGGCGAGCAGGCTGACTAGCCACCGAATCTTGGGTTGTCCTTCGAAGAGTGTAATTACCTAGCCGCTACATTTTAATAAAACGTACTGATGGGAACAGTTTCTAGATTAGGGGCTAAGGCTACTGGTGATAGGTTTCGATGCTGGTCGCCATCCATTGGTCCCAAAAATAGCTCTATGTGATCTCTTATCGAGGTAGAGAGCACTTCTAGTGACGACAATGGTGATTTCACGACCGTAACCTGTTTGGTTTCCACATTTTCATCCTACTGGTTATAGTGGACGATGAAGGTGGGAATCCTATGGACCTCTCATTCCAGGGGTATTAGGCTGATGCACATCGTTCCTGCCCCAGGCCTTGACTTGGATGAGTGACAGGAGGGTTCCCGTGCTGAGTCATATTCCAATTTAGAATCTAAGAAGTGAACGAGTTTGATCTCTATCTCGACCTTCCCAGAATTCTTCTTATGGAGGCAATGACCCGCCTTCCTGCCCCAGGGTGGCTCATCGATACAGGGCTGATTTCTGACAGAAGGTCCTTCGGCTGCACTGGTGCTGAGACGGAGAGGGTTTCCACCTGAGTAAGCTGGGGTGCGAGGATCACCGAGACCAATGGTAAAGGGCACATTGGGAGGACCTCCATGGATAGCTCTAGAGTAGGAAATTCATCATCAAGAACCGGCATGAGCATGGGGAGGACCTCCATGATTGTTTCCCTGGTGACCACAATATGAGAAGTGTCATTGTACCGGTCTAACTGAACATGGGTAGGACCTTCGTGTTGGGTGCTAGTGAGTCAAGGTTGGCCTTCACCCCTCTGGTTTCCGAGGTGAGAAGGACCTTCACAGCTGCTAAGAGGACATTGGGAGGATCCGACATTGAAGAGAGACTGGATGGGAAATGTACCTACACTGGCGGTCAGGCCAGGAGGAATGACTCCATACCCAGTGTAATGGGCACGGGAGAGGCTTCCATAACGAGTGTCACCGTCGCGAGGAAGGCCCTTACTGGTATTGAGGGTGGAACAGGGCGGACCTTCATACCGAGCCATGAAGTGGGGAAGGCACGTGCTCTCTATAGTAGTGGTACGAAGAGGACCTCCGTACTTGGTGGCATCGCTGTGGGTTAGTTCGTGGCGGCCACTGCTTGTGCTGGCGACCAAGAGAGTCGACCCAGCCTTCCAATGGGGTGGTTAGGGCCGTGATCCTAGTCAAGCGTATATGTTACCCTGCTCAGTGTATGTGTGGAACTGATGATATGCGTCAGCGATGGCTCTGACCATAGTAGACGTCGACGTTGATGCCCCTTGGATAGCATCCTTCTTAGCTTGCGCCCGACGCTAGCGTCCGGTCGGACAAACCAGGGACGGTGGGGTAAGTACGTGGATTACCTGCTCCTCATCCAGAAATACTGGGCGGCAGTGCTGACACGACCGGGTGGGAGCCCTCACAGGGAGCCCCTGGAATGGGACTCTAACTGGGCTAGGCCGGGCGTCACCAACCTCATTAGCGTAAGGCAGTGAGTCATCAAAGAGTTATGGGGAGAAACTCCTGAAACAATTATATGTCGGCGTGGGGAGAAGTAGTTCCCTGCGCGGCCCTCAGAGGAAGCATTGGAGACAAGGCGCAGACGACTCCAGATCTAGGAGGGCCATATCCAGGGCCGGGATTATGCCCTCCTCCTCGTAACGGCGCATGAAGTCATTGATTACCCTCCACTGAATAACCTCGATATTGGGAGATGGGGCATGGGCGCCCCAGGTCCAAGGGTGCAGAGGCCATTGCGAAAGAGGTAGAGTCGCACGGGACTGTCGTGTAAGTACTACCCCTGCCCCTGTGTCGGTTTGCAGGCAGTGATCGCGTTCCAAGTGCCGCAACATGATTCCTGAGGATCAGGGAGATTTACTCGTCGGTGATGAAAGAAAATGGAATTGATGACCAATGCCCCAACACCATTCCATATTCTATGACCGTTAAGAGGGATCCACACTGACAATGTCAAGGAAGAGGATATCCAACGTTTTACTGCCCCAAATCTTGCAATGTTTCACGCTAGTCCCGCTATTTTCCTAGTGGGACCCGGAGCCGGAAAGCTGGATCTGGTGACCTGCTAATCTATTGATTCCTTGAATGCTACTAATATTTATATTGAGAAGAAGAACATCACATCGGGTTCACCATTTCAGTTTCCGACACTTTCTTCGGGGCGCGTACATCTGTCTATGGAGGATGTGTAGCTGTTTCCCTGCATTCCCATTTTCCAAAGTCGGGCGGCATCCGTCACTTTTTCAGGGACATTTTCTCCGAGATCGAAACAGGATGATATGATGTTGATTCCTCATTCCATGGATTCCTCCTCAGAACTCATCACATAGACCGGGTCTCCCTTAAATATTTAAGATGTTGTTCATGAAACTCTTCCTAGCGCCATATCTTCATGGGCTCCAGTTAATTACACTGCTTCTCTCGGGACATTCTAAGGGGTCCGGTTCAGGCAGCAACCTTTTAGATTGGGGAGTAGTCATGTTGGACATCCCTAGAGTGTCTGGGTGCTAGTACACTGGAATGTCTAGGTTTATTCCATTTATTATAATGCTTCACGAGGGCACTGAAGCCTGAGGCATCGCTCGTCGAATGCATGGAATTATATGCCATAGGAATTTTTTTGAGGTTTTCCTCGTCTTCCCATGTTTAACACAGGGAATGCCGCAAGTTTAACATCCACCAGAGATAGACCAGACTGATCATAACACTGACTGGAGTGGATCAGATGGGTGTAACAGCTAGAGGGAAAAATGATGTTGGGGCCAACATATGGTTGACTTCCCAGTCACTGTTGAATGGAATGGAAAATGAGATGGCATGGTTTCACCAGGATGTGGCGGCCTCGATAAGAATTAGGATGGATGATGGAGAGGTTGTATGAAGTGGATGGTGAATGGGATGGAACCGTCCTGAGGATGATGATGGTTTTGGGCTTGATCCCCGAAAAGGCTTCCTACATATCCTCGTGGAAGGGAATCAAAGTCTGTATAGTTCATCTAAACACGGCTTACCGCTAATTGGGTTTTTCAATGGATTACCGATGGATTGGGCCACAACATCTTACCACTAGATTATAATGTCAACCGCTTACCATATAATAGGATCAAAATGGCTTACAGATGATTGAGGTCCCAACGGCCTACCACTGGATGGGGTCGAACCGACGTGAAGATGGTCGGGAAGACCAGTTGAAGGTGGGCTTGAACCTCAAGGAGGCTTCCTACGTACCCCACATTGGAAAGTATCAAATACCACATAGTTTAATGTGGTGTTTAGTGGGAAACGGCTTACTTCTTACTGGGGAAACAATGGCTTACCGCCGATTTGGGTCCACAGTTTAACGTCATGCAAGACGGGGTAGAACTAACGTGAAGGCGGTCGGAGCAACCGAATGTTGGGCTTGAACCTCATGGAGGCTTTCTACATACCTTTCCTTGGAAAGGATCAGAGCCCATATAGTTCAGGCAGAGTGGGGCATAAACTCTAGGCCGCCAATGGTGTTGGCGAACCGACGTGAAAGAGGACCTAGGGTCCAATGGGTGGTGGGCTTGAACCACGTGGAATCTTTCTACGTCCCCTGACTTGGAAAGGTTAAAAAACCAGGTAGTTCAAGTTGTGGGAACCAATGTGATGATTGTCAGGACCAATGGGTGGTGGGATTGAACCTCATGGAGGCTTCCTACATACCCTGCCTTGGCAAGGATCAAATAACTCATAGTTTAGGATGGTCAGTGAACTGACGTGAAGGAGGACATGGGGTCCAATGGGTGGTGGGCTTGAACCTCGTTGAGGATTCCTACGTACCTTTCCTTGGAAAGGATCAATGACCTCACCGTTTCGGTGGAGAAATGGGGCTTACACTCTAGGCTTCCCAGTGTGTATGTCATGGTCGGTTCTCGCTCTAAGCCCATGTGAGTCATGCTAGGTGTGAAAAACAAGAGACAACAAAGACCTGAAGATCACGTCGGGAAAGGTGCGTCCGTGAGAGGTGAAGTGGGGCTTACATGTGATCACAGACCAATGAGGAAACAGGGGCTTATGCGTGGTTAGAGTCGGGAAGGGGTTGGGACTCACTTCGGGATGGAGGCCCGGTGGCGACAAAGCCTAGTGGGAGAGGGATTTTTCATTGAAGAAATGTGGGGCATGGATGATATCACTTGAAAGAAAATCTCGAGGATTACACCAGGACGGTTCCCCGTTCCCCACGTAGGATTCGTGGGGGGGAATCACCGTTTAACATCATGTGCTGTGGATGAAAATTCTCTTCAGTTTAACGTCTTGTAGCTCGAACGAGGTGGGTTCACTCAACACCCCTAGGACTTGCATACTCGGTACCCTATGTACCATCGTGAAGAGAGGTGTCATGCAACGCAGTGACTAGGGGTGTCATGGAGAAAACCATTGGGGGGGGGGGGGGTCCACGTTAGCATGGAAATGAAAAGAAGCAATACCCGTTAGCATGACTATGCGAAGAATAATGACACGAAGCAACCCAACGAGAAGTGGTGTCCAGGGGACGTTGAAGTTACTTCATGCGAACCTAAGAGGTTACACAATAGATGGAGTTGTAGAGAAAATGGGTTTACGGGTAGAGGCCTTATAGAGATCTAGTGCTCCATGCAATGAAAGGGCTTAATGAATGTGTGGGATTCGCAAAGTGATGTGTCCTAGCCTATATATAAACCATATGTGCATAGAAGAGGTGCTTTGCGGAGTGAAATGGCATTCACAAAGAAAATCCATATGAAGAAGGGGTGCCTTACGAAGCAAGGTCCTATGAAACAATGTGCTTCGCAAGGCACATTGACTTGACCTTAGCATTTGAGTCACGTGTGCATGGGGGTGCTTCGCGAAGCATAAACGCTCTGTGATGACTTGAGTTCCTGTGAGGACCTCTTTCCTTCGTGTAGGCCTGGGGGCCTCGCGAAAGCCATCCCTCTCGAAAGAGGGGATGAAAACAAGGAAAAGGGGAGGCTCTTCGCGGATCAAAAGTTCCTTGAGCATATCATGGTTCACATAGTAGAGAGTGTTTTGCGATTTGAGATCTGGGAAGAAGAAAGGTCAGATGATCCATGCTTTGGTCCTAGGGATAGGTCGGTATTTATAGGCAAGATACGCTGCGGAGCAGTGCGTGCTCAGTGTGAAGTTGGATTCCACTCCGCAGAGGGCTCGCAAATTTCAAAGGGTCTCACTAAGCATCATGCTTCCGAGCTTCACGGATGGGTCGCGTACGTCAAAGGGGATCACAGAGCATCGCACCTCCGAGCATCACGGTGGGCTAGTGAACATCAAATTGCCTCGTGGAGCACCCCCCCCCCCCCCCCGTGTTTCATGGAGGGCTCCAAAAGGCATGGCGCTATGCGAAAGGACTTCATAAAGCAGCTTCAGATCCTTTCTTATTATCCTTCTCCATTCCGGTTTTTGGCGCCAACAATTTTAAACCAAATTTTTTTATAAATTATTATATTTATATTAAATAAGGTCATATATCATGAAGAAATTTGACTTATTGATTCTCTTATGTTTCCCATTTTCTAAGAATTTCATTACTGGATGTTCATCATCCTCATCATCAGTGTGAAACTTCTTGGGACACTCTACTGCATTCTTCTAAATCATTTAACATTGAAATAATGTGATTAGAATTTTTTCATAGAAATTTTATTTTCCCCATTGATAAATTGATAAATGGAATTTCATTGATTCTTCCACCTTTTCATCATACCAAAGATACTATATAGTGGGATTTATTATTGTCTTGAGTTCCACCTCATAGAACTTCCCTTATTCCATATCCTTGTTATTATCATCAGTTATTTCATGTATAACCATAGTTATGTGAAGAACATCTAATCTCATCCCATCATTATTTTTATCCTCTAAAATTGTTATTTTTGGATTGAACTATAGTAGAAACCTCCATATAACAGACATGTAGTTCTGTATGTCATCAAGGGTTTCCCGAAGACCTTGCATGTCGTCTTCTATAATATTTTAAATATTAAATAATTCATCAATCGATTCATTATTTTTCATCCATATTTACTCATATTTTCTCAATCTAATTTGATCTTTTTATTCTCAATCTTTTGAAACACCATCATAGATATTAATTAGTTTTCCCAAAATGAAATGTGAGGACATAGACAACATCATCTCAATGTAGGTTTTATTTTATATAGATCCCTCTAATGTATGGGTTTCTCTAACATTACCATCTATATCTTTGTGATCTCCTTAAGAAAAATCTCCAATATCCATACCAATCCAAGTCAAATGAATAGTTTTTTACACATACATTCCCAATGATAAAAAATAGTGATTACATTTATTATACTATTATTGAATGTTTTTTATATTGAAGATTAGAATCCCTTTGTGATTTACTACTTCTATTTCTTCCACTAAGTTATAGAAATAGTAACATACCCCTTTCTATATGATACCAATTCTTGCCCCACTAGACTAATTACCGTGAGAGGGGTATGAATAATCGCCTTATTTTTTAAAATAGTTTCCCCTTGTGATCTTTTTTAATTTAAAAAAATCACTCTTCTATATTATTTATTCAATAAAATATAAGCGATAGTCAAAACAGGCACAAGATGAAATAACATTACATTGTTTAGAATAAATAGTCTAATCTATGTATCATATTAATTAAATGAGCCAATATATTGGAATCATTAAAGTAAACTGTTGTTATAATGCTTAATGAAGACTCATTTTCCCTATTGTTTTACTACTAATCACTTATTGAAATCTCACTTCTCTACATAATAAGGTGTACTCACTTCTGATTTAGTAAATATATTTTAATGATTCAAATCTTGTTTGATTACAAAATAATTGGTTTTTCATGAATCTATCCTTATATCTAAACTTTGAACTTCTATATACTAAAAAAATATTTGGAAAATACCTTATAAAATTGATACTTCAACTTTCAAACAATATTTGAACAAATTTCATTAAACATACAAAAGTTTTCCTAACACTACATCTTGATGAAGCTCCCTAATTTTCACCAAACTCACATATATTCATGAAAATCGTTATTTTACAAAATAAAGTCTATTTTATTAAGGTAATTTCTGTTTACATAAATTATTTCATGTAAGAATTATGTTCACATATGTCATATGTAAAAATAGATCCATGATTTCATATAAATATTGTACACATTAAATTATTAGGGTAATGACCAATATATAGGTGAGGCTTACCATTAGTGATACCTTTAAAACCCAGAAATCATGTTGAATATATTTATGGTTTTCACATGAAACTCGCTTTCTTAATGAAACATTAATTCTACATGAGCTGGGTACATGAGACTCCATTTTTCATGATTCTACAAAATATGTGAACAAAATAATTCCACCTACAAACATTGAATGCGGAATCTTCATAACATAATGTTTCCACAATTGTTCACTTGTTTGAAAAACCATCCTTCTTCTAACCGTGAATGAAACTGTATCATTTTCCTAAAATGTTTTTTTATTTTATTGAAATGAATTTCATGAGCCTTCTCACTTTTTATAAAATAAACTATAATATTCATCTAAAATTTTACTCCCAAAAACATGACCATCACCGGTAATGTTTACCACTTTATACATAAAATTTCAAGGAATCCTTACAGATATTTAAAAAACCTTATTTATAATTTTTGAAGACTTTCTATGGTCCATGAAAATTGTTTACACTCTTTTTCAATCCCCAAATTTGACCTTTTTTAACTGGTTTTTTCATCTGACAAAAACAGAAAATAATAAACCAATACAATGAAATATTTTTCCGAAACAAAATCATCATTTGGGTTTGTTGAAAGGGCATCAAACCTAGATAAAACCTTTTATTAAAAAAACATTTCACAAATCCATTTATAAACCCCATTTTACCTTTTGTAACTATATAAATCTTTTAATCAATTACCCAACACCTAAATTAATACCACATGAGTCAAGATATATGTGAGAATAAATAGTTTCATGCAATCATCATCAATAAATCACATCATTCCTGAAAGAAATTTATTGATTCATACCAATTTTTTCATAGTCTCTATATTTTAAGAGGAACACTCCCTCAAACAGTCTTTATAAAACACTTTATTCATGATCCGTAGATCATCCATTCATTATATGTATTTAATTATTTGACTTATTTACCATCATTAAATTTAGATTCCTATTCTACATCCCTACTCATCCTTGATCTATCATTTACAAGATCTACCCCATTAACCACTCTTAATCTTTCCCATAGTAGGGTTGAGTAGTCACTTCCCCAATTAATGAATGGTACTCCCCCCCCACCATGTCAATGAACCTGAAGGTCACTCATATTTTGTGACAAAATGGGAAAAAATGTTATTACCACATAGGGAATTGTGTAACATAGATGGAGAGTGGGGATTATATGTCTACATTATTTAAATATGAGAAAATAATATATATTATGATCAATATGATGTTATTCAGACTCTTATTTTGGTAAGTATTTTTTAATGAATTATTAAAATATAATAATTTGTAGGAACATACTGCAACATCATCAACCCATTCCCCCCTTTATTGTTTATAAATTTATACTTTATTTCAATGTAATTTTTCCTTGATTGATGTACCAGATTTTATTCTATGATTAATAAAACATAAACTATAAAACAATTATCAAAGAATTCAAAATAAATCTGATGTAATTATGATATTGGGTCTTTTAATACTTTTTTTAATCTTGTGTAGTTGTAATATGTTCATATTATTTTATTTCTTAAATAAAATCAATATTGTTTATCAACAAGACGTGAAATCAAAAATATAGAATGATAATATTATCCATTTTATATAGACATTATGTAATCCATTAAACCATGAAAAAATATATTTATATACCAACAAATCTTAGTGATATTATTCACTATATAATAATTAAAAATCATCTACACCTTTGATATACCATAATAATATCCCAATATAAGAATGTGAATTTCCTTGGGATTATATCAATACCATACTGCATGAAGCATGGAAAATACAATTCGGGATCTTGATTTCATTAATTATTATAATATTCTAATGATCTATATATATTCTATGACATTGATGACTTTCTGACCATCATCCCTAGACAACTTCGTCTATATGAAAACTTGAGTTTTCATTTACTTCGAATCCTATATTCCAAATCATATCAAAAACTAATTAGTATATTTATATTGGGAAATAAATATAACATTCATTCTTTCTGTCACTCATATACCAATGAAACCATCACTTATCTAGTCATTAAATATTTAAAGTCATGCCTCATGAATTCATCAAACTAGTTGCACTAAGATTCATTAGTTCCACCAAAGATTATCTAATAAACATATACAAGAACCATCATCCACAGATGAACATCATTATTGATATTGATATTTAAATAAACTCCACCACACTGAGTAATACCATCTTCTTATATTTATCATGTTTTGAATAACCTTAAATTTTTTCTTGTATTTCTATTTAATTTTCCATCATAAAATGTAAATTTTCACACCTTATTGGATATAAAATACAACCATCTATTTGATGTACAACTGTTCTTCATGTACTATATTTACATATGATGACTTGAAATCCACATAGAATACCTTGAATTTTTTTTCACTACTACAGCTATTAATAGTAAAATTATCTCCAGCCAAGACACATGTGAAAGTGTTTTATGTACATTGATATAATCAATCTTAGAGTAACCCTTACACACCATTCATGGTTTGTTTTAAATCACGCTTACATATTCATTATTATTTTTATGAAAATATTATTGATTATCAATGATATTAATGTCTTCTAACATCAAAATAATTTCTGGTGTCTAATTATTTTCAATTTGTTAAATTTATTTAAAGAGTTGTTTTTTTTCAGAGACTCCATTCTCCTCATCTACACTAGCACTTATTAATTATTGATAATATTTCACCTATAGATTAAAACTATATTCTATGATTTCTGAAAATATAGTAGTCAAATTCCACCATGATCATCATGATTATCTTCTTTCTAATCTTCCATATCCATTTGTAGTCCCCCGGAGGTTTTAAATTTCATATAACATTCATATGGAAAATACTAAATATTTTGTTAAATATTCTACTCATTATATACTATATTTACACCACTTCGTTAAACAACTTTTACTATATAATTATTGAATCATTTATAATAATTTACTAATATTGATATTATAATGAAAATTAATTTATCAAAATGACATTAAAACATCCTATTTCTCAACTTAATGATAATAGAACAATTACTTCTAAGTACATGAATGTACTTCAATGTCATCTTTTGTTGTACCACGAATCTTATGGGGTCTTTTATTCTCACAAAAATAATAAATATCTATTATAAATACAGACTGATGTGTTAGAATAACTTTTTTATGAACAAATTGAAGGGGTGGGGGCGGAATTAGTGTGGGATGAAAGTTTGTCGCATTCAAATTTTAATCTATCTTATTAACTATTTCACTAATTTAGTGAATGGTTCCTTTTTCTCAAAAACATGTAGTTAACAATCATGAAAATCAAAAAATAAATCACCTAATGAACTAGGACTTTTTTACAAGGACGTATTCTAGTTTGAATGAATACATTCTCAATGTATGGTGGTTGTTATCCTACATGCACACAAGTTTTATTTTATTATCAAGAAAATCATAGGATATGGTATGAAATTGAACTTATTTTCCTAGCATCAACCAGGTATAATTAAAGCTATTAATTGTATCACACATGAATAATGTCATCTTACTCCACTTTATTTTATCATAAATATATAATAGTTATTCTTTGATAAAAAAATACTTTTAATAATATCCTCTAAATTCCAAAATAAATGTTCGCCTCGATGTCACATAAATCAAAAGGGATGAATTAGAAATAAAAAAATCAAGAAGAATTCCTCTTTTTCTTAATTATTTTGTATAATATATAAATATTAATGACTAGGGACTCAAATATCCTTGTCCCAAATTAAAATCAATAAATATCATCTTAGTCATAAACTATTCTTAATATTATAATCATTGACGAAAACAATATACAGTAGAGTATAATTGTCGATTTATCTTTGATATTCAATAAATATTTCATGTGATGAAACCTTTATGAAATTGTTTTATGGAATTATTATGTAAACCATACCACATAATAATTATTTTAATTAATATTTTATGTGTTTTTCCTCTTCTCAAACCATCCATATGCATCTATTTATTTTTTATTCATGGAAACCCAAATAGGTATGTGATATTAATTTCATGAGTTATTATTCTTTTATTTCATGAAAATAAATCACACAAGATATACTCCTTCTTGTAAAAAAATCAGATATACCTTTTAATATTTTTAAAATCCTATGATTCTTTTTAAGATCCAGATATGATACTGACTTCATATATAAATATAGATAATATATTTTTACTTCTTCACATAAACCATTTTGTTTTATTTGAATAGGTGACAATACATAAATATTTTCATCACAAAATCAATAAGGTATCATAGATATTTTCATCATGTTACTATGTTAATCGAGGATCCTATTTCCACCAACAGGAGTGGGATGAAATTCCCTTCACAAAAATGATTGGCTCATAGTTTCTCAATATTTTTCAATGAAAAAATTTGAGCACTCGTAAGAATTAGTGGCTCTATATATATTTCGTGATCTCATTTTATAGGAAGAGTTCACAAAATTTTCTATAAATTATTTACCAATATAAATCTTTAGTTTCATATCACATTCGATGATAGTTCTGAGTCACAAAGGATTTTAATATCACTAAAACAATTAGTATTTGAAACTTTTTCAAACATGAGTTCCCATTGACATCGAAAATAATTGAATCTTCATGTATTTGTATAATTCTCTCAAAACTATGAGTTGACTTGTATAATATCATATTATTTAAAAAATAACATTCATGTCAAACATATATTTCATGCATGATGTCGAGCATGTCTTCTTCTTCAGTTTAGTTTGATCAGTGGAGATGGTCTGATGTAAACTGTCACGAACACTCAAAAAGATACTATGATGATTGAAGGTTAGAGATGATCATTGTTTCATAAAGATATACCCTACACTATGTAAGGGTACACTGCTATTTAAGGGTACACCTGTGTGAGGCTTTCTATATGGTGAATGTAAGATAGCGTGATTATATGGAAGAGATTGAATAGATCGAGTGGATTATGTTATTTTTCTATTTTTTTAATGAAGGAGTAGTTACCATAAAGAACTATCCAACACCATAATTTTCATTGGTTGAGAACCAGTTTATACAAATCTCTAGGTAATTAGCTTCTCGAGTCAACCCTGAGTTTGGGCACATTAAATAGTTGTAAACACACATCAGTCACTAAGTTGAGACACACAATTGAACCATACACATAGTAATATCAATGAACATGATTGTTCACTACCTTCTGGCACTATACTCACCCTCTCTCCTTCCTCAATGTATATATAGATGGCATGGCTCTCCCACATGGTTGATCCTACCTCCACATGTCAGGAATCATTCTAGCTTAGCTGGATGGCTAAAAATGGATATGTTTTTTTCTATCAACCATAATATAATACGTAATTACTATGTTTTAAATTTCCATGTAGATTCAATGAGTTATTTAAAAACTAATCTACATGAACATATATATATATATATATATATATTTAATTTAAAACAATTTAGGTGAAAATAAATATTATCATGGCCTTATTCAAAACACATCACATGTTGTAAATATTGTGTTAGTTATGAAACTCTTTTGATACATGTCTTTAAACATACAATAGTAAAACAATTATCATAGATTAAACCTAATTCATCCAAAATATAATATATGACCATTGAATTTATTTTGGATGTATTTTTATAAAAACATATATAACTTCCATGATACTTAATGCAAGGCACATAATTTCTTGGGAAAAACAATAGAGTCATTACTAATATTGGGAACACCAAAAACCTACAAACAATAAATTTATCTTCTTTAATAAAATTTAAAATCTTTTTATTAATCTCTCAATGAATTATTGAAAACAAAAACACCACAAACAGAAAGTACGATCATCTCAATCCTCTTTTTATTTTTGGTCAATACCAATGTATAAAATGGGATGTGAATATTTTCTCAAAAAAATTTCTCTCTTTTCATTTTTTTCTCTCCCATTATATATAAAAATGAAATGTACATGACAACATATGTTATAATTTATTTTATAATAAGTATGTATTAAATTATTACACTCTATGTCTGTGTGTAATGACCTGGTGCACAAAACAAGGGAGTTTAATTATAACACCGATATATTACATTATCAATTTGGAACTTGATACCTAGCACAACATATTTATTTTATTCCAAATTATTCCACTATTTTTGGGTTATTAGTACTTAGTTGACACAAATTGATACACTTAAAGAGTGGAATATTTTAATGATCATTATAGAAGTCATATAACTTATTCAATATTATTCTTTTCATTTAATTTATTCATTTATATTATCCCCCTTAATAATAAACACTACAAAATATTTAGATTTTTTCCAAGAGGGGAATATATGTTGGTAAAAGTTCATTTTTTTAGTAAAGGGTTTTACCAAAATTTATGTCCCTATCACTAAATTGTTGGTAAAAACTCAGTTACTAAATATTATTGTGATAGATAAAATAGTTCTGTTTCAATTAATATAATACCAACAGATAAAATATATGTTGGTCAAAATATATACCAACAGATTCATATGACATATTTATATGTTGGTAATATTATTACGATCATTAGTCTATTCATCAGTAATTTTAATAACAATATTATTTTTTCTGTTATAATATAAAAACCCAATAATTAAATTTTTTTATAAATTATAATTTATATAAAATATTATTTGTGGGCACTACCATATTTTTTGCTAAAATATTATATTATATTTATTAATCTATTTATATCTAATATATTTTTTATATTTATTATGTAATAATTATAAAATTAGTTATATGATAGTCGAAGCTTCATTTTAAAAAATATTTTCAAACATAATTTAAAAACATGTTTAAAATCTAGGAAAATACATTAAAAACATGTTTAAACATGTTCAAAGGATTTACATGAATCTCGATCAAACATCCCCCACAATTGTTTTCTCACACATCAATTATCGTTGTTGTGGATCACACTGACAACATTGCCCATGCATGTAGCTCACCCACTCAGTCAGGATATCACCACAATGGAGGGGATAATCTATAGTAGGCTCACAACGGCATCATGCAGTGGCAAGGTCTATGCATGCAACTCACACACTCAAACATGATATCACTATAATGGCGGTGATCATCTTTAATAGGCTCATTTCGGCAGCATGTTATGAGTCATCATCCATAATTTCATATGTAGGTGGTGGAAAAAATCCCTTGAACATAAAACAGCATCAATCCTTGGTTTTATTAGACAAAATAACATATAATTCAACATATAACACAATATAAGGGAGAAAAAATAGGATAAAAAATAGATATTTACTCCTCAGAAGTGATTCATTTTCCTCCCACCCGAGTCAATGAAATCTGCCTCCTATATCTTGAAATATATGACATTTTTCTTTAATAAAAGAATATAATAAAGATAATGGAAATATTTTGTAAATCAGTATACTTAAATGAAAATGTCACAAATAGGTTTACATTTAAAGAAGATAGTGAATCCAACAAGCTCCAAACAGATCTCCCATGTACATAAATGTATAATAAAATCTAATACTAATCTATAAAAATCAAATATAAAACTCCACATGTGGGCATTAGATACCTAGAAATTGTGGAGGCTGTGGAATCCAGGAAATTCCCACTCACACATTAAATAATTACCAAACTATTATACAACATCATATAAAAAATTTTTATGGAACAGAGAAAATCGAAGGAAAAAATAGCTGATAACAAAGTATAATAGTAAAATAATGAAATCACGATCTACTAAAATCATGTTCCTTTTTTAGAAAGATCAATAATAAAAAACGTAAGTGAGAATTGCAACCAAGCATGTAAAAAATTTAGTAACTTCAAGACAAATTAGGACTTGATTGTAATCGAAGACCAAAAAAACGTCATCTCAAAGGTTGCAGAAGAAGACAATATGTTTTGAACCAAAAAAACATGATGGATGAACTATGTTAGTAAAAAATAAGTCAATAATCCACATAACATAGAATGGCAGTGCTCTCAGTATGTAGCTACAATACTTTGGATCTCCTGACCCAGATGAGTAACAACAAGACTTTCCATGCATCGTGTTAAGACACTCCCCATAAAGAGAATCTGTTGAAATGTTTCCCTTAAGTAAACACACATACCTTACTCCCAATCTATAGGAAAGTATCAGAAAAATAGGAATCAAGATATCAAAGATGTTAGATACAGACAAAAAATAGTTCACATAAAGATATTTAAGTGTTACCTAATCCCACCCCCACTACACCTAGAAATGGCTTGAAAAGTGTTTATAAAACTTATAGCTAATTATTTCAGATTACCTACTATAAATTTGTTTTATTTCTACTAATTCAAGTGATTTTTAGTGTGTACATAAGCGAAAAGTGTTATAGCCACTCTTCAATAAGTGATTTAAAACACAAACTAAATGTTTCAAAAATGAAATACATCACAAAGAGACATGATAATGAAATGTATCGCAGATATACATGATAATGTGCATCCAGAAAATTCATCCCCATGAGTTCTTATGAAATGTATTAACTGATTTGTTAACTGGTAAACATAATCAACTCTAGAAAGCAATCGTTTTAATTGATATATATTGTCATCATGTTCCACATACATTTTCCTTTCAAACAGTCACACAGTATTCACATAACCAATTGTCTCAGAGGATGTTTGAAAGAGAAATATGATCTAGAATTGTGTTTTTAAATGATCTTATCTCTATCAAACTATCCGCTTGAATAAATACTCTTACATCCCACAAAATATCATCTACAAAAATGAATATTTACCTTTTACAGTATCATATGTTGGTGATGGTGATTATTCCCCAGACTGTAAATCATATTATCTTTCATCACCAATTCCATGTGAATATTCATGTGCAAGTGAAATGATACAGGAGAATGTGTATACATAACAATGTTTTAAGGGAATAATTCCTAGAAGATTTCATTTTCATAAGTCAAATACCACACAATGTCTCACTACTTCTATTAAAAAAAAATTTGAATAGGATTTCTGATGACAATGTTTATGGACAATGAAAAGGCTATCTAATGAGAAAATTTATCAAAGAGTGCAAGAGAATGTGTGGCTGCAACATGCAATGTAAAATTTGAGATGTTCATAGAGGAACCACATGAAATTTGTAGGTGTTCTTCATTAAGTAAAGGGATGGGGTGTCTGTACAATTGAGGTATTAACCCAAAGTACATTTTATTATGAGTATATTGTAAAAAAATTAACCAATGAGTTATCCAAGCGAAATAAGCTATGAATATGAGAATGATATACATATCTTATATCACTCGATGCAGACTAGGGCTTCGAATAATTCCTGAAGGACGAAATGTCACATAATTTGTATGTAATGTAAAATAGAAATATCAAGAATTTTTTGAATCACAGATGCATTGATGAAAACATAATTTATGTTTTAGTTACAACTGACACCCTCAATCATCATAATTATCATGTCACATTCTTTTCTTCCAGAATATTTAATGCATTAAAAGATAAATCATGGGATTATAGTATTTATATATGTGACCATGGTCATCCTTCCAAGTAATTTCAATGTAATTTTGGAAGAATGTATTTTCATGACAAGGTGAGGAGACTCTATATTAGTCCTAGGAAAACTCTAGAATGAACAAATGATTATGTGTTGGTTAGTCTGTTGTGAAGCTAAAAAATAATTCTTGTGTGCAGATTTCTTGGTGGGATGATTTGATCCGTTGGCACTTAGATCATTATTAGATTGGTTCTTTATGTTTAAATGAGATAAATTCAAAGTAATTTAGGTTATAAGTTCTAGATGAGTGTTCCCATATTTATTATAAAAATGTTTTTTTGGTCACTTAATGATTATATTCAGAAATTTAAGTGTTAAACTTTTCCATCAATAGAAAAATCATTTCTAGTTTATTCAAACTACTTATTATAGGCTATCATTGTTAGAAATTACTCCTTCAAAATAATTAATCATAAATTATATTTAGTGGTATGATATAATCATCAAAAATAAATATAACATTCATCATTAGCTACTCCAATTTCTAATGCAATTATTTTCACTTTCCACTAATATGAAAATCAATTGGAAAACAATGAAACTCTACACATTAACAAGTATGAGAATAATAAGGGACAATAAAAGCAATAAAAAATATACCTTAATATATTTCTTTCTGGGTGACATTTTAACTTTTCATATGATTTTAAATGCATACTCTCCATGGATGAAACATCCAAAAGCATAACCAATTCACCCAAATGATAGACAGTCAATTTCTATTTTTTATCCTAAAAAATGAGTCATACTAACCAATATATAATGTGTAAATGAAAATTGAAATGAAAATAGTGGAATAAAGTATAAAAGTGGGTCATCAATCAAATTATCTATCCATTTATATATTTTTAGTACTATTTGGAAATTATAAACAATAGAGGGCCACCACAGTAAACTAAAAAAAGAAAAACATCCTTATATAAAATTAGATAAACTAGTGTGTGGGATGAAGGCGATGATGACTCTGCTTGCGTCCAATGGTTCAACACTGCATTTTTGCAACATGTGAATAAAATGGAAAATTATTCAAAGGGAATTGATGCGTACAAGTATGTAGGTCTAACTCAAATAACTGGAGAGGATCTAGAGAGTCATACAATTAGAAACCAAAAATAACCAAGAAAATAAATAAAACCAAAAACTAGAAAACACACTTCATCTGAATATCACTGAAACCCAGACTACTATTCAATTCAAAAACCAAGATCCCAAGATTTCAAGGGATTAAAACTTTAAGAGAAAGGGTTCATACCGGATAATAAGCACAATAATTTACATTTTGAATGAGAAATGGTTGATATATAATATTTTTTAGTTGAATGTGGACAAATAAATCGATCATCAGTAGACAAGGGGTGTAAGTGATGCTGAAGAGATGAAAGGGGTGTTGTTGTTGGTGTTGGAGATGGTGATGAACTGTGTTTGTGAGTGCAGGAAAGGATCACTAGTCTGGGTGTGGTACCGACAGGAGACGATGATGTGGGGATATGGGAGGCATTGTGTGAGTGTGACGACAGGGATGTGAGGATCATGAGGACAGTGAGGGGGTGTCTTTTTCATTTTATTTTGATGGATCTATTATTAAATTTTATTTATTTATTTATTTATTACATTCTTTCCATTGAAATGTATTTAAAATTTAATTTTAATTATATGTCAAATATAATATATATTGGATAAAATTTAGTATTTATTCAAAATATTTTCCATATTTCCTCATTAATAACATCATAATTTTTTGTGATTTAGTTAAAAATTAGTCTACTTTTATTTTTATTAATAAAATTATACTTATTTTAGTAAATGGATAACTAATAGTTTCAAAAAAATGTTGTTAAATTATTTTTTTTGTATTGAATAAATAATGGTTACAAATTTGCATGTTTGGGAAACTTATTGGTAACAATGATTAATAATTGCATAGTGATTTTTTTGTAAACAAATTGTAGGTTTTAATATGATTAATAGATTTAATTATTGGTAATGTTTCTTAAGGTATAAAATAATTAATTCCAACATATATAGGTGTTGGTAAAATTATTTTTGGTATTTAAATTTAATAGAAACGAACTTAATATCTATTGGAATTGTTAATTTTTACCAACATATATGATATCTGTCGCTAAATTTATGTTGGTAAAAGTCATTTTTTCTTTGAATGTTCATTTTCTTTTAAGATTAATTACAGGATCATTTTCCAACATACTTCTTCAATTAGTTCTTAAACAAGTTACTTCCATATATATTAGTTTTGGAAGCACATAGTGGTCTAGGAACTTTTTTTGATACTACTTCTCAAGGGATGATCTATAGTTGCCCTTCATCAATATATATTTTATCATTAGTCATTCTTATGAATGATAATTTACTTGAATACCAAATTTTTTATCACATCCACGATAGTTACATAATATTACTGAATTATTATGATAATTAAATCATCATCATCAATGTTTGTCTCTAATCCTTTTTAAATAAATAATTTTCAATAAATCAACACATAGATAAAACATGGATAGGGTCTTCCATTGTTCTTTGAATGAATATTTCACCTTTTAGATGTAACAATATGATTTCTTCATCTAATTTCTCTACCAAATCATGTGTATCACCTTCAACTTCAATAAAGTAATGAATAATCAAAAAGTATATAGGAATATGGTGGATAAAAAAAATTTATATATGAGATGAAAAATTCTATGAATTAACTCACAACCATGAAAATTTTTTTTTTCATCTCATTGTGATGATGAACCCTTTATGATGAATTTCCTATGTTTGTGTGTGTTAAAATTTTTTGGTAGCATGGAGTATATAAATACTTTAGTGACAGATATTTATATTACATTCTCTAAAACACTGTCAATCAAGGCACATGAATCACCAATTTTTTTATGAATCTTCACATACATTTATTTTTATGTTGTAAATATGAATAAACAATAATTTGAGTTGTGCCCAACCTTTTTTCACCTTCCAAATGAATGTTCTAAAATTATGTGGTTATAATTTTTTGAACACCACTAATGAAATTCAACTTATTCATGTGGATTATTAGGTTTTACTTTATCATTTAGTTTATACCATGTTTCATGAATTTCCATTATATTTTCAGAATCAACTGGACAAATTACTATTATATCATTCATAATGTGTATAATTTTGTTGGTAGATCAACATGTCTTATTATTTGTTCTTTTTACCAATTCATACCTTTAATTTATCTCTTGTCTAGTTCATCCCATTTATTGATTTATATTTATTCAATTTATTGTGAATCCCATGGACTTCTTATAGTTACCCATGATGGGACATCTTCTCCCCTAAAAACAATTTTTTTGGAGAAATGATTTTGAATATATTGGGTATATTGCGATTATAATTATTCGTCTTATTATCACCCAATTTTGGTTGACCTAACATCTTTTTAAATGTATTGGGAATTTATTTGTTTCTATTATATCTTTATTCTTTCCTAAGGCAGACATATCCCTATTATTTATCTTCTGTGGTATATTTTCTGAACTTTTTTGTTGTTATGATGAAATGATTTATTCATTTATTCCTCTTCTATGTGGCCAATTCCATCTTAAATACCATATATTTTATTCAAATTTTCAAATAATATTTTATTATTATGACTCTTCCAATTATGATGTTGAATTTTCATTATCACTCCATTCCTTCCAATTGATGATGGAAACCTTTGATTTTCATATACAATAATTTTATACAAAAAAATATATACTATATTCCATAAAATTTCAGAACACCAATAGTAGATGAAGAATATTTATATTTTATTTTGGATTAGAGTCTGGATAGGTTATCTTGATTATTGTTATTATTTTATTTAATGAAATAATATTTCACAACACTAATAGTAGATGAAAAATCTTGACCATTTATTTTTCGACTAAAGTCTTAAAAGATTATAATGATTTTTATTTCATTTATCATTCTACACAATAGATGTAGTGATGAGAAATTCCTTTCCCTTCATCGTCCATGTTTGCATAGGTCTATATTTTTAACATTCATTATGCATAGAACCTTAAATAGTACAAGAAATATTTAAAAATGTGGATGTCACCTTTCTTGTAATTGAAATATTCAAATTTATCAGTAGATGATTTCAATAAATTATTGACACCATAAAAAGTTCTTTTAGGTTATTAATCCTATTTAAATGTTAGTTTGGATACATCTCTCATGGTAAAAATACTTCTTTTAGGATTCTTTGAAGAATCCACTCATATATTTTCATAATTGTCTTGTTTGACTCAATGTTATTGAAATTTCAGATTTAGGATGGTTTTCTCATCCTCCACTAAAACAAATATAACATAACATTCCCTCTATATCATTAAAAATTCAACATCATTCCATTTCTTCTTCTCATATATCAAAGTTCCAAGATATTTAATCATGTTTTATTTGATTCCAAATTAATAATTATTAATAAAAATGATATTCTTCTAATTTTCATATAATGCTTGAAACTTATTTTTCCTCCTCATAATGGAATCATCTTTATTTTTGATTACTTCATCACATTCCTTCCAAACTCGGAAACCTACTTCTCCAGGATCCTTGATTTTTTCATTTTTAACATAGAATTATTTAGTGAGATCATCACATATCACCAAACTTTATAATAGCACACACTCTCTATCTTCAAATATTCTTCTGCTAAAATGGTGAATTTCCCTTACAAGGTATTCCAAAAAATTAAAAAATCATCATTTTCCGAAGAATGATCATCTCCCTTGTTCTTGGTTATTTTGATGGAAAATCTTGAAAAATCATATCTAATAACTCTTCATAATCATACATGGTCGGAATGTTGTATATTTTTTGGTATTATATTATACCACCTGATCATATACTCAATTGAAAAAAATTTCTTTCTCATAAATAATGCATTAAAGAACTGATTCATCATCTTATTTGAACATGAATGATCTCTTATTAATCATTCAAAGTTATTTCTTTCCTCTACTAGACAATGCCATGGATATGATAGAATTCTAATATTAGTTAGATATAACTCCTCCAAGTTGCCATTCCATTTAAAATGAAGAAGATAATTCAAATATTTAATAATATTCAGATCAGATAATCCAATAATAGGTGTTTCATATCCATCTGATACTAATTTTTAGGGTTACTTTGGATGTCTAAAAAGAGGGGGAGGGGTGAATCTATGAGATATGACTATTTATAAATTTAAAATCATAATCTTTCTTAATACCTATGTCACATATAAAGTATGTGGATATTTTTTTATCATTCATATATTGTGAGAAAGAATGTACATGGAACTACAATGAATGCATAAAAATGATTTTTAATGAGTTTTACCTCCCGTGTTGATGACTATATCCTCAATGGATGGTGGTTATTATCCAACTCTCAAGAAATTTTTATTATTTTATCATGAAAATCACAAGAATGGTTATGACCTTAAACCTATTATCCTAGTATTGACTGGTTACAATGAAATATATCATATGTAGAAAAAATTTAGGATATTGGTAAACATATATTGAAGTGATTATCGATATCAAAAATATATTATTTTATAGTCAAAAATTACTCTTATCACATTCCACTAAATTCACCAATCAAGGGATATCTATATTTCATAGTAATCAAAAGGGATGTCTTAGAAAATTAGTAATCTATGAGAATGCCTAATTTTATTTTTTAGTTTGAAAAATATGTATATGTTCTAAGAGAGAGACATAGTTGTCTCTAATGTAAATTATAATCAGAAAATACCATCTCATTCACTAATTATTCACCATATTTTGATATTATATTTTAAAAATATGAAATAGAGTAGAAATGGTGATTTATCTTTTATATTAAATCCATATTACATTTTACTTTTCCTTTATGAAATTATATCAAGTAATTATCATGAAAAAACATATAATATACCATGTATTTTAATGAATACTTTATGTTCTTGTTCAATTTCGTAATCCATTCTTATAAATCAATTCACTTCATTCCTCACGCATAGCCAAACAAGTTTGTGGTTTTTATTGAATGAGTTATTATTCTTTTAATTCATGTTAAAAACCACATGGGATCTACCTCTTCATGAGAAATAAACACTGAACAACCTTTTCTTCTTCATGATTGAAATAGATGCTTCACAATAAGTAGATAAAATACGATCTTTATGCATATACTCCAAGGAAAAATAGTTATTATTCCACAAATAAAACATCGAGTGCTATATGAAAAAGCGACAGTACGTAGAATATTTCGTCAAAATATAAATTTTGTTTACTATAAAATTACATTACCTGACTATGTAAGAATTGATTATATTCAAAAAACAGGTGTTCAAAGAACATTTATTCACAAAACAGAGTGGCTGGTAGTTGTTGTATTTTTCTTAATGATAAAAAACCAGAGTTCTCAAAAAGAATAGTAGCTATTTCGATCTTGGGTTATCTCATTTTTTAAGTTACTTTCACAACATATTCCTGTTGAGAAAAGTATTATTTTCAACAATACATAATAATGTTATTTGAAGGGGGAGATTATTGAAAATAATACTCTGTCTCTTTATGATAATTTTGATGCTCACAAATACCCTTAATTATTTTCTAATGATTTTATTTAGTATTTTGCATGAATTTTTCATATTATTTTACGCTTGAAATTACAGGAATTTATTGTTAAAGTATTTGTATTTAGCATGTTTATTAAACACTTTTCATGCGCTACTTAGTCAGAATCTACTTTAGCGTGTCTTGGAATCACTGTTCATACCCAACATGGATAAACATACCGTAAGAATGGAAAGCGTTTATATTTTTTGAGATAAGAGAAAAGTATGGTTAATCAACCATATGTTATCAGCAAGTATGGAAGAAGAACCTTACGTTTGGGTTATCAGCAAAATATGGATGAAGAACCTTACATTAGGAAGGTACCTTAAGTTTGGGTTATTAGAAAAGTATGGATGGAGAACCATTCATAAATATTAAACATTGCATTTTGTTTCTCGAGAGTATGGTTCATCAACCCTACTTTTGTAAACAACTATACGTTATTGGAAAAGTATGGATAAAGTAAAAGAATGGATATTTTACCTTACATTTGAACGGTGAAGAAAAAGTATGGATGATCAACCCTACATTTATGATCAACCTTATGTTTGAATAAAGTAACATGAACCCTACATTTATGTTCAACCTTACGTTGTGAACCCTACATTTGGAGACCACGTCATTAACCTTATGTTTGGCGTCGAAATGTTTGAAAGACTATATTTTTATGCAATGGTAAGCAAGCTGATTGTTAGGAGAATTTCAAGCTGGATTTAAAGTCGATTTTAAAATACGAATTTTACCGATTCAAAGCTGTTTTATCAATGGATTAATGATCGAATTAAAAGGAGCTTTTTCTGCCGAGTCTTCAGGGAAGTTACGACTACTATGTAAATTCAGATTTTTGAATATCGCTAATAAAAAGGCGTCTTTTATAGATCTAAATGTGCAGGGAATATGTTCTTCTTTATTATATATGTTTTCTATGAAACACTAGGCACAAGTGTGTGGTGATCTATTAATTATTCAAAAAAGGTGGAAAACAGATACTGCAAAAAGCACTCCATTCTGCTGATTTAAGAGGAGCGTCAAAGCTCTGTTTATTTTAAGAAGAATAAAGAACTCGAAAGAAGATTCACTTGTTCTACATCAAATATCTACTGTGGATAAACTATTGATAAAGTAGTAAATTATATCTCTATATGTACTGCAACCAGATCTACTCAGAACTGCTTCGACTTGAAAATCAATATTGCTAGAGATGATGATCCATCTGCTGTCAATTGCATGTTGTTGCAATTGTAAAGAACATCTCGAAAGTATTTTCAAAATATGAAAATATTTTAATTATATTCTTGAGTGAGCAGCTTATCGTACTTAGCTGTGTAGGTTCGTGTTTAAACCAGAAGGCTTTGTTTTTCCTTAGATTGAATTGGTGTCAACTGCGTATCCTCAGTTGTGAACTGGTCTGTGGAAACGAGGACGAGATAGTGAAAATCACCAAGATCGTGGAGTTGAGCATTGGTGGAGTGGACTAGGGGAATTCTATTCCCCAAACCACTACATATCTATGTGTCCCTACTTTTACTCATTACACTGCATGATCAAATCTGATAAAGCATAGAAGACAGAACTCATTCAATTGAAGAGTTAACGAAAAATCTGAAAGACACAATTCACCCCCCTCTTGTGTATAATCTATATATCCATAATCCAACAATTGGTATTAGAGGGAGGTTCTGATAGAGCCTTAGCAAGCTATAAGCATTTAAATATTATACAATAGAGCATCATGACTGATACAAGAGAGGGAATGTCTATGGTCAGAGAACCATACTTCAATGGAGAAAACTATGGATTCTAGAAGTCTGAAATGATTATCTATCTGAGAATTCTTGGATACAGAGTCTATTCTAAGATTCTACCTCAATATGAAATACCATAAAAACCCAAAACATGGAGTGCAGCTACTAAAATAGATTATAATATGAATTCGTAGGAAAAGAATGCAATTATATGTGGTCTAGGACCTGATGAATTTAACAGAGTATCTTAGTGCCCTACAACATATGAGATGTGGAAAAGAATAGTTGTGGCGTATGAAGGAACAGACAATGTGAGACAAATGAGATATGCAACTGCTAAGCTTAAATTTGATGCATTCAGAATGGTTGAAGGTGAGAGTATTACTCAAATGAATGAAATATTGACAGAGATTGTCAATAACATAACTGCCTTGGGAGATCTCATTAAGCAAGCTGATCAAGATTTAAAATTATTGATAGTACTTCCTACAAAATGGAATGGAATCTCTGCAGCAATCAGATAGTAGAACCCTGTCAAAGATTTAACCATGAGAGAACTGATTGGAACATTAATGATGTGTAAAGCTGAGATGGAAGATGAAGATAATGAACATACATTGCTTATCAAAAGAGAAGATACTGCCCTGAAAGCATCATCACAGAGGAGATAGAGAATGATGAAAAGCATAGAAGTCAAAGCTAAATCAGAGAGCTCTGACTCATCAAACTCAGATGAAGAACTGGCTTAGCTAGACAGAAAATTTAGAAAATTCTATAGCAAGAAAAGAGAATTCAAAAAATCCTATATGAGAGATGATAAGGAAGTAAGATTCTATGAATGCAAGAAGATGTGGCATATTAGACCAGATTTCTCACAATTAAAAGATGAAAAGAAGAAGAATTTTTTCAAAAGAAATGAATATGAGAAGAAAGAAAAAATGCTATAAAAGCCACTTGGACTGTATCTAAAGACTCCAGTATCTCTCCCGAATCAAGCTCAGAGGAAGAAGAAGCCAATATAAAAGCAAAAATGTGTTTCATGGTAGAAACCGATGAGGTACACTCATATTACTCCTCTAACTCAAATAATTAATCATGTTCTGAATCAATCTACACAAATGAAAAACTTACAACCTACTGCACTATGCTTGAAGAATGATATGACTAACTATTTAAGAAACATAAGTCACTAAAGAACATACATAATGCAGTTTCAGATGAAAGAGATACAATTCTGAAACAACTTAAGGAATTAACTAATAAATACAATTCTATTAACACTAACTATATTAATTTTGAATCAAGAATAAAAACACTATAGGAAGAAGCAGAATCATACAAATAGGATGCATTGGTTTTTACAAAGGAGATAATTCATTAAATGAAATTCTTGGAAAAACTATCATTAAAAAAGAGAGATTTGGAATTGGTAGTAAAGGAAAAAACCTAAGCTATATAAAAATTATTTTTTTCCTTGCTCTAAAAGGGTTAATTGTAACTTTTGTGGGACAAAGGGACATATAGATTAAAAGTTTTTCTTAAGATAACCTCAAATCTGTGGTATTAAGAAATCATATGTTTCAGAAGACTTATATAATTCATCTGATTTTAGAAGAACAATGAAAATCTGGATACCCAGATCATTGCTAGCTAACACCCTTGGACCAAAAAGAATATGGGTACCAAAGCAATTTGTTTGAATGACTTTGCAGGTAGCATGCCACCAGAGTAGAAAATATATATGGTAGATGGACAGTGGCTGCTTAAGTCATATGAGTGGAAACTCATTAAATATTTCATTACTCACTCAAAAGGATGGAGGACTTGTCACAATTGGTGATAATGCCAAAGGAAAAATCATTGGCATTGGAACTGTTTGAGATCCAAAAATAGTCTCAATCAACAAAGTACTTTATGTACAAGGATTAAAACAAAACCTGATAAATATCTCTCAACTTTGTGATTATGGATATACTGTTGATTTTAATTACAATTGCGGTAATGTTTCGAATGATAAACTGTTTAATTTTAAGACACTAAGAACTGATAATGTCTATACTTTGGATTTAAATTACTTGTGAAAACAACATGTTAACTGCTTGACTGGTAAAGTAAGTGAGTCTTGGATATGTCATAGGAGATTTGATCTTGCAATATATATTTTTTACATAAATTTTCTACAAAACAAGTAGTTTCTGATTTTCCTAGTCTCAAATTTGAAAGTGACAGATTATGTGATAGATGCCAACTTGTTAAGCAACACAAATCATCATTCAAATCTGTTAATAAAGTTGCTACAACTAAACTTCTGGAACATATCTATATGGATTTTTTTGGACCTTCCCTAGTAGCAAGCTTAGCAGGTAAATTATATGGTTATATATTAGTTGATGATTATTCTAGATTTATATGGATTTTATTTTTGAAATTTAAAAACGAAGCTTTTACTTTATTTGAAAGTTTCTGAAAACCTATTCAAAATGAAAAAGGTTTCAAAATAATCTCTTTAAGAAGTGATCATGGTGGAGAATTTTAGAATTAGGAATTTAATTCCTTTTGCACAAACATGGGTATTAAACATACCTTCTCTGCCCCAAGAACACCTCAACTGAATGGGATTGTAGAATGAAGAAATAGAACAATTCAAGAAATGGATAGAACTATGTTAAATGAATATAGCCTACCAATATATTTTTCGGCAGAAGCTGTAAATACAGCTTGCTATATAATTAATAGAGTTTTAATTAGTATTATTTTGAAAAATACACCCTGTGAACTATGGAATAACAGAAAACCTAAAATAAATTACTTTAATGTTTTTGGATGCAAGGTATACATCTTGAACACCAAAGATAATCTTGGTTAGTTTGATCCAAAATCTGATGAAGTTATTTTATTAGGATATTCTGCTACCTCCAAAGATTATAGATTCTATAATAAAAAGTCAAGGATTCTTGAAGAATCCGTTCATGTGAAATTTAATGAATCTGATCCCTTTGAGAAAAGGACAGATCAAATGGATGAACCTGACTCTAATGATAACATGAGACTTCAGAACTTAAAAAATTATTTTTAAAATGATATAAAAGAAATTCAGTGCAGTTTAGAAGAACATGATACTGAAGAACATGTAAGTGTATTGCCTAGACAGTCTAGAACCCTAAATAATCACCCTTTAGAAACTATGATAGGTGAATTAGATACATGAATTAAATATAGAAGAAACATTGGAATCCTAGTGGAATTCTCTACCTTCATATCCCAACAAGAACCCAAGACTATAATAGAATCTTTAGATGATGAAAGCTGGGTAATAACAATTCAAGATGAATTAAACCATTTTAAAAGAAATGATGTTTGGGAATTAGTGGAAAGAGCTAAGAATTATACCTTAATAGGAAGCAAATTGGTCAATAGAAATAAACAGGATGACCAAGGAAAAATAACTAGAAATAAGGCAAGATTAGTATCTAAAGGATATAATCAAGAATAAGGGATAGATTATTATGAGACGGTTGCTCCTATAGCAAGGTTAAAATCCATTATAATCCTTTTAGACTATGCATCCTATATAAATTTTAAATTATTTTAGATGGATGTTAAATCTGCCTTTTTAAATAGTTATTTAATGGAGGAAGTTGATGTTGAGAAACCTCTTGGTTTTGAAAACTCTCAAAAACATGATTCTGTTTTTAAACTCACTAATTCTCTTTATGGTCTTAAAAAAGAACCTAGATCTTGGTATGAAAGATTATGTTCTTTTATTTTGAAAAATGACTTTACTGTTGGATTGGAAGATACAATACTCTTTAAGAAAACTGTGAAAAATAATGTTTTAATGGTCAGATTTATGTTGATGATGTAATTTTTGGATCAACTAATAAAACCCTTTGTCATGAGTTTTCAGTGTTATTGCAAAAAGAATTTGAATTGAGTATGATGGAAGAATTAAATTTATTTTTACGAATTCAAATTTTTCAAAAATATTTTGGAAATGTTTTGAATCAAAGAAAATAAATTGCTGATTTACTTAAGAAATTTGGACTTGAAAATAGCAAGACATTTACAACTCCTATGTGTACTAATATATAACATGATTTGGATAAAACTGGGAAATTACTTAACAACAAGTTATAAAGAGGTATGATTTGTAGTTTGTTATATCTTACTGCTTGTAGGCCAACTATAATGGATTCAGTATGTCTTTGTGGTAGATTTCAATCAAATCCTAAAGAATCTCATTAATCTACTGTCAAAAGAATTTTTAGATATTTAAAAGGAACTATTTTTCAATCTATACTTTATCCTAAAACTTATAATTTTAATTTGATTTCATATACAGATGCTGACTTTGGACGTTGTAGATTAGATAGAAAAATCACATCAGGAACATATCACTTTTTAGGAAAGTCTTTGGTGTCATGGTCTAGTAAGAAACAACATTCAGTTGCCTTATCAACAGCTGAGGAAGAATATGTTTCTACTGGCAGTTGTTGTGCACAAGTGTTGGGGATGAAAAACACTCTTATGGACTTTGGATTGAATTTTAATAATACACCTATTTTATGTGATAATACAAGTGCAATTAATATTTCAAAAAATCCTATTAGTCATTCTTGAACTAAGCAAATTTATATAAGGCATCACATTTTTTTAGATCATGTTATTAAAAAGGATATATTTTTAAAATTTATAAATACATAAATTCAATTAGCAGATATTTTTAATGACCCACTTCCTACTGCAAGGTTTGATTTTATTAAGGGGGATCTAGGTTTATTTTATTTTAAATAAAATTTTATTTTACAATGATAGTTCTTTATTTTAATTCTTCTTAAAATAATTTCGTTTTAATAGAATAAGTTTGTTTTATCTGATTAATCTATTTTATTTATTAATTACATGTAAGGATTATTAAAAACATGGGAATCAAGGATGTCAGAAACCCTTTCGACTTCTAAACTGTATCATTTTTATCGAAACCTTTTTGAATCTGCAAACCGCACCTCTGCTCGTAAACCCTAATCTTCGAACCTATGAAACCCTAACCATCAAAACTTCAGAGATTCTCATAGAGATGGTAAGTACTAAAAGAGCCAGTGAATCCGAGCCAAGAAATGCGAAGAGACAATGCTCTGAAGGAAGAAAAATCTTGCAGGGCAAGGTAATCGATCTTGACTGGTTATTTCAGACAAATCTACTGTTGAAACAATCACTGTCATATCAAAACCTTGAACAGACATTCAATAGTGAAAATATGGAATTTTTGTATGAGGTAGAACATAGATACTTCTTTATATCTATCAAGTTTAGTCTGGGGGATACTGAGGATAGTATGATGGCTAAGATAGAGGATAGGGATTTATCAATCTCGTCAGTAGAAATTGTTGAGATTCTCAACTAAACTTATGAGGGTGTTTTTCATTTTGATTTGAAAAACAAAGGAGATGTTGTGCATAAATCTGAGGAAATTATGTCCTTTTTTTTGGAACATCTACTATTAAGAAAATGATGATGAAATATTTAGAACCGGATCAGAAGATCCTGGTTAAATTTGTTCAGACTGGAATAGCTCCCAGAATAGCAGAAATGGAAAAGATTTTGTACCATGTTATATAAATTATGTATCTTTTGTTAAGGGATATCAAATAAAACTTCCCAAGTTACATGCTAAGGTACCTCAATTACTATTTTCAGAGTGACGCCTGGATGAACTTTTAACCTTTTGGTCGATTTATTTCCAAGTTGTTGCTTAAGAAGGACATGGTGAAATTACTGGATGCCCGAGTACACTATCATCATAGTAATATGTTTAATGCTGGAACCCTAAGAAAAATTGCCTATTTCTGGAGCACCATTAAAGGAGAACTATTTCCAGTAAGAGCTGAGGATGGATCAGAGAGTGCTCAGGCTCAACCTGCTATGTCCAAGGAGGGAAAAGCTGAATCAAGAGATAGTAGTGTAGCAAGAATGATTCGATTTGAAGTGGAAGATACTGAGGAAGAAATAATTCATGAGGGACTTCAATCACGAAGAACTAGACCTGTTTCTGAGGAAATTACTTCCCCTGAATTGGCAACAACAAAAGCATTATGTTCTTATTCTTTTTTAAGAGAAGTTGGTATTGATAAGGCCATGGAAGACTTCAGTGAAAAGATAGAACTAGTAGAGGGATCAGGAGTTCAAGAAGAATCTCGGAGGGAGAATCATGAACATATTGTAGCTGATGTTTAATTTACACTTCAACAGAAACAAGATAAGGAGGCAGAGCTTGGTGAGGAAGTGGCCAGACCTCAGGAAAATCCTGAAAATATTGTTCTTGAAATTCCAGTGGAGGACAATGATGCTGATGTTCTTGATGAGCATTCTTTTGAAGCTCACATAGAAGTAATTCAAGAGGATTTCTCTGTGGAGGAGTCTGTGAAATCTAAGGAAAAATCTATGGACCAGCCTACTCAGGACAAAGAGAATGAAAAATCTGATGCTGAATCATTACCTTTGGTACTACTGTATCATCCAGAGCCTGAGAATGAGAATCAAGCACAGGGTGCCTCTGATTCAAGAAAGAAAGAAGTTGAAGAACTGTACAAAAAGGTGTCTCATTTGGAATATGAGAATGTCACTCTGAGAAATTACTTAGACTTAGAACAATTGAGATTTCAAAAGATGAAGGAGAGTACAATCTCAAGGCAAGAAGATGAAATTTTTAAAGAGGATATGTTGAATGTAGTTGAAAAGTTGAAATTTTAAATGGTTATGATGACAGATTTATCAGATCTAAATTTTTTTTATGGAGAACCAATTTGCATTAGTTGCAAATAGTACGGCTAGTGGATCAGGCACTTCACCTGATTTAATCAGAAGATTTCAAGCTATCACAGCCACGATGAGCAACATGAATGACTGGTTGCAAGACCATCAATGTAACATTTCTCCATTATCCATGTTGCTGGACAATCAGAAATTTTTAGTGGATCAATTGACATCTAATGAGCCACCAATCAGAACACTGTTATATCAGTTATCAGAGAAGCTGTTGGTGTTTATAGAAAAAGAGGAAAGAATGCATGAGTTTTTCAGAGTAAATTTAATCAAGGATATTCATATGACTCAGGAGAATAGAGAGCTCCTAATAAATCTTGGAGATGGGATGATGAAGGGACTAAGGGAACAGTTCACAGAAATCATGTCTGCAATCCAGAGAAGATAGAACCAATTGCCTACCTCACCCAAACCTTGATTCCCGTGTATATCATTGTCATGTAAATACTACTGTTTTTGAATGAAAATTTTCCCAATTGTCTATTTCATTCTATCTATTTGTTTTACTGTCTTTATTTTGAGATGCCAATACTTCAGGTTTAATTATTGATAAAAAGTTAATAATAGCATTTACCTACAGTTCAGTGGAACATTAAATGTGTTCTAATCCATAATTTATCATTATTTTTGATATCACAAAAAGGGGGAGAAATTTGGATAAACACAATATTTTATTTTAAAAACCATATTTAAATGATTTCTTGTATATTTAATGTTTTGGATTTATACAGAAAACTATTTTAAGTTATTAATAGTCGTTTATTATAAAAGGAAATTTTCTTTTACATTTTATTCCGAGGGAGAAATTTGGATAAAACTAGAAACTTTTATTTTTTAAGAAACATTACTTTATTTTCATGAAGGGCGAGAAATTTATATTTATTGAAATGATCTTGTTAAAATTAAATATTGTTTTATCCTCTCAAAATTATAAAACATTATGTAAATAATTCTGAATGTTAATTTCATTTAATTAGCCTTATTATTTTATGGGTTTTGTGATCATCAAAAAGGGGGAGATTGTTGAGAAAAGTATTGTTTTCAACAATACATAATAATGTTATTTAAAGGGGGAGATTATTGAAAATAATACTCTGTATCATTATTATAATTTTGATGATCACAAATACCCTTAATTATTTTCTACTGATTCTATTTAGTATTTTGTAGGAATTTATCATTTTATTTTACTCTTGAAGTTACGGGAATTTTTTGTTAAAGTATTCGTATTTAGCGTGTTCTGGAAACACTGTTCATGCGCTACTTAGTCGGAATCTACTTTAGCGTGTCCTGGAATCACTGTTCATACCCTACATTGATAAACGTAGCATTATAATGGAAAGCATGTATACTTTTTGAGATAAGAGAAAAGTATGGTTAATCAACCATACATTATCAGCAAAGTATGGAAGAAGAACCATATGTTTAGGTTATCAGCAAAATATGGAAGAAGTACCTTACGTTAGGAAGGATCCTTACGTTTTGGTTATTAGAAAATTATGGAAGGAGAACCATACGTAAATATTAAACGTTATGTTTTGTTTCTCAAAAGTATGGTTCATCAACTTTACTTTTGTAAACAACCATACGTTCTTGGAAAAGTATGGATCAAGTAAAAGTATGGATCTTTTACCGTACATTTGAATGTTGAAGAAAAATTATGGATGATCAACCCTAGGTTTATGATCAATTTTATGTTTTAAGAAAGTAACATGAACCCTACGTTTATGTTCAACCTTACGTTGTCAACCCTATGTTTGGAGGTCATGTCATCAACCTTACGTTTGGCGTCGGAACGTTTGAAAGATAATATTTTTATGGAACGGTCAGCAAACTGATTGTTAGGCGGATTTAATGCCAGATTTAAAGTTGATTTTAAAATATGACATTGACCGATTCAAATCCATTTTATCAATGGATTAATGATCGAATTAAAGATCGCATTTTATGTTGATTCTTCAGGGATGTTACGAATACTCTGTAAATTCAAATTATTGAATATCACGAATCAAAAGGTGACTTTTGTGGATCTAAATGTGCAGGTAATATGATCCTCTTTATTATATATGTTTTCTCTAAAACATGAGTCACACATGTGTGGTGATCAATGGATTTTTCAAAAACGGTGGAAAACAGAGACTGTAAAAAAGAACTCTATTCTGCTGATTTAACATGAGCATCAAAGCTCTGTTTATTTTAAGAAGAAGAAGGAACTCGATAGAAGATTTACTTGTTCTACATCAAATATCTATTGTGGATCTACTACTGCTGAAGTTGTGAATTATATCTCTATATTTACTCCAATCAGATCGACTCAGAACTGCTTCGACTTGAGAATCAATATTTTTAGAGACGACGATCCATTTGATATTAATTGCATGTTGTTGCAATTGTGAAGAACATCTGGAAAGTATTTTGAAAATACAAAAATCTTTTCTTTCTATTCTTGAGTGACTAGATTCTCGTACTAAGCTATATAGGTTCGTGTTTGAACCAGAAGCCTTTGTTTTTCCTTGGATTGTAAAGGTGTCAATTGATTGTACTCTGTTGTGAACCGGTCTGTGGAAATGAGGACCAGATAGTGAAAATCACCAAGCTCGAGGATTTGAGCATTGGTGGAGTGGACTAGGGGAATTCTATTCCCCAAACCACTATACATCTATGTGTCCCTGCTTTTACTAATTCTACTAAATGATCAAATCTGATAAATCATAGAAGACAGAACTCGTTCAATCGAAGAGTTAACGAAAAATATGAAAGACACAATTCACCCCCTCTTGTGTATAATCTTTACATTCAAGATCCAACAATTCCATGTGTTACTCACTATGTTAAATCTATAGTTTCATGTCATGTCTGATAATATTGGTGAGGCATATAAGATTTTACTATCACTGGAACTTTTGGAATTTTATTCATTTCCAATGTGGGTTTCCTTTTACTCTGAAAATCATAGTGTATCTGAATCTCTAGATACTTATCTTGAAATATTAATTTTCTTAGATTTTATAATATTCTTTATAAAATAACATAAATGAATGTTGTAGATGTAATGCATTATTTTGAGCATGTATTCTTATTCGATTCTGGTTGATCAATAGATATGGTTGAACATTATCTTTCACAATATCACCTGTAGATACTACAATGTATGATGGTTAAATTTTTTCCATGTTACAAAAAGGTATCCCCTTATATGTTTAAGAATATAATATTGTGTAGTGTAACAACTAGGTAAGGGTTTCTAGAGGTTGAAGGCAATAAGACATGATCATATTTTAGATATTGAACTGATCAAGTGACCCATGGTATTTGTATATTTTTTTAATAAGAAAACTGTAACTGTACAAATCCACCCATAACAGACTTTTTTTTAGTAGAGTACCTAATTATAAATCCATCTGTTTTATTAGAATCCTAATATCACAACACTGATTAACACCCCGAACACCTCTACACACACACCCATCCTTGAGCCACACTACAACATTACACAGTCCACCTAAGCATCACTATACATGTGATTATGTACTCCATGTGTGTGATATTCTCACTATAACTCCTTCCTCCATGTAAATCATTCATGGAAAGCTCTTCGATGAGGTCAAACATGTTACCACATGTACATAATTGAGCTATCTTGGATGGGTGGATATGGTTGGCCATGTTTTTTGTTAACACCAATAATATACTTAGTAATTACTAGGTTTTAAATTCCCAAGACAATTAAATGCATTGTTCAAAAATGAATTAACTTTAATAAATATATACATATATATATTCAAACACACACAGACACACAAACACACACACACACACATATATATTTTTATGGAATTGAAAACACTTTACATGAATAAAAATACTTCCATGACCTTCTTCAAAGTTCGTCACTTGTTGTAAACATCTTGTCATTTCTACAAGTACAATGAAAATTGTCATCGAAATTAAGACTAGTTCAACAACCATCACAGATTAGATACAATTCATAAAAATATAATATATGTCCATTGAATGTTTTTTGGATTTATCTTCTTCAAAAAATCATCTATATAGATTCTTCCTGATGGAATTCCCATAACTTCATAGGAACTTATATCTAATCATTAAATATATTAGGAGCACCAAAAACCTAAATCCAATATACTATTCTTCTTTTATATATATTGAAATATTTTTTTTCATATCCTGATGAATTTTTGTTAAAAATAAAACCCAAAATAATGTTGGATCAAAATGATGTCAACAATTCTTCATTCCAAATATTTTTGGTTTGTTTATTTTTAAAAAGAATCATTCCATCCATGTTTCTTATGTTCATGTTTCTTCTCTAAACTATAAACTTTTATAGAGGTGTCCAATATTGATGCTTTATGCTTAATACCATTTTTTCATGATAATACTACCCCAGTTTGTTAGTGAACTTCATTTCATTATCATCCAAAATTATCAAAAAAAATTATCCGATCATCTTTTCAGGCACTATGAGATATTTATTAATGGAATAAAACACATCAAACTTGTGATTGATGACCATTATCCCTGAAGTATTTATTTAATAATCATTAAAATAAACATCGTATATTTTTTCATCAATATATAGGTGTGATATAAGCCCTAAAACATCAATATACACCAGTTAAAAAACTATTCCTTACATCTATTTTTTTCCTTGTACATATTTTATGTAATCATCCAATTTTTTAAAAAAAATTGCATGTGTGTGTACGATCATGTGAAATATTAGTGAAAATTATAGATCTATCAATCATTATTAAATCGTCCATGAATTTTTATCTCAAATGGATATGTAATTTTAATAATGATATGTTTTCTATTTTTTTCCCAGATAGAATGATTATATATTTTTTCACTATCAAGGTAATTATTTAACTTTGTGAGATTCCATTATATAAAAACTACACCTTCCATTCCCTTGATGGAAAATATCTTCTTGGAAAACATTATAGCATTCCCCAAGTCACACAATTGAATTATATTTTTCATGTTAGGACCAAATATTTCAATAACCATGACATCAACATTTCTCATATCCTTACCCCAAATTTTTTATTTCTCGGAACCAATTATATTTTATTCTTAATTATATCCAAATGAATAAATAACAACCTTGTCATACATAATTCCTATGACAATATAAATATTTCACATTATATGAGAAGTAAATATTATCTCATGAATCCTTACAAAACCATGAATTGATTCATTTAGGGAAATCTACACAGTGAGTAACTTCTTATCTACTTTATTTTTGATCCATGTATTCAATGTCATACATGGTTTTGATTGTAATTATTTATCTTCCTCAAATTGTAATAAAAGACTAAATCTTAAAATGCTGAAAATTTATTTTTTGTTTTCATCCCACTGATGACACCTTGAGTTTCTATGTATGACCATTTTTAGTCATTATCAATATATTCCTCTACATTGTCGATGAAAAATAACAAGACATATTTACTAATCATTAGAAATAAAAATAATGGCCTTCAAAAGTGTTCCAATAAAATGAAACACTTAATGAATTCCATTGTTTCTATTATACCACTGTATACCTTTTGGCTATGGGAAACCATTTTGATTATATTCCATATCTCCTTGATAATAACACCTTATATGATGTGAATTATAATGGGTATTTTCTACAATACTAGTACATTTTTATGTTCACTGAGTGTCTTGATTTTGATACATATCCAAATAAACCATCAACTTTAGAGTGGGTGCTTTTGGTTTGATGTAAAATATCACAAATTTGTTGTTTGAAATGAATTCCTATACCAATTTTTTCAATTAGATGCCTCTTTTTCTTCTCCTAATATTCCTTTAACTATTTTTCTATAACTCTATACATTACTATCATATTCTCTATAGGTTTTATGATCTTATTTTATGATGTTGTACTGGGAGTCAAGAGTCTCTATTGGTGTGCATCTTTTATTCATTGTCCAATACTATCCTCCTCAATATTTTTGATATTTCTAACCTAGTATTTCATTGTTTTATTGAATTTGTTGATAATGATGTCATATTATTCATCATTTATCCTATAATCGATACTAAATTTTCGAGATTTATGGATTTTATGATATTACCATTTCAATATATTCCATGAACACAAAATTATCCACTAATTATTTATATATATTGTCTTTCCAACCATGAACCACTCTATTTGAATTATTTTTTTGGCTCTCCAAACATCATTTCATTCAAAATTAGCTTCTAAACTTTCATGGAGATCAAGTCTCTCTTATAAATTTTGTTCATCATAATCCTTATATTCACATGTTTGATAAATTCCTAAAACATCCATGATAGCATATTCACTGTGATATTTTCAATCCTCAATTTTTTCTACCACATTTTCTTATGAGTTATTTTATAATTGTGAAATTATGTCATAAATATTTATGAAATTTCATTGAGTATTTCTATTAAATTCCATATTGGAGGAATATTTCTTCACAAGAACATCCTCATCCTCACCATGAACTTAAGACATATTGGATAACTTATATAAATGTTTCCCAATTTGTAACACCCTAATATTTTATGAAATATTTATCATTAAATAATTTTCATGCATTTGATATCTTTTTTTTCATGCAACACTAATCTTAAACAACCAGTGATATATTATTGAAATGTTACTATTAAATATGTGTGTTATCACATTTCATTTGGATTGGTGGCTATGTATAAGACCAATTAAATTATGAAAAATTATGTATAGAATTTTTATTTAATGAACAATTGTTCATTAATACCTATGAAATAAGAACTCAATTTCAATTGTTATAAATAGTATCATATTATGTTAAAATATTAGTTATTAAAATTATTGAATTTGTCTATATATTATGTATTTTTATCCAAAATTAACTAGGATTTTAATGAATTATATTATAATTTTTATGAAAATGAGCAATAATTCATAAATTTATTTTTAACTGGTTATAAATAATAATGAAACTATTTGAAGGTAAAAAGATATATTATAATGATAATTATATTTATTATAAAAATTCATTTTATCTAAATAAATTGATTTAATTTGTATTGATGAATGATTTGGATGAAATATATTGAAAATATTTTCAATTAAATATATTAACAATTATCTAATGGGTTTTGATTGGAATGGAATGAGGACATATTTATTTCTATCCTTGAAAATGAATTATTCTAAAATTGGGTTTCATTGCTTTTTAAAAAAATATATTAAAATAAATTCTATCAACTTATATGAATTTAATTTGATAAAATGGTTTCCACTTCACTAAATTATAAAAAATTTCTACGTGTCCTTTGTTTTTCGCACATCCTTGAGAAAATTGTCTAAAAACATTACAAAAAAACTTAATCATGATTAATTCATTATAAGAGGATGTTGTTTAAATGTATTAGAGAATGGTACTTGTATAATCTAATAAAGATAATATATAGTGGATAAAAAAGAAATTAAATATTTTGTTTAGATTATTAAATTTAGTGAAGATAAAATTTGATGAGTACATTAAAACATGGGACATGATGTCTTGTTAGTTCAAAGACTGTGCCAATTCTGATCCATCTATAGAGGTAAATGGACAACATTAGAAATTATTTAGAAAGAAAGTGTCTAATAAGATTAAATTATATTTAAATGGATTGTCTATCTCTTATGGTATTTGATGTTGTGTTCTTTTTTTATTTCATGGGTTCTTACTTTTTTTTAAACATATCTACATAATAAAAATGGCATCTTTTAGTCAGTCAAAGAAAAGGTATCTGTTCTTATATACAATTTTCATATTTATTTATCCTTAAAACTCTTTGAAATATTATATAATTGTCATAACATGATAAAATATTTATATTTAATATACATAAAGTTTTTATATTAATTCTATATATAGTTTAAGTCTTTATTATATGAAATGGATAATAAATACAACACTCAAGTATATATACACACTACCATCTCCATTAGGGATTAGAATTTACTTTTCATCATTATATCTCTTAGATGGTAATAAAGATTAATTTAATTGTCAAATATGATGATTATAACATAATTTTGTTACTATATATTATATATTATCTACCTCATTACCCTTTTATCCACTTAAAAATGATAATGTCACTCATTCTTATAAGTGGACAATCATCTCAACATAGAGATATGATAACTTATTCATTATAATTTACATGGATAGTAATAAGGATATATTTAATCAATTTAAATGATATTACTGATATATTAATAATTACATAATTGGAAGTTTTTGTATTTTCTTTATTTCTTTCCAACCATCATAATGTGGAAACATCACTCATGTGTGCATAGAGACTACCCTCTTCACGAATTGATGTCACTAATTATTTCATCACCACCCTATAAGACTGGTTATTAAATTTTATAAAATGAATAAATGTTATATTTATTAAATTATTTATAATCTAGGGATGATGAAACAATGAACAAGGTGAACGAACTGGAATCATCGACCAAAAACCAACACGAAGAATGTATTAGTTTTCTCTAGAATAGTGATTTTCGTGATTAATTATTAATAAATGGGTAACCGAAAATTGTTAGGGATTTTTGTAGTGCAAGATAAGTTTGAATATACTTTATATATATATATATATTAAACTAAAATTTATTATATTGATACAGAAGAGTGCACATGAAGAATTCTAGGACCTATGTGATGGTTTATATTATAATCTCATTTATTTTCGGGATTTTATAATCTAAATTTATATTGAGTGAATACTGGTGCCAAATTCCACACAGATCCATCAAGGTCATCTTTAGGTAAACAGAATTCACCCTTTGACTCAGAAGAATAGTTTGAGAAGGATGATGGAGGATCGAACAAGCTTTAAGATCTACAAATAAGATAGAAATCCACATGTAAGGTTGTTTCAAGCTTAATGGGGCATCAACGGAACATATTCCACCATGGTTATTCGAAAATGGACAAGGAAAGTGCCCAAAAGTGGAATAGATGGCACGTAATATATTTACCCATGCATAATTCGCTTAGGCACTCAATGTGACGTAAAATAGAGGCCTCCTCACCCATTATTCCTTCATGTGTCTATAATGATTTTCACAATATATAAAATCCCCCCTCTCTTATTGGTAATAATTCAGAAGACGAAGTGATGATCTACTATGCGTAAGACTCGTATTTTGTGATAGTATGCACACCATGACCCCCTCACGGTATAGGATCTTGCATGATACGTCCCATATGGGTTCCCCTTTGTGTGGTCCCACTAGGTCTTCGGCCAAGTCAGCTTATTTTTAGACTATGGAAATTTCATGAAAAAGGCACCTCTTTCACACACCTCCTACCCTTGTGCACACTCCATCTTCCTCTCAAACCCTCTCTTTTGTATGTAATCATATGATCTTGCACGAACCCATTCCTTGAACATGCATGGTTTTCCTTTACTCCATGTCACCATTTTTTGTCCCCTATATCAAAAAATCCCATGTATTATGTGTACCTCCTATACGATTCACTACAGGCTTGCGCACAATGATTTTTTGGTCCATCGTGTGGTGTCCCTTATTGTGGTTACCTACCTCATTCTTGTGGCATAGGTATGATAATCACCCATTATTTTTCCCATAGGTACTCTAAAATGGACCACCTATCTACCACTCCTCAACATTGTTATCACCTATAATTTTTTATGCCTTCCCTTTCCCAAGGGTTGAGATGCATCATTTATGTAAGCTCTAGGTTTGAAAAGTGAGTCACCAACACTCGATCTACAAGACATTAAACTACCAAGAACCCATATCTGCAACACATGATGTTATACTATTATCTCACCATGCATGGAAATCTAGTATTTCACCATGTATAAGTAACATGGAATGTCATCCTCTCCATATAAACAAATAGGGTATGTTCATTGAGAGCCTACTACTTCCCACATCTTTAGATCTCCATCCCTCTCCCTTTGCGGTTTTACACTATATACCCCTCCGGCAGTCCCCACATAAGCCTCGAAACCTCCTTTGATAAGATGCTCTATATATTATGGATATAGAACAAACTCTTCCTCATATGGAATGAGATAATCATATCTTTGAACATCATTTTCTTTTCCATATTCTATGTGTAATCCCAACACCACCTCTTGTTGATGCATGTTTGACGATGCGACCTTCCAACCTACTACTCCCTCTTGTTTCTCACACTAAGAATGACTTACAGGGTCTTTGAAGCTAGTATTGGCTATAAAATCTCTAAACCCAATGGGAATCCCTCTTAGAGTAATCCCACATTTCCACCTCCATGGGACATTTTTATGTGTAAGCGCCCCACTGTTATGAACTTTGTAGACTTTGATTTCCATCCAACCAAGACATGTAGGAAACCTCCATGAGGTTCAATCCCTTAATTATCATCTATCCTGATCTCTGTCTGGTCATATAAATTTTAAGATCATGTCCCTCACTTGGGATACAATATCTTTTCTAGAACCACTTGGTTGATTTCAGGCATAAGACCCACACCATGTGCTTCTTGTGCCTCCTCCTCATGTGTAAGCCCCACTACCCCCATTCAGAAAGATGTGGACTATAATTCCAAACCAAATGGTATATTTAAGAATCCTCCCCATGCTTCTATCCCAAAATCCATAACAATTCACCAACCCATCCATTCCATCTCTATCGTTCATCCATATGCATCATGGTTTTACCTAGGATGCTAATCATGGAAACACCATGCCATATATCTATGCCATTCCTATGTGCAATCCCTATTCACACCATCACTTCTTTCAGTGGCACATGAGAAGCTGAACATGTGTAATAACCACATTACACATCATTCAGCCAATATTGATTCTCATGCGAAGGGAATTAACAATGTTTATACCCCACACCATAGCTTCTCAAACTATAATGGGTTTGATCCCTATCATCTAAAAAGGTATGTAGGAAGCCACTTTGAGGTTCAATCCCAACTAATGGAAAACCATGGTGGACCACTCATAGGGGTGCACCCTCTCTGATCTACCTCCAATGGTGTATAGATCAGTCTTCATGGTGTGACATCATCTTTTTATAAGGCATTTTATCTAGGTTCTGTCTCTACAGACATTCTGAACCATCCATCTATTAAACCATTGAGGAATTTCCTCATATGGATCCACCTCTCTAATCCATCTACATGGGATGTCCTAATCAAATTCATTATGCCTATACAAGATGTTAAACTTGCATCATACATTGTGTTAAACATGTGATGCCTAAGGAAATCCTTAGAAAACCTGCCTCTAGAATAAGATACCCCATGATCGACATAGGTTCCTCAGGTTTTGGGCCCATAGAATCAGTCACATGAGGAGGAATACTTATGACCAATGTTCTAGAATCCAGATATGCAAGCAATTCCCAACATGACTACTACCCTGACCAAATGTTGTTTCCCTGTCCAGACCCTATGGAGTGTCTAGACAGAACTAGTGTAATTAACCATAATCCAAAAAGAGATGACAATGGGAAATAGTTTCATGAACCACATCTTAATTATTGTGGGAGAATAGGATTATGAGACAAGTTTCAAGTGGAAATACATGGAAGGAAAAAACGAAAATCCCATCATCCAGTTTCAATCATGTAGAAGACATAACCGAGATTGTGATGAATGTTTCATGCCTTTGGAAAGTGGGAATTCCGGGAATAATGTAGCCATCAGCGAAAAATAACCCTCATGGCGGATGCACCCTGATGAAAGAATTAGAATCCAAAATGGTGAACCCAATGTGAAATATTATCCTTAACATGGGGATTAGTATAGTTCAATACATAAATAGATAAGAATGTAACCTGATCCATACATATGGAACCAGTTACCACCACAAAAATAGTGGGCATGGAATGGAACTCACCATAGATTAGGGCTATTAATTATTGAGAATTATGCTCTGCAACATCATTTGCATGGATCTATCTCGCTATCCATGGAGTATTGTATAACACTGAAGAATTTTTCATTGCCTTCCTGATATCCATACTGATGGATGAATCTGCCTACATTACAGGAACCAAGCTATAGGAAATCAATCACCCCCACCTGCAGACATTGGAGAAGGATAAGTAACAATGCGTCAACCCCGTATGACTCTTCGTGTTCCAAAAAATCATCCATTACTACGGCTACTGGGTTACCATGCCCTGTATCACCCTCTTAAATCATCCAATATAGAGTGATGGATACCCTCATATGTTGGTATTTGAAGGACGAGGTAATTCCCACACAAGTTACAATGCCCCCAAGACAAGTTGGCTTCTATGCCTCATCAACACCGCCTCCCCCAAGGGCCCTACAGGGAGAAAATAATCCCAAAATTGATGTCAAAATGCTTCATTATATTCTACCCAATGTATCTTAAGACTCTCTCTCCTATTCTTGGGTGGTAGGGGATGTTCAGGTTGACAATTACTACTACCCGAGAACCGTCAAAAAGGGATCCCACCAGGCCTCATCAACACCACCAACGACCGATCCCTCAGGTTGTATAATATGTAGTATACACCCATAATCTTCCATCCCCATTCTGGATGACCCAACACCAATACCGATCCTTGGATAATAATGATTCACATAAGGGGGAATCATCAAACACATACTTTTGTGTCCCATTCCACCACCATTTTATTTCACAAGATACCTATCACTGCAAAGTTGGTACTCATCAGTGCATGGTCATAATCGAGACCTCAGCATCCTGAAAACAAGGATGAGCTGACTATTTTGATCATTGGAACCATTGATATACATTAAGGGTCAACTCGTGATGACGAGATCCAGTATGAAGGCCATCCATGTAACAACACTAGCTATATTGTAGGTCCTACCCATTATCTCACCAAACACAGAGGCCCCTCTCATGTTACTAGCATCGACCCATGTGGTGGTCCACATTGCTTCATCAAAATCCAACACAAAGGTCCTCCCCATTCCTATGGTTCCAAATATAGAGGCCCCCTCTATGTCATATACCATTAACACGAAGGTCCTCCTCACTCCATCCTAACTTAATGGGAGGTCCTCCATATAGCATCACCGACCAAAGCAAAGGACCTAATCACTTAGTCATCAGTTAATATAGAGGTCCTCCTCATATTACATCCAACCATAGTTTAGTACTCCCCAATATCTCAACTTTAAATATGGAGGTCCTCTCCATGTCCCTTCCTGCACAAGCAGAGGTCCTCCCCACTCTATCCATGATCAAAGTGGAGGCCCTCCCTATTTCATGATCGATAAATGTGAAGGTACTCCTCATTATATCAATTCAAATCAACTTGGAGGTCCTCCTCATTTCATTATAATTGAACAATGAGGTCCTATCTATGTTTCTATGATCTTCAGTGGAGGAACTCCCCAGTCTATCCATGATCAAAGTGGAGTTCCTCCTTGTAAGTCTAGTAACTAGTACGATGTTCCTCCCCATTCTCATGGAAACCAACATGGAGGTCCTCCTCATGACACATTTGATATATGACTAAGTTCTCCCCTCACCTCGTCTCACCAAATAAGAGTTCATCCCTTCTCTCACAGCCAATATTTATGTCCTCACCATGTCCCTATTGATTCAACATAAGGTCATCCCTACTACGTCAGCAAACAGTCGTGCAATGGTCCTACTCACACCACCCACTACTAGAACAGAGGTCCTCCCCACTACAGTGATGACTGATACAGAGTTCCTCCCCATGTCCCAAAAAATCAAAGAGGAGGTCCTCCCCACAACATTAAGTTCCTCCCCATTCCAAAAAATTCCATTCCTTGAAGAACCATCCTGAGGCATATGGTAGAATTATGGACACAAATGAAATAACTTTGAGAAGCATCAGGTATTTGTAAATCCCATTCTCTTTGTAGATACTAATGCCGAATGTGATTCAAGGATGTATCCTTCACCCCAATCCTCAACATCATAGCCCCTGGGTAGAAGCCCAGTGGCTGAGATTCATCATCCCAGAAGGTGAATTTCACAAGATCCCTGAATATCTTCATAGGTATATGTTGTAGGCGAAAGTCTTGGATCCCTTCTAAGGAATAATAGTATGGTTCTATCTATCATATCCAATGTAATTATCTACCTATACATAAGATCACCTAGTATATTACTAGGATATGATAAAAGGTTAGTACCTAATGGACCCACATATGAAATTCACTGGCCTAACACAAATAGTAGTCGTTTGATCCCCATACTATAGATATATGAGGATGTGACTAAAACCTACTTTGAGATATGAAACAATGTACAATGATAATTCAGTTAATGAAATAATCTCTCCACCGACCAGTCCACCACTACAATGGGCCACATTCGTGCCATTTCTAGTTTCTCATCCATCACCGGTTTGAGCATGTGGTAGAAAAGGGTTGGGTCCCGCTTCAGAGGATGAAAGCTTATGGGATTCCCATGTGGAATTTCAGTTGTACGAATTGTTATAAAAAAAATTCAATTCATAACTTCAACTTTTCAGATGCCCTCACTTAAGAATAGGTTATGTTATTTTATGGAACCAACTGAGAAATGCATTTTTGCCTCCACGGCCATCAAGTGGTCTACCCAAAGAGCCAATAGAACTTCTTTGACATTGACCAGTAGTGCCACATGGATTATTTGGAAGAATTTCTAGTGGCCATGAACCCTATGTCACCCTTCTACCGTCAGATCCTTCAATAATGATGCGTTAAAAGCTTCACGATGCTCCAAATAATTATTGAAGAGGTAAACCCACATGTGTAGATCTAGGGCTGGTGTCATTATGCTTCTCTCCACATCAGTCTTATCCAGTGACAACCCAAATTTCTAAGATATATCACAAATATTCCTCAAGGAACTAGTATAATGAAAATGGTTTTCTCTAAGATAAACCAGTATGGGTATATTTGTGTGTGATTTGATGAAGAGAACAAGCTCTCTGGGATAGTGTAGAATCTAGGAAACCCTTCTAGTGTTCACACTCACCTGAAAAGTAAGACACATGGACTTGGAGAACCCTCTATATAATTACCCATTTTAATAACACAAACATGTGAAAAGGAAAAGTTATGGCCTTCAAACCACCCTACCTGTCTGAATTCTAATAGGAGATAGATGTTGATCTCACAATGAACGACTTTCTCTAGAAGATCATGGATATAAGGAGACTCATTGAAGAGATCCCTGTTGAGTGGTGCTTGGATTATGTTGATCCTCAACCCTTTCATATCCCTCCTCCACTAGAGACATAGGGAAATCCATAGGCCCTTCCCAGCCAGTTTCATCTTAACAATCTCGACGATCCCATGCACCCCAACATGGTGGTGACTAGAGTCTACAGAAAGTGAGCACATTTTCAATCAGAAAATCCACCTGATCACCGTTATAACCATCCTTAAGATCCAGATCATGCTGATATGTAAGTAGATATACCAAACTGACCACCAACTATACTAAACTATCACATCATGGTGATAATCCCAGCAACGCATTGTTGGTTAAAAATCCTTATCAAAATAGGCACCAATGCTAGGATGATCTCATAGAAACTCCACTTGCTCACCTCGATGCCCTAGAGATGTGAAAATTGGAAATCCCACCTGATGAAAATTCATCAGAAACATTGGGTAGATGACATGATAGATCCTTAGGGTTTAGGAAATACTACCTTCATATCCATAAATGTGATGGATGTCCCACTACAGTGTCCAGACCACTCCATCTCAAGATGGCGACTCATGTTGGGAACTCAAGAGCAACAAGAGTCCACCAAAATATATTTTTTTATAGAAATTGGAAAAGAAAACATTCTCCCCGAACAACTAGCTTCCCAAAAGTATAATTCTAGTTGGAAGGATATTTGTAGGTAGTTTCTCTACCAGTTCATCTATATCATGCCCATGAATAGTATCACCAACCTTTTCAAGTACATGCAACAGATGAATGAGAGAGTCACAAACTTTGTCACCAGATGGAACTCTGTCAAGTAAAATCTCGACATACTACAGATGTAAGAGAAGCTTCTAATGATATTCATGAGGAACAATAAGACTGATTTGCTCCCCACTCTCATCACTAAGAACTTCCCATGTGGTTTCGAAGATTTCTCTAATAAAACTTAATTCCTCAAAGAATACTTTTAGAAATATATGTGGGTGTGTCTATTCCATCCCTCAGCTCCTAGAAGAATACTTTAAAAGGAAGAGACTACTTTCGTTGTATAGATTGAGTCCCCCAGGTTTGTAGATTTGTTAATAGTATATCCTCATTTGTTGCCTCACTGAGGGAAATAAGCTCAGGCTCAGCAACACCCATCACAAAATCGGCAGACACCACCTTATAATGCACCATCGCTACCTAGGTGATAGAATCAAACTTTAGCCCCACATGAGTATGCAGCCCCTCGTTAGGGCCATGCTTTTAGATCTCCCTTATAGATAGAATAAATTGTTCCTGCTCATTAAATGAGGCTTAGGTTCCCTGTTATTTATGATGTTCCTTGGACCCAAGAGTTCCAAATCTTATAGAATATATGAAACCCCACGGGTATAGTTTCATTGATTTCCGTAACTAATGTCCTTATCATAGGATCCTTAGGCATACAATCCACCGATGATATGTGCTTAATGATTGGTAGTTGGAAAATTTATATAACAATTTACATTTATTGGGCACTTTTCTAGCATAGGTATCATGCATATCATCCAAGCATGATAGAGATAGTGAAGATGAATAACAGCAGGTCTCCAACAATGGGACTCAAAAGTATGATGACTAGTTAGTTCGAAGAGTAGTTGTGCAAGACCATGGTGTCATTCATGCCCAACATAATTGACCTGAGCCACCTAATGTCACTATTCCTTCTCCAGCTAACATCACTTTTGCATCGACATCGCAACCTTCTACTTCTATGAAGAGTTGGCACCGATGGAGTAATGGAAAACCAACTCCTCCTCTGATGCTAATGTCATCCCTTAATCAAGGGGATTTTGTTTCTCCAAGGATGGGAATCACTCATAGTGTCTTCCTCATATTGGAATATTCCTCTAATGATGAAAAAAATATGCTTCTATGAATACCATTGAGTTGGTGTATTCCTACATAACCCCCATTGATGAAGAGTATCATAAAATTCCTCTGAATTTCGCCAACTGAGGCCGTCATTGAATGAGATGAGGATATGTTAATCGTTGGGATTTATATGATAGAGCTTTAATAAGATATGTACATGCTACTAAGACTAGGTTGTAGGCTACGCACAAGACCTAGAAGGCACAGTACTTTGAGGCCTTCTTGTCAAATTAACTAACACGGATGATCATTTTACTCAACTAGGCAGAACCACTGAAGCTTCATCGTGATTAGTCTTATATAGTTACGTGCATGAATCAGCCATCTAATATTCATTTGGTAGAGATCTTGTGTGGTCAGCTAATGAAAATTATGATATTTCTAACACTGGTCAGAATACACAAGTTCCACCAGTACTGACGGTCATTACTCCTACCAAATAGAACCCTACGTGGGTAAAAATGTGTCATTAGCAATAAAATATGATGTGATGGGGAAATTTTCCAGAATTCCTGAAAATATCATGATCCTAAATTCCCTCTATCTATTAGAAGACATTCGATAAGCCCTTGCAGAATACTTGAGGAACCCTCTCTTGTTCGAAATAGAGGCAGTGTCCATAGACTCATTCTATGTTGAGGAATTCGAGAGGTCAGAATGTCAGTCCATCATCTCATTCACAGGAGTAGATGAAGGCTCCCCCATAAAGGGACTTATCATCTCACTATACATAACCATCCAGTTCAATGGTGTGGTTGTTGGAAACTATCTTGACGATATAGGTTACGAGATCAACCTCATCCCAACCTAGACACTCTATAAGCTAGGAATGACATAAGAAAATCAAAGTCCCTCTAACCATATGATATAGGGTTATGACAGGACCGAGAAGAGTCCATCTAATATAATCTACTTGAATAACTAACTTTGTGGCCTTATTCCAAGAACTGAGTTCATGATCATCTCATAGTATACCGCATACAATGCGTTGATGAATAGAATCTATCTCCATATTCATGCTGTTGTTCCCTCCTCATATCCCCAATTCCTCATGTACTCCCTCAATGGTTGAGTGGGAATGCTCCAAGGTGAATCATCTCCATTCTCCTATTGTGAAGTGCACTATCTGGATTCCAACAACTACAAGATAAATAATAAACATTTCTAGTCCAATGAGGTTAAAAACAATACAATTGTGGCCAACCCATGGATTGACATGGAAGATGATTTCCTCCTCCCGATTAACTGGTTGAAGAAATAAATTCCTGACCTAGGACACTGCTTCATAATTTCATTGAAGAGGGGTAGTAACATTACCATGTACAAGGAACATTGAAATGTTACCTCATATTATTATGTATAAAAAGATCGAGTGATTCTAGAACACCCTGCTCTTGTGAGGTATCAGAATGTTCACCCCATGGATAAAAATATATTCTATACATTCCAATTCCACTGGTCCAATTGGAGCTGACACAGACTGACACATCATCACTATTTTGACATCATCAAGCGTGGATCTGTTGGTTAGAGGCCTAATGGAATTGGTTTGATATCTAAAATTTATATGGTTTTAGAATAGTAGAAGTTCCCCAACAAGGACTTCACATCTTCCGAAGAAGGTACCAGTGTTCTGATAGAATCAGTTGGCTTGGATGAACTACATCCCCCGCCGACTTCCATACCTTAGATGATAAAGGGGATTTGGAAGATGCTCCTCCCACATTTTTAGAGTGAATCTCCACCACCATTTTTGATATTGTTTTTGAGAATCTAGGTACCGAGATATATCTAAGGGCAACTCTGATCAGTGCATCAATGTCAGCAAGGGTGAAATAGTGGTACAAAGATTTCTTGAAGTAGTATCATGCTATTTTCCCTAGATTTATGAAAAGATGCTATGAATGGAACCTTAGTTCATCATACACCATCTTGGTCTCCTTGAAATCCATAATAGGTTCAAGAATCCTCTTAGAAAAACTCACCCCTCTCATCGTTCCATGGTTGAGTCAAAATGTGATAATCTCATCAAACCCAACTTCTTAATAGAAGTCAAATACCCCTAGTTACCCACCAACATCATTCCCATCACGATGAAGAACATAATTTTCAGGTTTTGTGTTGAATTCTAGGGCCTAAATTCTCACTTTCAAAAGTATTATTTTCCCCTTATGGTAATATGTTTTTTGATTGATTCCACCACCAAGTTCCATACTCTCTCTTTTATGAATGGGTATTCTGGGTAAAATTAGATCTGAATGTCCCATGAAGATGAAGAGTCTATTTCCTTCGGAGTTCCATAATGAACCTTCTTCTATTAGGTAATTCCATTTGATTTAAAGAGTGTTGGAGATAATCCTGAGTGTTCCATGCACCATATCTTCAAACCTCTTCTCGAGTCTCTAATGGAATTTTATGTGGATGATATGGCAGTCAAATCCCACCAACATCAAGACCATATCAGATATCCTAAGAAAGATTCCACCGTCGCTCACTCTATCCATCTAAACATGAACCCTTTGAAATGTTCTTATTAGGGTTACCTATAAGAATTTTCTTAGTTTTTTGGATAGATGCAGAGACATCGAGATCCACCCAGAGAAGACCAAGGTCTTCAATCAGATTCCTCCTCTAAGAAACATCTAGGAAATCTGAGGACTTCAAGGACACCTATCCAAAATACACTGATTCATCATGAATCTATATGTAACTTTTAATATATTCATTAGACTCATGATGAAATGTTTAATCTGCTGGTGGAATAATGAGTGACAGAACATGTTTGAGGAAATGAAGCAGTACCTACTACAACATCTATTTCTCATTCCACCCTTCTCAGGGAAGCCTTTGGTTTTCTATATGACTACCCTAGAATGGTCTGTGGGCACATTCCTAACCTATAAGATCAATGATGGTACACACAACTATTTATACTGATGTGCCTGAATTGTGTATACATTTTCATAAATTATATTTCATGTAAAAACATTTTTTCATATATGTATGTGTTTATTTCAAGATTAAATGCTTTAATTTGGTAATCATGATGGTTTTTAGGTATTCTCCATCCTAAGAAACAAATTGGTAAGGGTCATAAAAAAATTCCAATATACACAACCTGTACTTATTACACACATTGTGTACTATTTCCCCAACACAGATCGACATGACTAAATACACACCCATGTTGGCGACCACAGATTACATGCCATATGATTACCAGGTACATGTTGTGTTCCCCCTTATATAATAAGTTGGTGGCTGAATATTAAAATTACACACCATGTGGGGTGGAGTTACATGTCATGTACCCCCACCAACCAGGAAGCATCACTTGCAAAGTCAAGGGCGGCTGGTAGTTCACCCACCGGTGGAGAAAGATAGACCAAGTCAGGTTGACATGGGTAAATTCCATGTAATTTTAATTACACACTGAGTATTTACAAATATTATAAATAGGATGTATGTTATTCCTAATTTGGGGATCATACTCAGACATAGAAAGGTGTAAATTCTGTAGATGCCCAATGGGAGATGAAGTAGAGAAGAGAATAGAGGAGGTGTTGACGCTACCTTCCCGATGATCTTCAATCCAAATTTTGTGCAATGTTTCACTCATGTATCAAAAGTTTGTTAGACATTATTTACTCCATGAGTGGATAAATTACCCTATGTGTTTGGGCTATGAGTGATTATGAGTTTTTGTTTGTCAATTTCTATATTGTAACCATGTTATTTATATTAATCTAATAATCCTTCAAAAAATATTTCTAAATATCAATGGAATCCCTGTATCAGACCAATAATGATATTTATAAGGATCTTCAAAGGTATTAATATTAGGAACATTCATGATCATTAGGTGTATTTATTGTCTCAAAAGGGGTTTCAATTTAAGAAAATTAATAGGAACAAAATTACAGGCCAAATAATTGGTTTCTACTAATTCAAACAAAATTCACTAGACCAAGGGAGTTCCGTTATATCCAAAACCAAAATATGTGAGTTATCATGAATAACAAAACCTCATAATAAAATTGATTTTTTAATTACCTTAAAAATATATAGCCTCGATGCATTCATCCCATATATCATCAGAATCAGATTTGTGTTCTTTTCTTTATCTTTAAAGTAATTTATCAAGAAATTGAATGTTTAATTATTCTGTCATTGAAACATAAAAACATCAACTCTAAATTTTGGAAAACGTTATCTAATTAATTATAAACTAGAGAGACAAAAATAAAATAACTTCTACTCCCCGTGGATTGATCCCATACTTTCACTATAATAAATTAAGTTTGATTATTTCAATTCAGATTGTCAAAAGTAGCACTTAAAATGAAGCGACACCAAATTATGGTTCTGTTTTCAGGGATTTGAAATTTTATGGTGTTTCTATTAATTAGTTTGTATTTATTAAGTTGAAAATATAAATAAAAAAATCTAAAAAAATCTATTCATAATCTCATTTCTAATTTTCATTATTTTTTCTTTCTATTTTATGCTTGGTGAATTTTTAGTGTTGTGTGGAGAATCATAGGTGCATGGGTGGCCTAATTACCCATTCCAAGAGAGAAGTTTCATCGAAATTCATTCCACTTGATTTGTAGAATGAACTAATGATCTTGAGGCGACGTCATGAACATATGGGCGATCATAACCAAAATGCTCCCATGGAGAACATGGAATAAAGAGACTATGCTATTGTCCAATCCATTGGACAACAATTTATACAGGAGGAAAACTGGAACCAACAACTAGATGTAGAGGATGAGTGGATCCAACTTCCACTAGAAAACATCATGGAGTTCATTAAATAGAACCAATAATGATAAACAGATCCATTTGTTCCAGGTTATGGCATGTATCAACCCTAGTAGTTCCCATCGGAGTAGTATCCATACCTACATCTAGGAAATGGGCCTTATTTTTCTCCATATCAGTAATGTGTGTCCCCACCTCATCAAGAACAACTTCCCCCATGTCGTACCCTTATAAAGTACAGTCTTACTTCCTTCCATGGAGCCGATATGGGTATTGTCAGACCACTGGTGCAAGACCAACATTTTAATATCAAGCTTGACATCATGATGCTCATCCAAAACATGGTTCAATTTGGAGGATTACCAAGTGATGACCCCAATACTCATCTCTCCATTTTTTTAGAAATATGTGACACCTTATGCTACCATGGGTTGTCTAAGTAAACTATTTACCTTCACTTATTCCCCTTATCATTAAGGTATAATGTAAAGTATTTGACTAAAGGACTACCTCAATTCTCTATGCTCACCTAGGAGGCATTGGCCCATTCATTTCTGTCAAATTATTTTCTACCCTCCAAGACAGTGATGTTGCAGAATGAAATTCACAACATTTAGGAGCATGAATTTGAATCTTTAAACGAATCTTGGGAGAGAATTAAATAAATGTTGATGAAGTTTCCTCATAATGTAATTACACTGTGGATTCAAGTCTAAACAGACTTCAGTGGTCTTACAAGAAACACCAAATCCATGGTGGATGCAGCTGCAGGAGGGACAGTGATGAAGAAATCCCTAGAGGAACTCTTCGACTTTCTAGAAGATATGTCTACAAACAGCTTCTAGTGGCATTCAAAGTAAGGTACTCACAAGTGGGAAATGAATAACATTTATTCCACTATGATTCATGCTTCTCAAATCAATTTTGTGTTCAAGAAAATTGATTCATTAAATCTGAAAAATGCATCTATAGCTCAATTGGTACATCACCTAGCATGCAGCGAATGTGGTGACAATAATGTAATGGGTTAATGCTCGGGGACAAGTGTCGGTACCTTGATAAATGGGTAAGATATGATTCTCAGAATAGAGGGCCAAATATTTACCCTCAATACCAAAACCTGGCTTGGAATGATAACACAAACACGAGTTGGGGGCAGAAACAACAAAATTCTCAACCATTCCTCAAATGACTACTGGCTATGGTCAATTGAAATACCAAAATAAATATCCCAGAGAGATATAGCAGGGATATTTCCAACAACAAGGGAATCAAAACCCTCATCCAGCACAACCAAACAAACAGCCACAACCTCTTATAACTTCCCAACAACCACAACAGGACCACCCAATAAAGCTAGAAGAAATGATGTCAAAATTTATAACTACTAAAGAAAGATTTCAGAATCTGGAGGCATCCATTCGGAGCCTTGAGAACTATATTGAGCAATATTCCAATTAACACTCATCAAGGAAACCAGGTAAACTAACAAGTACCACCGAGAATAAACCAATATAAGAGGCCAATGATTTCACTTTACAAATTGGGAAGAAACAACCCTCGGAAATAACTGAAAATCTAGGTGAAAATCCTTATCCACTTATACCCTCTTCGAATCATGAAGCTATGATCCAGGAGTCCCCCTCAAGCTGGGAACTATCAAAATAAGAGGAGTTCGTACATGGTAAGGGAAAAGAGGTGGTCGCGCCTTATGAACCCCCTTACTATTTCCCACAATAATGAAGCAAAAGAAGCTAGATTAGCAGTTCATGAAATTCATAGAGGTATACCAGATACCTCCTATTAATATCCCTTTCGTAGAGGCATTAAATCACCTTCCACGATATAAAAATTTTATGAAGGGAATCATATCAAATAAGTGGAAGATTGATTATTTGGGATCAATTCATATCACTAAGGAATGTTTGGTAGTGGTTTTAAACTATCTTCTTCCAAATCTCCAGGATCCAGGTAGTTTTACAATTCCTTTCAAAATTGGATCTTCTGAGTTTGGGAGAGCCAATTGTTACTTGAGGGCTAGTATCAATCTTATACATTACTGATTTTTATGAAGCTGGGGATGAATGATTTACATCCTACCTGAGTGGAACTATATCTCATAGATCGATCCATTAAATATCCCAATGGGATACTTGAGGATGTTATCATTAAAGTGGGAAGGTTAATTCTTCCTACTGATTTTATCATCCTTTACATGGAGGAAGATCAAGAGGCACATCTCATTCTAGGAAGACCCTTCTTGGATACTTGGAAAGTCTTAATCTATGTTAATCAAGGAGAATTTATCTTTATAGTGGGATATGAAAAGGTATCTTACAATGTCCTCAATGAATTTAACAAAGTATCACTAACAAAACACTAGGACAGTTATGCATTGACTACTATGAACAATCACTTGGTCCACCTAGAAGATGACATGAATGTTATTCTATCACCGATGAACCGTTCATCAATTATATCCAACCTTATTATGAACCATAATAGTTTCAATTAATCATTAGAGTGTGTGGTAATTATTGGAAATGTTCAATTTTACTAGATATTCTCGAGCAGGCTGAGGTAGAACCAATTATGGCCTCAGTTATGATAGCCCACAAATTTGAACTCAAACCTCTCCCATCATCTTTGAAATATGGGTACATGGGAAATAATCACACACCACCAGTTATATTAAATTCTTCTCTCTCTCAAGGTAAATAACATGCACTTCTACAAGTCCTTAAATGAAGAAAACAAGCTATTGGGTGGACATTCGCTAATCTTAAAGGGATCAGTTCAAATATTTTCACCCACAAGGTGAGACATGAAGAAGGAGACATGACCTATCCGCAACCACATTGACAGATAAATCCTCCCCTAAAAGTGGTAGTGAAGAGAGAATTTATCAAGATTTTGGATGTGGGAATCATCTACATGATCTCTGATAGCCCATGGGTAAGTCCATTGCAAGTGGTACCCAAAAAGGGGGTATCACCATGATCACTAATGATAAAAATGATCCTATACCAAAAATAACAGTCATAGGATGGATAGTATGTGTGGTTTACAGAAATCCTAATGATTACATGAGGAGAGATGCCTTCCCACTTCCTTTCATGGATCAAATGTTGGAGTGATTAGCAAGGCACAAATTATATTATTTCTTGGATCGTTATTCTGCATGTAACCAAAATACAATTGATCTTGAAGTCCAAAAAAATGCACCTTCACATGACCATATGGAACTTTTTCCTATAAAAGGATGTATTTTGGCATGTGAAATGCTCCATACACCTTTCAACAATGTATGTTGGCAATATTCCATGATATGGTCTAGTAGATTCTAGAAGTCTTTATGGGTGATTTTTATTCTATGGAAAATCATTCAACACTTTATGAAGAAATATGGAATATTTTCTAGAATAGTGTGAGCACAACAATATGGTTTCTAACCAGGAGAAGATTCAATTTATGGTGAAAAATGGAATTATCACAGGCCACCAAATTTCTATGAAGGGAATTGACATTGACCAGTCAAAAATTGAAGTCATCTCATAACTACCTATCCAAACTTCTATTCGGGAAATCCACAGATTTCTTGGGCTTGTAGGTTTTTACAGAATATTTGTTCATGAATTTTCAAAGATAACTCAACCACTAACCAATATTCTTTAATAGGTTTATATCTTTGAATTTGACGAAACCTACACTGTATCCTTCCAGCATCTGAAGAAAAAAATTGGTAGAATCACCTATCATGATTTCCCCAAAATAGGATGAAAAATTTGAGGTTGTATGTGATGCAGGTCACTAATTCATGGGAGAAGTACTTGGGTCGTGGATAAATCAAATATTCATACCAATATACTATATCAATAGAGCCCTCAATAAAGCAAAACTTAACTACACTACCACAAAGAAGGAAATACTAGCAGCAATTTTTTCATTTGATAGGTTACACTCTTGTTTATTGCTATCCAAAGTTATTTTCTAAAATGACCATTCAGTACTTAATTATTTAATGAAAAATAATAATGCAAAACCAAGACAATTCTATTGGGTGATTCTCATCACAGAATTTTATATGGAGGTAATTGTTAAGAAGGGAAGTGAGAACATTGTTTCTGATCATATCTCCATATTGGAATTGCATCATTTGGAAAGGGAAGATGATAGAGAACTCAAGGATGACTTCCTGGATGAGAATCTTTTCCAGTTGGAGTTACACCTCATACATGGTATGCTGACATAGCCAATTACTTGGAAACATGAGTTGTTCAACCTAATATTTCATTCAAACAAAAGAAAAAATTTCTATTTGAAGCTAAAAGATATTTATGGGAAGACACGATTCACTTTTTCATATTTGGATATGGGGTAATCCACCACTACATCCTAGAAATAGATATTCAAGGAATTTTATAGTTTTTTATTCTTCCCTAGATGGGGGACATCACAAGCCAGACCGAACAATATCTAAAATTCTATAATCTGTATTTTTCTAGGCTAACATGCAAAAGGATTCCTAGTATTCTGTAATCTGTACTTTTACACCTGGTGTGTAGTTTCCTTTTTATTTATATTCTAATTGAGCTAGAATTATAATTTTATATTAATTAAGTTAAATAATTGGGGATGATGCATGTGCTGATGGTAAGGTCACTAGAATGTATTCTAGTCGTCGCCAGTTTGAATCACCCCATTCTTGCCTTAGGTATAGGGTTTGCCCTGTTAAACTCATGTTTAACTAAAAAACATGTGAGGTACTTTTCAAAATAAAATATAAGTATTTCTATATAAAATAAAACCAATTATGGGGATAGACTAGCTGGCCTGGGTTGTAACCTGGATCCAAAAGATCTGGGTCCGAATCTGGACAAATTGCCCGGTTCCATCATTTTTCATATTAATAAAACCACACTACATGCATTTCGATATATGTTGTGTGTGCCATGTTTTAATTAAAAATTTAATTGATTCTAAAAAAAATATAATACATGCAGGTCAAGTTGGAATATTGGAAGATTCTCAGTCCTAGATTCATAATACCCATGTTCGAACTCAGCTAATCTCCATACTTCGTCCATTTAATTCAAATTAAAACCACATGCCTTGCTCTTTCTTCATCCCATGTAGACCCTCACTTATACATTAATTATTTAAAATAACTAAAAATGTTTAGCACTAAAAAATTTTCTCCAGTGGTTAAGGCCTTACATTCAAAATGACCGATCGCTGGTTCGAATCACACCCCATGCACTCGACCAAAGGTTGTAGTTCTCTTTTTAAAATTTTATAACACATGACGTGTCATCCTTAGAAACACTAAGTGTATAGGTTATTTTTTCCTTAAATTATTTTTCTCCATTTATAAATATTTATGTTTTACAAAACTATTTGTCTCTTAAAAAAAACAAAAAACATACACTGTGCGTACGGTCTATGAAACTCAATGTACGTCAACTATAAAGGTCGGGGACCTACCCAGCCCGAGCCTCTGTCGCATGACCCCCCTCCATCATGTTTTATTGTCCCACACACTATTCTCCTCCGCACACACCAATCTCCCACTTTACTATGTGTTTTTTGTGATTTATTCTATATTTTGATCCTTACTCCAAGTACATTGTTCTCCACCTTCAATTTCAATATTTCATAGGTGTTTAGGGTGATTTTGAATTGAGAAACCGCTTGGGTCTCCCATGCAGTACACAGGGTGGACGAAGAACACATGTTGTGTACATCTTGTACATAGAAACACATTCACCTATTCATATTTCCAAATACACATGGTCTGTATGTTCGGTACACACTATGCATAGTGCCTTCCCCTACCCCTTAAGGACCAGCCCATGTCCTATGGAACACATCCGTTTCCCACGTCACCACACATAGTGTGTATGTTCGGTACAGGTTGTGTCCCCCATTCCTTTAGAGGAATGCATATAAATAGCGTAATCACCTTGAACACTATGTTAATCCACACAGCGTGTACCCCTTCCACATAGCGTGTATTTTGTCATATCCCCATCCTAGGTCGAGCCATGTCTGATAACTTACATGTGCCCCACTCTATGTGGTAACACACAATGTGTAAATATTGTTAAATTACATGTACTAGTTCTTACCGATCCCATGCTCTTTTAGTATGTCTATCCAGAGTACACATGATCTTACACAGATCATACTACACACCATGTACCCTGGATCTACATTTTGTGTTCTACTTTATTTTTTATTGTCTCGCATTTTATTTCTTCTTCTTATTGTTTTCTATTATTTTCTTTCATCTATGAAAGGTGAAGATCCCATACTGGGATGTGACCCACTTTTTCTACTAAGGGCGAGTAGCCGCTTTGACATTGGATTTGTCTTTGAATTTCTGAGTGAACCACATTAGATTTCTTAGTTTCTCAGACCCCAACATTGGCTGCACTGCCTCCTCTTCTACCGGTGCCTCCATCAGTGACCCTTGGTTCTATGGATGGCTCTACCATCCCAGTTCCTTATTTGGAGCCCCTCCCTACCCCTACTGGTCCCGGCACAACTGCTCCCACACCTTCCATAGTGGATGAGTGATCTAGTTCCACTGTTCCCTCTTCTAGCTCCACCCCTTTGGCACTACCCTCTACAATAGCAGTAGACCTACCTGCACCCATATCTCCATACTCTACTGGACCATCCTCAGAGGTAGCTTAGGTAACCACTCATCCACCTACTTCTTGTATTGTTTTCCCCTCTACCCCAGCACAAGAATATCCACCTCATCCCATACCACCAGTTCCCCACCCTCATCAGCATACATGCCTGATCTTTCTTGAGGGTCATCTTGTGGCAGATAGATTGTAACGATTTTCACATCGCACTATCCAGTTGAGCAACTGCTTTCTTGATGTCAGCATTCCCCATTGCCTTGGCATCTGGGAGGAGATTAAGGAGCTCATTTTCCATACTCATCTCATAAAGAAACTCTAGGCTAGAACTCCTATATATACAGATTTATTTTTGGAGTTTATTGCAACCTTCATGTTCGATGGCCTGACCTATGACATACACCCACCGATACTGCTACCCTTTTTCTCTTTAGTCTCGACGACCACCCTTTTCACCTTACCATATAGGATTTTGGCTCAGGTTGTGGATTCTACCCACCTTATACCACCCCACCTCTTATATCCACCCTTACCGTCCCTGAGCAATATGATATCATTGCCATGTGGTGGGTGCCTACTGGGCCTAACCACAAGTACACCCCCACCTCACAGTTGAGCACGATCATCATTTCTCCTCCCCATGGTTTCCTTCACCAGTGATTCGACATCATCATTTTTACATGCCATGAGGATATGGGAGTCATGTTGGGCCGTTACATGGACCACCTCACTTGTATTTTCCAACACGACTACCCAAACCTACCTTGTCTACCTACTTCTAAATTCCTCTCTATGATCCATGGTCTTTAGGGAAACCAAAAAAGCTGTTTTTTTTCAGTCGATTTTCCCACCATCTTCATGTTTTTGACCCCTCTCTCCCTCTCAACCCCTTATGCTCACCTTATCATCTCGACATCCATGTACTTATCTACATGTGGATGGTCAACCATCACGGTGATGGATATGTCCTTATCCAGGACACCCCAGCTCGTGCAAGGGTGAGAGATGACCATGTTTCCCCCACTGGTGTTGCTAATCCGGACCTAACTCATCCACCCATGGCTATTCCTTCTCCACCCTACCCCACTTCTTACATCTTTCCCTCTTCTTCCACCATCCTCTCTTCTTCTGTTCCTTCCACCTCCCCACCTCCCCCCACACCCCAACTGATATCCCCACCACCCTCTTCCTAGATGAGATACCCTAGTGTCTAGACATTCTTCAGCACCATCAAGTTTCCATCGCTTAGACACAACCATGGATGGAGGGTATATTATTTCTTATCCTCCCGTACTTGGGCCTTTCACTACCATCGATGTCACCGATGTCAGTACCTCCATCTGCTCCTTATCCTTCCACATCACCAACACCACTGACATCTATGTCCACTGATTCCATTATACCTTCTACTACTAGACCCTTTTTACATTCCCCTATTATACTCCATGAGGTACCTGTTATTCCTCCCACTTAGAGTTTCGTGCATGTGCCTCTGTTTTCCACTGTGATGGCATATCCCTTAGAGGATTCCAATATTTTTCGATGATGCATCTTCTAAGGCAACCAAGTGACTGCATTTGGCAGATTTATTTCCATTATATATCTCTCTCTCTTTTGTTCTATTCATGGGATGTGATGATGTATATATCTACAAATTTTATTTTCCATTCCCTCAACAGTTATAGGTACTTTGGTGGGACTTGGTCATATCTATTTCTGCAGCTTACCATCCTTGTCGTTTCACCACATGGGGAGTATTTTTTAGTGTTTATTTTTACTTTCTTACATTTAATTTACTTCTTCCACTACTTTCCCTCATCTAACCCCCGCTATTTCTCCATATATTATCCTCTTCCATTGTATTGACCTTAGGGTACCATGTGTTGTATTATGTGTGGGGGTGGGTCTCTACGTACACTTGTTTTCCCTTGAATTGATCTATGATACATCAGTAATAGTTGAAATATAACTGTGGAATTGTTTTGATTAATTATAATTATAAATAATAATGACATAAATAAGAATTAGAAAACTTACATGATTATTTTAATTTTCAACATATTTTTAAATGATTTACGATAGAGTTTGATTATAGATTTAATGTCTTGGACATTTACATTTATTCGACTGATCATTTGTACTCATGTCCTGACCTGATTAACCTTTTATTTTTACTCATTCTCGATAGGTATTTTAATACTTTTTGATTTATTATTTCTTATATCCTCTTTCTTGAGAGATTCTTGAGGTCTTCATAACTACAAGAACTTGTTAGTTTTTCACTTCCAAACATGAGGATTTTTGAATCACATAAAAATTATTGAGACAATTGATTATTTTTCAACCCCTTTGACCATGAAACCTACCATACATCTGATCTTCATAAACCCTTAGAAACCATTAATTGCCTTGATAGGAAGCTACATTACAAGCCTATTTTACCTTTCTACACAAATTCTTTTATAATTTTGCATGATAATTCATTTAATCTTTAGAGAGGGATTTCCATCCAGTCATGGTATATTTTGGTGGGCGACCATGCATTTAATTGTGGGGGAGATTTCCACTTGTTCATTTGGGAGAAGGGTTTCCGAAACCACTATTCATTGTATTCTTAGTGGTCCCTATTTAAAAAATAGATGATAACACTTTAAAGCCTGTGGATAAAGTCCATATACTAATGATTGAGCATAAATATGTTTAAATAATCTTGAGTGATGAGTGATATACTTTTTGGTGAGGTAAATCATCAAGTGGAATGTCTATATATGAGAATTTAAACTATGTGGATAAAAAAAGGATGATATTTTATTATTCAATTATATAGGAGGCATGATTAGAATATCATTGTAATTGAAATATGTTTTGGGGCATTTAAAATCCTCTACTATAGAAATAGTATTTATAATTATAATTAGTTGAATGAATCCATATTTAGAGTATAGATTCTATTGATTTTATGTTGAGATTTTTCTTGAGGACAAGAGAATGACTAAGTGTGGGGGAGTTTGATGTGGCCAAATTATGTAAACATTTTTAAACATATTATTGAATATATAAACATTTTTTCACTAGATATATGTGTGGTTTTAAAGATATAATGATTTAATTTGGTAATCATGATTCTTTTCAGCTATTCTCCATCCTAAGACAAAAATTGGGAAGGGTTAGAACATATATTGAAAAATCCTCAATGTGTACTTGTTAAACATGTTGTGTAATATTTCCCCAACATGGATCAGTAGGACTAAATACACTCCCATGTTGCCGGCTAGAGATTACACGCCATTTTATTAACATGTACATGTTTTGTTCCCACTTATAGATGTTTTTGGTGGTTGAATATTGAAATTACACGCCATGTGGGATGGATTTACATGTCATTTACACCCACCAACCAGGCGGCACTACGTTCAAAGTCAAGGGCGATGTGGTAGTTCATCCACCGGTGGAGAATGATGGTCCAAGTTAGGTTCAATGGGGTACACGGCATGTACTTTTGAGTACATGATGTGAATTTATAAATATTATAAATAGGAGGGTTGGTCCTCCAAATTCTGGAATCATATGCAGACACAAAAAGAGGATAATTACGGAGACTCCCAACAAGGGAAGAAAGAGAGATGATAAGAGAGGATGTGCTACCTCTACCTTCCTAACAATATTTAATCCAAATTTTGTGTGATGTTTCACTCAGTTATCACATGCTTTATAGGAATTATTTACTCCAGGAGTGGAAAAATCCTATAAGTGTTTGGGCTATGCATGATTACGGATTGTTGTTTATCAATTGATATATTGCAATCACGTTATTTATATTTATCTCATAATACCTCAATGACTCTTTCTAAATATCACTAGAAACCCCATATCAGGCCATGAATGGGATTTTGATGGATCTTCAAAGGAATTATGATTAAGAGAGTCCTTTATCATTGGGTGGATTTATCATCTCAAAAGGGGTTACAATTAACCAATTTAATAGAGACAAAATTCCAAACCAAGGAATTGGTTTCTACTAATACAAACTAAATTCACTAGACCAAGGGGGTACCATTATATCCAAAACTTGAATATGTGAACTATTGTGAACAAAACAACCTCATAAGAAAATTGATTTATTAATTACCTTAAAAATCTACAACCCCGACGCATTATTCCCATTTATTGTCAGTATCATATTATTGTGTTTTTCATTATCATTAAAGTAATTTATCACAAAATTTGAACTTTAATTAATCTATCAATTAAAATTAAAAAAAGCAACTCTATATTTTTGAAAACATCACCAAATTAATTACAAACAAGAAAAAAAACTACAGTAACATGCCCTCTTTGTGGATCAATCCCATACTTTCACTATACTAGTATTGAGTTTGGGTATTTTAATTTGGATTATCGAAAGTAACACTTCGGCCGAAGAGATAATATATACAATCTTTGTCACCTGATTCTCTACAAAGAGTGTAGACATTCTCTTATAAAGATGAGCTTCCTCACATTGGTTTTTGCAGTGAAGAAGTTTTGGCATTATCTAGAGCACCATGAGATACAATGGGTAACCCGTATGGATCCACTATAGTATATCCTAAACCACCCAATGCTGATAGGTCATCTATCTCATTGGATAGTTATCCTTTAGAATATCAATATTCGGTTCATCCCACAGAAGTTCATCAAGGTTTGGGATTTAGAAGACTTTCTAGCCACCCATTTGACACCTACAAAGTAGTATCTAGATGTTGAAATTCTAGAATTGACCATCCAATTAGTGTTCTAGGATATGTCATGTGGAAAGATTCATTTTGATAGTGACTCCAAAAACACAACTGATAGGAGGCTCTATGATCATACGATTAATAGGGTAGGCATGGGGATCATCTTCATTACACCTACACAGACTGTCCTTCCATATTCATTATTGTTATCAGAATGTTACACCAATAACGAGGAAGAGTATCAGGCACTCATCACTGGTGTCGAGTTATTCTTTGATATTGACATTCCCCAAATTCATATCAAGGAATGCTTTGAGTTATTCATCAAGAAGAGAAAAGGTGACTACATTGTCAGGAATCCAAATATTGTGCTCTTGTTAGAGAACACTTGCATGATAATGGCCTAGTTCTCTTCTTGAATAGAGGTGAATCATGTTACCTAATCATAGAATGGTTGAGATAATTCATTATCCTATATATCTACTTACTAGGAAGATCCTAAACAAGATGACATGTTTATCCATGTGGCGCATTGAAGATTCATCACCCCAGTTAGTTTAGATGATGATCAAATCCAATAGGCAATCTACTTGACTACTGGTTCCCCCACATCAGCACCTCTATACCCCCTATAAGTGAATAAAAACTTTATTGGATGGATATATTCATAGATTGTCTCCAGTATGACACTATCCTACAAAACATAACTGGATTTGATTGAATCCATTGGAACGTAGCTCATTTCACCCACTAGAGTGGACTCAACCTTGAGCAGTGTATCTAAAAAATGTGGGTTTGATGAAATTACCCTATATCTCATTAATGTAGATGACATTCCTTAGGTTATGATGGATGTTCATGATTTTTATTATTATTCTCATAATATAATTTTTATGTTATCCCATCATATTCAATGGTCATCTGATTTTTTGACCACCACGGTCCATGAATCTTTCGAGTTATCCAAGAGGTTCCATGCATGTCAGATCCATTCCAACATTATGAATCATCCACCAAATCCTCTTCATAACACAATGTACTCTTTTCCCTTTCTGGTATGGGGACTCGATGTCTTTTAACCTTATTCACCAGAAATAGATCTCCAGTGTAGGTTCATTCTAACCAAAAAATATTCTTTCCAAGGGGGAATATGTTTTTTCTATCAAATTAGTCAAAGCCTGATCATTTGTTCATTTCTTGATCACTCTCATCATTTATCAATTCATTGTTTCTCAATCCATTTCCACAGAAAATGGTACAAATATCTGATTATTCGATCTGAAAACGTTGTATTCCAAGTACAACATCTAGTCTAAAAACACTTCTTGCTACGACATGTATGAAAATTGATAGATAGGTGTTTGATAAAACCCTCTACAACATTATAATGTAGATAGTGGGATAGAATAAGAATTTTTGTCCATAAAAACTCCCCAATAATTTATGGGAATATCAGAATATGATTCGTAGTAAAACCCTGGTGACCCCATATTCCCTGGTTAACAGAAAAGAGGTAGTCCCACCCATACATATTCATATACCTTCACTCTGAATAATTTGTTATGATCAGAAAACATCATTATTAATAGCTAAGGTTTGTCTCACTGAACTAGAATCCCTCAACAAGAATAGGCTTCGAGCCTTTCATAATCTAGAGATTCACTAGAATAAGATATAAAGATCTTTCAAAAATAAGATTCATCTCTGATAATACCTTCAATGGGATACAATTTTGTCTCTCTGAAGACCAATAATACCTAGATGGAAGCCACTAAACATGGAGCCTAAATGTGAAGGACCTTAGATCATTCAGAAGTTGTATCTCAATGGTTAATTCTATTTGTTCACCATGGATGGGGAGTGCATCACTCCTCCAACCAAAGACGAAATCCTCAAGAAGTACATTGCATGAATGATGGGTAAACTTTCTAGACACATGATTTTAAACATCCTGAAAAATAGTGGTCCGAATTCTATGACCCAACACTAAGAACCCTACCATCTGAGCTTTAAGAATTTAAACTGCATAGCATCAGCATCCTAGCTACATGATGGTAAACTGCATTGCATTGATGGTCCATTCTACATGACCTTAAATGAAATGATCCCCACATCTCTGCAACATGATGTTAAAAACTATTCCTCATTGTCTTAGTTTTATGATGGTAAACTGTATAACATTTCACATCCCATGCTCGTGTTGTTATATTGAGCACCCAATTCCAAACATCAAAACCCTAAACTAATTTTGGGTTCTCCCTGGATTTTTTTTGTGTGGAATAGACCCCTTGGTTTCTCATTTACATCATGTTATAGCTTCCACATAATACATATTTGACTCAAGATAATTTTCCTCTATACGACCCTCAAACATGATGTTAAATTGTGCTACAATGTCTTTATCGCAAGATTTTAAACTTCACAAACACTTCCTAAGAACATATGTTAATCTTTGTTCCAATGGTATAAACTCTATGAACATAAACTATGATTTATTGGTCAAATAAATATGAACTTAAACTGTTTGTAACACTAGGGTAATTACCCGAGTCTAGCTACATTCTATCATTGACATGCTATGATGTGTTGTGGCCTACAACCAAAAGTTCCGTGTTCCACATGGAAACTTTCCTGATTCAAAACCATATATAGAATTTTTCTATATTCATATCCCCATCATATTTCATATCATGTTATACCCCATAACGGTGAAGGTATCATGAAATATTTGGATCACCTCCCATTTTCGGAAAATGAGCTAATAGATCTCTAGAAATGAATAGAGAATCATGTGTTTCAAACATGGTTTGTAATCTATTCTACTATTTCCTTGCCCATCGTAGAATGGCGTAGTTTTTGATCCTATATTTTTAATTAGGCCAATATTAGGTCCTAGACATCAATCACCCCATTCATGATCTGATACTCAAAACGTATTGATTTATATCTTTTTCCACCTCTCTATGTTCTAGTGGAAACCCACACTATTGTTGTAACCTATTTGTGCATCTACACACATTGTGTAGAATGGTCATTATCATTAAGACTTTATATGCTGTCTTTTTCTTACCCATGTTGTGTGATTCCACATAATAGGTAAATCCGAATATCATTTCTTATTTCTCACATCAAGAATTACTCATCTGGGCTTAGTAGTATTTCTTGGGCTCGTACCCACATAGGTGGGATACACTACCCCATGTTTCAGATTCTATGAACATAAACTAAGAGTCATGAACTATGTATGTCTTGATTAACATCCATATGGGATACGTATCAACGCCCAAGAATTTCTTATTTGGGCCCAACTGTAATTTAAACTTTTCGGTCACTTTTCATGAGTTTCACTCAAGAGTACATGGTGTATTACAGGGCCTCCTTGGTCCTCATTCATGTTGTCTTATGAAGGATGTTCCATATATCTCCCTTGAGAACACTCCCCTCCCTATAATTAGAGTTTCATGATGATAACCTGTGTAACATTTTTTTTCCTAGGAACATGAAGTTAAACTAGGCACCCGAGTCTAAGCATTATGAATTTTTACTATATTCATAGTTAAATTCGGATTGTTTCATGTGGTGTTGAGGCCTCCAAGGTCTTCATTCACATTGGATTTCCCATACCAATGCATTACACATATCCTATTGACCCCATTTTTTCTATTGTCTAAACTATATGGCCTTAAACTAAGATATTTTGTTCTAGGGGCATGAATAGAAACATTTTTGAGAAGGTCCAATAATTATGGCCATAAAAAATTTGTAGCCCATATAGTCCAAGAATAATGATTCTCAAATATATGATAACCTACTAAAAAATATGTGGAGTTGTGATTTTCCTCTATGTCCCTCATTCAATTTAGGTTCATCGCTTATCCATGATACACATATCTATTTGGGAACAATACCCCGCAGTATGAATTCTATGACCTTAATCGATGAACCATATAGTCCAATATGTATGAATCTAAACATCACAACACCACCATGATGTTATCTTCTAAGAGGTAATCACTTAAAACACTAGTCTTCTACCCTTACATGATCAAGAACTATGAATGGAATGATTCCCATCCATATAGGTTATGTAGGAATACCGAGACATTTCATCTTTGGGCCTAGATGTAATCTCAAACTTTTGGCCACTTGGACTAAGTTTTATATGGGGAGTGTGTGGTGTGGTGTGAGCCTCTATGGTCCTCATTCATGCTAGTGACTTTTACATGCTACACACATTCCCTCCGCAATACCTCTCTAACAATTACCTAGTCACATATAGATAAACTGGACAAAACTAGTGTCTTTATAACACGACATAAAAATTCATGGGCTGATCCTATCACACAACCATAAACTGAGACATCATCATCCCAGTCGCATGATGAAAAATAACACAAAATTTTGTTATTCTCTCATAAGAGTACATCACCTCTAGAACTGATCATCCACCTTGGCACATTTCATGAACTACATATAGATTGGTTCCATTCCACATATGAAATGTAGTGATGCCTACATTTTCCATCCTTGTCCAACCACTCAGAAAAAATCCCTCCCAATCTGTGTATGGTTCATACCTACACATGTTGATTTCCTATCAATAACTATGTATGGATTTATTACCATCCTCATGGGATATGTAGCAATGCCCATATTATCAATTTTTGGTTCAGCCAAAACATTTTATCTATAACAACATTTCTCTTTATTTCACACTTAAAAACAATTTATTACATAAAATATTTACTTCATACAACAAATAAGATAAAGAGGTATAGAGTCTTTTGGGATAAGGAACATTACATAAAAACATAAAACATGATATACATATCTTTTTTGACAACTTTTTTACATGACCACAAAAATTCCTTCGTACTTCACATTGCATGGGATAACCTGAGGACATGCATAAGAAAAAGGTGAGCTATAATGCCCAGTAAGTGAGTAAAAAAGTTATAACATGAAGAAAAAAATACATGTTATGAAATATGCATATCAATGGAGAAAAATAGAAACATGAACATAAAGGCATGATATAGCATGATTATCATAACATGGATATGTAGATACAACATTTAACAAAATATTAGCATGAGCCAAGGATCATTGCACATGAATCATGAGAAAACCCTCATTGAACTTGAATTAGAATGATTAAACCATCATTTCACTTGATGTATTATGATACTAATCTTTACCCTATGCATTGGAGCGCTATCAGGGCGCACCCTTTATAAACATTTCATTTCATGCATAAGTGTGCCACATATATCATACAACCTTGATTTAGTAAAACTCATTTTTTATTAAAAAAATAATATATGTGGAATTCATAAATATAAGTCCTCAATCAAAAAGTACATGCGGATAAAGGTGAATACCCTTGATAGAGAAATGGGTATGGAATTCACTTACACAACAATTTTGGCAAAGAAATTTTGGTTTAACTTCGACAGCATAACGATGGCAAATAGAGATTATAAAATGGGTTGATGAGAGAGAATGTGGTATCTCATAATTTATACATGAAATGGAAATTATGGTGTCATAAAACATAATATCCCAACATATGTAATGGAATTTAGATGTATAATATAAAATAATTTCAGGAATTTAAATGAGGAGTGAAAAATTCCTTACCGAATTTCGGCATGGTAACGGGTATACATGGGGGGAATTAATGAGAGATAAAGATGTATATCATCATTAAAACATAAGTAGGGTAGTATTTGGAAGGTTAGAAAATATACCCCATATTTTTTAATTGAAAATACAAGGTTATAACAATATAAAGAAACTTGGACAAAAATGAGAAAGGAAGAAATCCCTTACATGAAAGTGTGATCCCACAGGCTTGAGAGGGGCTTATAGGGAGCTTGGGGAACCATGAATGAATTATAGAGTGTGTATTGAAGAGGTTTGTTGATCTCCAAATGATTTTAGTGAAGACTAATGGGATATTGAATGGTTTTATATAGGAAAGTAGATGGAATTATTTATTATTTAGGTTTTGGACATTTCACATTAATGTAATCAAAACCACAAACCATACCAGGGTTTTTTACAATGGGGTTTTCCAAATGGTAGAAGAAAGAATTATCTTATAATTACAATGGCCTATCTTATTAAAATATTAGGCTTAATTATGTGTAGGTTAGTCACACTATCAATGAAATCATTTAAAAAGATTAAATTATTTTATAAATATTTGAGGGTCCACTAAGGCCCCATAAAATTAATTAAAAAAATATAAAATTACATTATTTTAAAGCTAAAACATATATTGGCTGAAAATTGTTTTTATAGTATTTTATTACATCGCTATTATGTCATTATGATGTCATAAAACACATTATATATTTAAACGGTATTTAATTTTTACCGAAACATTCGACTGTCTCAGAAAATTATTAAAAATCCACTGTTAGATAATTTTGATATCTTGAATCCATAAATAATAATGATTTTATCTAAATATTTTTCTAAATATATGAATTTTTACCTTAAAAATAAAAACTAGCATTTATAAAAAATTCATGGGTTTTGACAAAAACAGCTTTCAAACCTTAATAAAAATTACAATTATGTTCATAAAAAATTATATGATCATTTATATTTAAAAAAAAACTAATTTATTAATAATTTTTTTTAAAAATATTATTTATTTCAAAAATTCATTTTTTTCATCAATATAGATTTCTTATTTCAATTTAAGTATTAACTAAAAAAATAATACTTGTGGGAAAAGTAACAACAATAAAATGAATGTATATTATTTATTCTATAAAAAAATAATGCACATAATCATAGTGCAAGGATCTTGTTACATAACCTCTTATAACACCCGCATAAGACCTAAGGGTAAGGTTTGTGATTGTGACAGACTCTTGGGGTGGCTCAGATAACATCGCTCATGTGGTAATCATTATTAACTTCCACTTCTCCCATAGGTGGTTCTATTCAAGCTTATTGTGTTGAATCTCAACATGGGCTTGGTCAAGAGAGAATCCTAGTGACACCACCTCCATTATGAGCTCTGACAAATGGGCTTCATATGTATAAATTCTACTGCATGAGGCCATCACTTCCTTTTTCTGAGTAAATTATAATTGTTAAAGCCCTATATTTATACTAATCATGTGATCATTTTTCAATGGGTATATTATAAATGTTAAAAATTGTTAAAGGTATTTTAAAAATCCAAAAACATAAAGCCAATGAAGTGAATATGTTTTATATAACTATTTTACATAATAATACATTTAATTAGATCAAGATTTATTTCAATTAATAAAATTTTGGGTCGTTACAATATTCCCCCCTTAAGAAATTTCTCCCTAGAAATTTCCATTTCCCACACTAAAACAGATGAGGGTAACTCTGGTTCATCACTTCCTCAAATTCCTACGTTTCATCTTGAAACATATGGTTTCACCGCAACACCTTGATGAGGGTCATTGTATTATTTCATAGAGCTTTTTCCTATGATCTAATATCTTCACCAGTTTTTATTCATAGGTGAGGTAATTCTCTAATGGTACCAACTCTGGAATGAGTACATGTGATGGGTCAGGTATGTACTTTCTCAAGAGTGATACATGAAATAAATCATGTACTTGAGATAGGTTCAGTGGGAGTGCTAGTCAATAGGAAACTGATCCAGTGCGATCAAGGTTCTCAAAAGGGATAATGTAACTTGGACAAAGATTTCTCTTCTTCCTAAATCTCATAACTCTCTTACATGGTGATATGCAGAGGAATACCATGTCTCTGATATCAATCTATAAGTCTTGTCGATGATTATCATCATAACTCTTTTTTCGACTCTAAGTAGATTTATTGTGTTGCTGGATGGTCTTAAAATTATCCACCATTTCATCAAAAATTTCTAGACCTAGGAATTTTCCCTCCCCAACCTCATCCCAACATGTCAGCGTTCTGCACCTCTTACTATTAATGGATTCATAAGTATCTATATGGATGCTTGATTGGAAACTATTATTTTAAGAGAACTCAACCAGAGCAAGATGTTGATCCCATCCTTTTTTTAAGTCCATTGAGCATGATCTCAACATGTCCTCAGTTGTATGGATAGTATTCTCATATTGGACATTAGTTTGAGGGTGAAAAGTCGTACTGAAGTTCAGCTCAGTATTTAAAGCGGGTAGAAGTCTATTCTAGAACATATATGTGATTCTTGGATATCAAAATGATACAATTGATAATGGTACTCCATGAATACTTACTACTTCTATAATGTATATTTGTAATAGTTGAACCAATGAGAAATACTCTCGAATTGTAATGAATTGTGCAGTATTTATATGATGATCCAAAATAACCCAGATAGAGTTTCTTCCTTTGGATGTATTTGGATTTCTGGTGACAAATTCCATAGTGATGTTCTCCCATTTCTACATTGGTAAGGGTAATGGTTTCATCATCCCCTTATAATTCTACCTATTTGCCTTCAATTGCTTAAATACCAAGCACTTTGATGTATATTCAGTGATCTCCTTCCTCATTTAATTCCCACAATAACGCTCCCAGAGATATCGATACATCTTTTTGTTTCCTGGGTGAATGGAGAAATTTGAACTATGTTCATCATCCAAATGTTCATTATTTAACTCCAGATTTGATGGAACACATAGTCTTGACCAAAATATAACAATTCCTTCTACATTAATATTCAACTCTAAGGATTTCTCTTTTCGGATAGTTTCCACTTTCATCTGAATTCCCACATCATCCTTTTGACCATCCTTTAACCATTCAAAAAGAGATAGTTGATAAATAAAGTGTGATAGCATTGATGTTTTTCCCTTTGTTATGATTCTCATGTCCATCTTCATCAAATCTAAGAATATTGGATCCTTTTCAATTCTCATCAATGATATAATTGCGGGGTCTTTTCTTCATATAGAATCTTCCACCTTGTTCACTTTCCTAGGGTAGTAATGGATTGAGTAGTCATAGTTTTTAACCAGTTATAACCATATTCAGTGTTGCATATTCATCTCTTTCTGTGTGAATATATAATTGAGGCTTTTGTGATCTATATATATCTCACACATCTCCCCAAAGAGATAATGTCACCCAATTTTCAATGCGAAGATTACCGCATCTAACTCAATATCATGTGTTGGATAGTTTTTATCAGGAACAATCAATTTCCTTGAAGTATAGGAAATGAAATTGTCATTTTTCATCAACACACAACCCAGCCCCTTATTTTAAGAATCGTTAAATACCATAAAAAGTTCTCCACTTTTGGATAGTGTGAGCACGAGTGTAGTGATAAGCTTACTTTTCAAATCCTTGAAGCTATATTCACATTCATCACTCCAAGAAAACTTGACTCCCTTCTGAGATATCTTGGTAAGGGGGTTTGACAACAATGAGAAATTTCTCACAAATCAACGATAATATCTATCTAACACCAGGTAGCTATGGATACCTGTCACTGTTGTTGGCCTTAGCCATCCCTCACATTCATCTATCTTGGAGGGATCCATAGATACCACATTGCTTATGATGATGTGACCCGAGAATGAGACTTCCTTTAACTATAACTCATACTTGATGTACATTGAAATGAGATTCTCCTTTTACAAGATCCCTAGTACAATTCTTACATACTCCTCATTCTTGTCCTTGGGTTTGAGTATATTAGAATATCATCTATAAATACTACCATCAATTTTTCAAGGTAATATGTAAAGACTCTATTCATAAAATCTATAAAGATTTCCTGAGCATTAGTGAGTCCAAAAGGAATTTCTACGAATTCATAGTTTTCATACCATGTATGAAAAACAATCTTCAGGAGATCCTATTTCTTCACCATTACATGGTAATATCCTGACTATATATTCACCTAGGTGATGTATTGGGCTCCACGTATCAGATCAAATAAGTCATCAATTCAGGGTAGAGGATACTTGTTCTTTATCATGATTTTTTTGAGATCATGATAATAAATACAAAGGCGCACTAACCCATCCTTCTTATTGAGAAAGAGGACTGGTTCACCCCATAGTGAAGCACTTGGGTGTATAAACCCTTTATTTAGATTCTCCTGTAGTTATTTCTTCATCTCTTCAAGCTCCAAAAAACCCATTCTATACAGATTATTGGATATTGGACACACCTAAGGTATAAGATCAATTGAGAATTCGACATCTCTTCTAGGAGGATGACCATGCAATTCATCAGGAAACACTTAAACTAATTCCCCCACAATAGGCATGTATTCAAGGATGGTTACTTCCTTAGAATCAATAATCTGAGTAAAATATATGTTCTCATTGGGAAGTAATATCCACACTTGAGATGATGGTGAAAAAGAAGATTCATCCCCCTTCTTTCACTTTTACAAAATTGGGGGTCAGTTCTCCATAAAGAGAGTGATTTCCCTCTCACGACAATTTATGATGGATCTATATAAAGAAATACATTCCATAACAAGATTTTCATAAAAATCCACCAGAGGGAGTATGAAGAGGTTTTTCGGGAAGTTCAATCCACAATGTATGATAGGGGAGGAGTTATATTCATGGGATGCAATGATTTCCCCATTTCCCGTTATCATCGACATCTTTAGTTCTATGATTCGTGGTGGTGTTGGGATTATTCTATTAAACATTCAGGATATAAAAGAATGTGTAGAACTAGAATCAAAATGTACATTCTCTATTCTTGAATGAATAATTAGCATACCTATCACCACTTTGTTGTCGAGGTTCACTTCGATGGTAGTGATGGAAAACGATCGCCCTTGCTGCCTTGGAGGTTGTTTGTTGCCTTCGAAAACCCTTGTCTTAGGGAACTAGTTCGCAAAGTGCCCTGGTTCTTTGCAATTTAAGAAATGAACAATGTGTTGAGTGTAAAATGGATAGTTCCTATCCTTTTTCATAGTAGTGGGTTTTTCTTATCAGTAGTTAATGGTCAGGTGCCCATCTCTTCCACACCTAAAGCATTCTCTCATCCCCTTCAGGCAATTTCTGAGGTGCTTCTTTCTACACCTTTGGAAAGTGGGGTGATTGATTTTCCTAGAACTATTGGATTTATCCATCAGACCACTAGAATTAAATTCCACTTTCTACTTCATATCCCAATGATACGCATGAGGTTTATCGATCTCTATTTCATCTTTGTGGGAATATCAGACAATTTACTCATAGCTATCAGAGTCACAGATCGCTAGGGATTTCCCTATACTATATTTCATCCCACCAAAGAAGTTTTAAACATTTCATTCGGGGGTAACGAGAAAGATGAAGGGTATCATGCAAGACTTATGAGGTTTTCCTCATACGCTATGATGGATTTTTCATCTTTTTCCTTGACGAAAAGGAACTCCACTTCCATCTTTAGTTGGTGGGTGCACGGATATATGAATTAAAATACATTTTCTGGAAATCCTTCCATTCCAATGCCAAGATCTATTCCTCAGGGTTCGTATTTTTTACCAATGACCACCATTGATCAATATATCCCCCCATATGATAAGCAACTAGAGAAACATTCTCTTATTCGGAACATTAAAGGATGTATAAGATCTTATCAATAGAGCTGATTTATTGTTCAGTGATTAAGAGGTCATATGATCCATAAAAAGTAGGACTTTTTCTGATTGACATCTCGATTGTGACTTGTTCTTTCTTTGTGGGGGGGGGGGGGTTGAATTCTCTTCTAGACGCATGTTTCTATTGAAAACATGATTTAACTGGGGGAGTATCATGACAAAGTTCTTGATTCCAACTCCCACCAAATTGTAGGTCTCATTAGAAAAGTCACCACCTTGATCTTCAAATCAGTTGTCATCTCAGGTCCTCTTATTAGCAGTCATTGTCTAGAATAAAAGGAATATTAGGTGTAACACATAAAGGGGAATCTAATGAAAAAAAGGTATAACTTATAAATTACATTTACTTCCTTAACTTATGAATTTATAGGCTTCATTGTATGTTACACATGATCTAGATCCCGACATATATTCTTATGGGGAATTTATTTAATTCCCTAAATAATGGTTCATACTAAGATTGTGAATTTTTCAAAGAATATCATCTGGGTGTGTCGAAACCAAGAGTGTAGCAAGGCTTGTTGTCATGCACCAGTTCCCATTCGAGTCTATCTCAATGTGGTGTTTTCAGGTTTTACCCCTACATACATCAGTGTCAGAGCCACCTCTACCTGCTCATATCTAGACAATGATTTTTTTTCTTGATAAACCACTTAATAAATACTCACCAAAATTTAGGGATGTTTTTAATATACTTAGTCTTGTCCCTAAGGCTTTCACGAGGGTTTTCTAATCCTAATCCCAGATATAACTAAACTTATCCTCTAATACCAACTATAACATCCTTGGTCTTTATTTCACACTAAAACATAATTTATTACAAAAATTATTCACTTGATAAAACATGTATGATCGATATTTATAGTGTATTTGGGGATTAGGAACATTACATAACAATTTAAAACATGAAATACACATCTTTATTGAAAACATCTTTTACATGACCACACGCATTCCTTCGTACTTAGCATTACATGGGATAATGCATAAGAAAAGGGTGAGCTATAAAGACTATAAAGGGATTAAACAAGGCATAACATAAAGAATATATTACATGTTAGGAAATAGTAATGTTAATGGATCATAATAGAAACATGACTATAAAGGTATGATATAGCATGATTATCATAACATGGAAATGTGGCAACAACATTTAACATGATATTAGCATGAGCCATGTCTCATTGCACAAAGAGCATGATTAAAACCACATTGAACTTAAATTAGCATGTGCAAACCCCCATTTCACTTGACGTATCATGATACTATTCTTTACCCAATGCATTGGAGTGCTATCAGGGTACAACCTTAATAAACTTCTCATTTCACGCATAAGTGTGCCACATAGATCATACAACATTGATTCATTAAAAATAATTTTTTTTTTGAGAATAAGAGATGTGGAATAAATAAATGTAATTCCTCAATCAACATGTACATCTGCATAGAGGTGAATACCCTTGATAGAGAAATTGGTATGGAATTCACTTACATGACAATTTTGGCATGGAAATTTTGGTGCAACTTCGACAGCATAACGATGTCAAATAGAGATCGTAAAATGGGTTGATGAGAGGAAAATGTTTCTCTCATCATTTATACATGAAATGAGCAGTAATGGGTTCATGTAACATAACATCCCATCATAGTTAATGTAATTCATATACAGAATAAAAAATAATTTCTTGAATGTAAATGAGGAGAGAGAAATTCCTTACAAAATTTCAGCATGATAATGAGTGTACATGGAAGTAATTAATGAGAGTGAAAGAGGTCTATCGTCATTCTAAAATAAGATGGAATTATGGGGAGGTTTGAAATCATACCCCAACATTTTAATTGAAAATACAAGGGTATAACTAGATAAAGAAACATGGATAAAAATGAGAAAGGATGAAATCCATTTCCTAGAAGTGTGCTCCCAAAGGCTTGGGAGAGGCTTGATAGATAATCCTAGGGAGCTAGGGGTGCCTCAAGAGGATTCTAGAGAGATGAGGAATGGGTTTGGTAGAGATACAAATGCATTGAGTATAGAGGAATGGGATATTGAGTGGTTTTATATAGGAAATGAGATGGAATTATTTATTATTTAGGTTTTGGACACTACACATTAATCAAATCAAAACCACAAACCATCCCTTGGTTTTTGACCATGGATTAATCTGAAAGAGATTGGAAACATTATTTTATAAGTACAATGGCCAGACATATTAAAATATTAGGATTTATTATTTGTAGGTGAGTCACACACTCAAGGAAATCACTTCAAAAAGTTAAAATGTTCTATAAATATTGGAGGGTCTACTAAGGAACCATAAAATTAATCAAAAATATCTAAAATTACATTATTTTAATGTTAAAACATATATTTTTTGAACAACCTTTTTATAGTATTTTATTACATCACTATTTTGTCATTATGATGTCATAAATCTCATTATATCTTTATACGGTATTTAATTTTTACCCAAAAATTCAACAATCTCAAAAAATTATGAAAAATTCACCATTAGATAATTTAGACATCCTGAATCCAAAAATAAAATTCAATTTTTTAAAATAATTTTCTAAATATGATAATTTTTACTTTTAAAATATATACTGTGATTTATCGAAAATTAATGGGTTTTGACAAAAACATGTTTCAAAACTTAATAAAAATTGAAATTATGTTCCTAAAAAAATATACGATCAATTATATTTAATAAAAATTAATTTCATAATAATATTATATAATAAATTTATTTAATTCAAAAATCCATTAATTAATCAAAAATGATTTATTAATTGAATTTAATTATTAACTAAAAAATACTACTTCTGCTCAAAGTAATAATAATAACATGAATGTATATGATTTATTATATACGGAAATAATGCACACAATCATAGTGATAGTTTCTTATTACATAACCCCTTATAACACCCGCATATGACCTAAGGGTAAGGTCTGCGATGGTGACAAACGCTTGGGGTGGCTTGGACAAAATCCATTGGGTGGTAATCTCTATTAAATTATACTTCTCCCGTAGGTGGTTCCGTTCAAGGTTAACGTGTTGAAGCTCAGTTTAGGATTGGTCAAGATAGAAGCCCTATGACAACACCTCCTTTACGAGCTCTGATAAATGGGGTTTTTATGGAGTAATTCTACTGGATGAGGCCATCTCTCCCTTTTTCTATGTAAATTGGATTTATTAAATCCCTATATTTATTTTAATCATGTGATCACTATTCAATGACAATATTAGAAATTTTATCAATTCTTAATGGAATTTAAAAAATCAAAAAACACAAAACAATAGAAGTGAATATGTTTTATATAACCATTATACAAAATAAGAGATTTAATTATATCAATAGGAAGTTCTATTAATAATAGTTTGGGTCATTACATTATCTCCTTCATGTTGGTTCATCTTCAACAATAACGCTCGAATTTAAACTACACATAACTCTATAAATACATGTGGAATGATTTATATCCTCATGGGATATATAGTGACTCCCAACCACTTTTTCTTTGGACCCATATACAAGGGTATCAAAACACTAGCCCCTCTGGAGATAGTATAGTCCATGTAAAATGGATCTGAACATTATGTGAGGTTCTTCAAGAATGCACATGTAGTGTGGAAGGCCTTTTGTTTCCATTTTCATGTCAGTTTTTAAGGCCACCGCAATACTCATATTACTACTGGAGTTCTTAACTCATGGTCCAAACACTATGAACCTAAACTAAGAGATGATGGTCCAAACTCCATGTCCTCAAACTTAATATTTATAGTTTAAGCGTCATGGTGTTAAACTGTATACATGTCTCATCCGAGATGTGTTGCATGGTGTTGATGCCTCCAAGGTCCTCATTCATATTGGGTTTATCATTACACTACACCACATATACCCATTTGGGATACCACTCGATGCGGTCCAAACAATATAAACTTAAATTGAGACATAACATCCTCAACACATGAAATTATGCTGGAATCCATCCATCAACATGTTCAGGATGCCCCATGATAGTTATGGGATGCTTCAACTTTCTCTCATGAATTTTTTCCCAACAGTGTTGGTTTCCTACCGCACATTAATTTTAGAACTACGTATGGCTTGATTCCAATCATTATGAGAAATGTAGTGATGCCCTGAAAATTTTTATTTAGGGCCAACCATATATTCATTAACATTTTTTGTCACATTGGTGTCATTTATGGTCCATGAATTATGACTTTAACATTTATACCATTCTTATTAGTCTGTGTAAGAAACACATGAGCCCCCTTGGCCAAATTCATGTTCTTTTTAACCTATAATGTGTTGCATGCATACCCTAAGACTGAACATTTTCTATTAGTCTGAGAAACAAGACATTAAACTATTTTCCATATTATATGAAATATGACCATAACATATTTTCACACCTTGGTTTTAATCCCACTCTTTGATAAGTTCATTCCATGATTTGAGTCCTCGATTTGGGTTTTCTATCATCCTTAAAATCCAGATGGACCACCTGATGGTGATGGTCTCATGCTTATTTGGCTAAAATCTCATATTATGCCAACACATTAATTGATCTTTAGTAGTAAATGAAAAATCCTATAATTTGAACTTATTCAGCTATCAATTTCACTTTTTTGCCTCATTCGTAGCTGTTTTGGTTACAATCCCTATGTTTTCGACATGGTCAACTGTTGATCCTAACATAGCAGTTCCCATATCATCTAGGCCTTGAAATTCTCCGCATACCTCTTTTTTAGATCCTTTTTCCATGGTGGGATTTCATCCTTGGGTTCACCATTTGTGTTCACTCCCACATAACAGATTGGACCCTATAACATTTCTTCTTTCCCAGACTAATCATTTCTATGTTGTTCTTAGGAGTTCTAGTAGTGTAGGTACCAATGTGGTCAAGCTATACAAGGGATCCTTCGTCCAAACTCTCTGAAATAAAACTAGAATCCTTATTGGGATATGTGTTGTGGTGTCAGGCCTCATATATCCCCATTTCATGTCGATTTTGTCTCTCACCACATCACATATTCCTTATTGATTTTTATTTCTTAATACTTGTGTGGTATGAAATCTCATTTGTTCTCATTCACATCAGGTCCCCTTCCCCCATGCCACACAACTACTCTGAGAATAGAAATCTCTATAGTGCATGATACATGACATTAAATTTTTGTCCCGGGTCATGGATGTATTAAATTAAACTATTTATAACATCCTAATCACATGAAATTTAACTTTTGGATGCATCCTAATCACACGATGTTAAACTGCACCAAGAATCATCCTTGTATTATTATGATATACAAGGTATGAATCTTCCCCACTTTCATGAAATACAACTGAAAATAATACTAGGATTATCTTGAGAGGTATAATCCCTTGATTTTATTCATTTACATAATTGTTCACATCTTCAATTTTCGCTCATCATCCAAGACGAATCTCCCCTAGAAGATAGGTTTAATATTTTGTCAAATTAGTACGCTCACAATAGTGTGTTCTAATCCATGGTAGCATAATTTTGAGATTTTTAGAGTCCATTATAACATTCCATCAATCCATTTTCATAATTTGCAGGTCCATTTATTTGGATCCTCACCCTCTTCATGTCTAAAGGGACCCCCTCATAGAATGGTGTCTTGACAAGGCCCACCTACCACCCTAGGTCAACATTCCAAAGGACATCAGATGACATTTCAAGACAGGTCCCATGTTTAGAACATGTTCAAGGGTTTAATATTGTTTATTTTTCCCTATTTCAGATTATGAAAAAAATATACCATGTTTCAAAAATGATCAATAGTCATCCTATATTGTGTTTCTGCTCACATTGTGTTCCATAATTCTAGGTATCTTGATTCACACTTCTTATTCCCCTTTGTTCGGATAGATTCCAATAGCCCTGGAGTTTTCTCAATCATGCATTAGAGCACATTGGGCAATAACAATGGTCTTCTTAAAGAGAAATATTCTCTATTCATATCCACTATCATCCCAAACACTCTTAGTGGTCATTAAAAAACATCATACCTAGAGTGTTTGATGATTAATTGAAACTGTCATAAAAAGTGAAAAATTATGTGGTCTTCCCTTATTTTTCACATCGAGCATGACCCATGTGATCTTATGGATTAAAAATTAGTTGTCTCACAAATATAATTGAAATAAAATAATTAAATAAAAAAATAATGTCACCATGCATGCAATTAAAAGTGATATAAAAGATAATGTGTTTCTTGAGTTTGAAAAAAATAGCCTCTATGGATCTATGCCTTCAATAGAGCACTTCAGCTCTTACACCTTCTGGTGTGTGGCATCCAAAGATCATTGTGGCCATCTGATAACCATTTTTTCATCAATGGATACTGGTGAAGCTCATTCACCTTGATTTGTGCCAAGTCCTATTCATCTCATATAATATACACTTATTGGATTACCTATTTTATCTTCTATTAGGCCTCTAATAGCTGGACCATTACTCGTATGAAATGTTCTGGATTAATGGTGGAAAATGAGTAATTCATGTTCATCTATTATTCTAGGTGTCAGATCTCTTTTTCAACCTCTTAAAGTGTCTGGATTCTTTAGTATTTCACATAGAAACAGGATTTATCTAAATTTGGATTTCATTCCCACACCTTCTCAGTAGGGTAGTCATAGATCAAAACCGGAATATCATATGTGTTCACCCCTCCGGTGCACAGAAAACACAACTAGTGGTAGTGTGACCCCATTCGAGTCACCCATTATTCTTATAGGGCCTAAAGTAAATTCCTAATATAGTTTTACACCCTACGATCAGTTATGAGACTTTCCTCAACTGCCTTAGGACTAGATAAATGAATTTATTCAGGATTCACATGATGGTATTCTAGGAAAGATTCTAGAAGTCAAGTAGTAGGGTATTCCTCTAGCATCCTATTTGAGGTACTAGTCTCTAGGACATGGGGAGGACCATTTTCACATGTTTCTTCCCCAAAAACCTCACCTCCATCAGCATTGATCTCATTCATTTCAGTGTATCATCCATGTATACAACCTCCCATTAATCTGTTACTAAGACCAAAACATATTGGATGACCAACATCTTATGTACTTGCACAATCATCATAAGTGATCATATAGATTCTACGAAATAAACTATTAGATGGTTCTGTAGTCTTCCAAGACCTGTATATTATTTCCAATTCAATCATTCTAATCCTTAAGTTATAGGTATGGGTCTATGAATGAAGATACTTACAAGGGTGGAGGACTTCTAGAACGAGTTCTCATGTAATTGTACCAACATCCACCATATGATACACTTAAATGATTATTAATTTAATGATCATAATAATCTCCCCATAGAAAATGGAAATATAATGGTATTTCTATGTTGTATCTCTAACCCCTTATGTTACCTCACCATTATCCTTCTTGGTTTCAATCAATTTGTCACATGGCTCAGACCCTAGTGTTGTCCAAAAGAAACATCCCTCCACATCCATTGGGACATTCTCACCCCATTTAATGGGGGATCCTTTATCAACAATAGTGTACTCTTATAATGAACAAATTTTGGTTAGTTTATCCGAGTTTTTAAATGGTGAATGGACCAAGAAAATGTATGATAAGACATACCAAGAGATGCACGATGAGACCCTTGTCATAGACCTCAATCTCACCACTCTCCCAGAGACTCTCATGATGAATGATTTCCCCTAGGATTCCCCTCCAACATGCTTATCCTCTTCATCCTCTTCTTCTTCATCATTCACTTCCTCTTCCTCTTCATCATCATCATCATCCTCCCTATCTTCTTTATATTCTTCTTTATCACTATCTTCCATAGTAGTTTTTTCTTCCAGATCATTCTCATGTTCAAGAATCAATTTCACCAGGACATACAGTTCATCATATTTCCCTCGTTGACATGCATATATGTCCATGGTCATTAGATATGCATACCTCTAATTGAATTATACCCTATCTAAAACCTGGATGATCTCGAAATCTAGTAGAATGACCTCATCCTACCAATGTTTCTGCCACATGACTTTTAGAGATAGATATGGGTGTGTTGTCTTCCAGAATAACCAATGTGATTGGAAAATAACATCTGTGGTATGTTAAAGAAAATCTCTTAGTTTTTTTACATGTGTATATTTCTCCGGCAACCGAGATCGCCTTCTGGGCCACATCCCTTCAGAATATGGAATCATGGTAGTCCCTTTTGTATCCCCAGCACCGTGGTTCTAGGTCATTCCACCACTATTAACTATATTTCCCTTTGAATAGCCTCTTGGGTAGCTGCCTACCTACATTCTCACCATTCTATCCCCACACTTGATGCCTCAATCTATTAAATGCATCTTCACGAGATTTCATCCAGTTAAGCCACCCCCTATTTTTGGAATATTATGTTGAATGGACGACATTAACAGATATGGGTGGTAGTATGATTGTCTCACCAAACCCAGCTGTCATTAGCATGAGCCACAGTTTTTGGAGGGTGTTGTGGTTCAACTCTTCGTGAACCTCTATATACATTTTCTTTGAACCCTAATGAAGTCATCCAAACTGTCTAGTGAAGTGAGATGGAACATATGGTTCTCAATGGATCTTTCCATCAATATGATCCACTAGCACACTACCCCTGATGCTCTTTAAGTATTTTCTCTACACCAGTGAGCCTCAAAGGCCATCCACTGTCTGGCCGACTGGGGTGAATAATCGGTGGAAATTGGAATTCATATGGTTATTGATCAAAATTTTTACCCCTTCCTCCTTGGGAATCATTGGAAAGAACCTAGTAAGGTTCAAATGGGATGGAATTATTCTATTTCTTAGAGGAAGGATGGAAATTGGGGAATCATATCCACCAAAATGAGATACAATAAATCCATGAAGAATTCATAATAGTCCACAGATTATCCTAGATATACCTCCTATCGAGATAAATGCTATAGTAATGTAAAATCATACCAAGATGGGCACTCCCATGTTGACCCTGTTGCAATCTTCTATGATACACACCATCACCAAGGTCCCCGAGAGACCCCAATTATTGTGTCCCTCACCTAAAAACTCCACCAACTCATGATGATGGCAAGAAAGGTTGAATTGCATACCATTATGCCCCAATCATCAACCATGTTGTTCCCCCATGACTAATACTCTCCTGCCTCTTGGATCACCCACTATGATCATGTATTTCCCCTTTGTAACGCATTTGGTCACTGCTTCCCTCATCCTGGAATCCTTAACCACACATCCGTCTTATGGAACTGATTAAACCACACTAAGAATGGGATGTCCTTATATATATACTAGATTTTTATCATCTCCTTTGGCGCATCCAGGAGATTCCATGTTGTCTTGGTGGTCTGTGCTCTATCCTCCTAGGTATTCTCTGGGGGGAAAACTCATCATACAAGAGTCCCTCTAGAGGAATTCCTCCAGTGAAATGAACATCCCATAGGCTGACTCAAACCTACCCATGGTGTAGGCTGAATGTGTTTGTTTTAGAAGACCGCTAGATGAACAAATTCACACAAACTCATGTTTATGGTAGAGAGGGAAATGTGACATCGATATGACTGTATACAATCTGATGTTACAAATATCTTCTCTGAACTCATCGTATGTCTAGTGTACCCAATACACCCATTCACATTCACTTGTGAAGTTTCACATAGACCTCAGGTGAAAATCCTTCTTCCCACACACAATTTTTTACCATTTACTACCATGGATGGTGCTTCTATATTTGGAAGGGTATACTTCAAGCATCGACTTTTCTCATTTTATTTTTTTGTCCATTCTGTTTAAGACATAGAAGGCTATATTATGACTCTACCAAGAAGTATGGAAATTTATAGTGATGTTATATCACTGGAGTCTATCTTTTTCATGGGACCCATTACTGTGGTGAATCATATTCAAATCCTGGGATGACTACTTCATCATGTATGCTGAAATGTTACAATGAGATACTATAGATTAGGAGATAATTCTTATGTAACTGTATCGGCATGATGAAGAGAATTTGATTATCTAATAGGACCCTTAAAGAATGATGTATTTGAGGGCTCCTGGTCATTTCTTCTCCCCACAATGTGATGGAAGCATCCCTCTCAGCAGCACTTTGTTGATTGACCCTATCAATCGAGTTTATAGGCCCAAGGTTGTAATGTTAATGAATAGTGGTTGGGATGCAAAAGGATTGATGGAACATAATATTGGATTAGGATTATGGAAAAGGGTTATGTTTCTTTCTAAGGATGAAGCATTCTGGAATCTAGTGGTTGCGCATAAGGAAACAATTGAGGCTATGTTTTCCACATGGAATTCAGAGACTTACATGTACAAGAAAAGAATTGCCTATCATATGAAAAGTAAAAGTACTATTCCTCGGTCCCCCAACATATTTATTAGCATGGACCATGTCCTCCATGTGCGCACATGGAGGAATTCACGCCGACCTTCACATTTTCATGAACCTCCATGGATGCAATGTTTTCTGGAGTTTACCTTAGAACACAACCTTATGGTCCATTTTCATGGTAGATTACGAGGGGGGTTGGCATGAAAATCCACAATGAGCCACGAAGTTCATCTTGGGGTAAACTGAATGCACCCTTTGACTCAACATAACATTCCATGAACACTGATGGAGCTAATAGAATGTTTATAGATCTATGCGCAAGATATAAATTCTCATGTAAGGTCATTCAATGCTCAATGCGATGTTAGAGGGCCATCTTCTGCGTCAACCATCCAAAAATGGCCAAAGAATGTTTGAAAAGGTGGAATTGATTGAACATAAGATGTTGGCCCATGAGTAAGTCTCTTAAAAGATAAACTTGATCTCAAATGAAGTCCTACATTATTGGAAATCCTGTGCACATCGCTAAACTATTACTCTATGTATACAATCCCCCTCCCCCCACTTAAGGGTAATCATCCATAAGGAAAAGTGATGCTCTACTATGTGTAAGAATAATCTTTCGAGATAGGGTGAAATCCATGAACCCCTAAATGTATAAGATCATGTGTGATAGGTCCACTATGGGTCCGCCCTTTGTGTGGTCCCATTAGAGATTAACCCTTATCATATTCTTTTTATCCTAAGTCAAGTGCAAACAAAAGACTCCTCTTGCACACACCACCTACCCTTATGAGCACCCCATCTTTTAAACAAAACCTCCATCTTTTGCGCAAGACTCTAATATTTCATACACACATTCCTTGAACCTCCATCAATTTACTCTACTCTAAAGAATCATGTTTGATCCCATATTATGCACAACTCCCATATCTTGTATACACCTCCTCTGTGAATCCCTCTTGGCTTGTGCACAGTAATATCTTGGTCCCTTGTGAGGTTTCACTTATTGTAGTGCACTACCTCTTTATTTTTTGCATAAGAAAGAAAATAACCCTTTCTTGTTAGCATATAGATGCTAACATGGATCCCACTATCGACCACTCCTATGAAATTTTATGGCATGGAATTATTGACTCCATACCTTTGACATGGTTTGAGATGTTTTAGTAATATAAGTCCATGGGGTAAGGAGTGAGTCAATAATATTTGAGCTATAGGACATTGAATTTCCAAGCACCCACATCCTCAACACATGATGTTAAACTGTTATATCTTCATGCTTGGAAAGACATGGATGTCACTATGTTTGAGTGACATGGAATGACATCTTCTTCACAAGAATAGATAGGGGTGTTCATCGAGAGCCTACTATTTCCCACATATTCAGATCTCCATCCCTCTCTCTTTGGGATTTTTTACCTTGTGTGCCTCAGTCAGTCTCCACATAATCCTGAGAACCTCCTTTGATAGAATGACCGATTTATGACTAACATGGAACAAACTCTTCCTCCTATAAAATGAGATCCTTTTCACACAAAAATTCATCCTCCTTGGGTATTTTCTACACATAATCCCCACACCACCTCTTGCTGATGCATATTTCATGATATGAATTTAGACCTACTCCTTCCTCTTTTTTCTCACATGGATAATTACTCATCTAGGCTTAGAAGAGTGTAGTGGCCAAAATATCTCTTCCCCCAAAAATCATCCCTCCTAGAGTAAGCCCTTGTTTCCACCTCAATGCATCAATCCTATGCATAAGGGAACACTCTTCTAAACTATGTGGACTTTTATTCCCAACCATCAGGGTTATGTAGGAAACCTCCACAGGCTTAATCCCTTAATTCACATCAATCCTGATCACCCCTGGGACATAACAATGTTAGGATCATTACTCCCACCTCAGATAACTTATCTCCTCTTTTACCCTTGCGAATCATTCATGAACAAGACCCACACTATGTGCCTAATGGGCCTCCTCCTCAGGTGTAAGACCTAATTCTCCAGACATAATTCCACGGAATTTGATTCCTATCTAACTATGATATGTAGGAAACCTCCCTATGGTTCATGAAAAAAACCTATAATAATTCATCCAACCCATCCATTACATCTCAACCCTTCATCTATATCCATACAGATTATACCCAAGCTTACCAAACTAGTAAAACCATCCCATCCTTCTTGTCAATTCCTACACATAAGCCCCATCCACATTGTCACTATTCCAAGCATCACACAGAACGTTATCCAGGAGTAATCCCCGCATCACCCATCATCCCAAAAAGATCAATTCTCTTGTGAACGGTAGCTAAACAAATGTATTCCACACATCATACCCTCTCAAAACACATGGTTTTTTATCCCTTCCTTCTAAATAGTTCATTTAGGATTCCTCTTTGTGGTTTAATCCTAACCAATGGTAAACCTTGGTGCCCTATCATAGGGGTGCACTATCTCTGATCCATCTCTAGTGGTGTCCAGATCATTTTTCATGGTGTGACATATTCTCTTTATGAGACATGTCATCCATAGTCCATCACCAGATGGATTCTGACTCATCCATCCAATAAACCATCCAAGTATTCCTTCATAGGGATCGACGTCACTGATTCATCTCTATGAGATGTCTTGATCAATTTCATTCCATCTCTGTAAGATGTTAAAGTCACAACATAAATCTTGTTAAACATGGGATGCATGTGGAAAACCTCCAAATACATGCCAGTGGCATAAGATACCCCACAGTCAACATGGGATGCCTTTATTACTACACCATTGAGAATCTTTCCTATGAGGATGAATACATGTGACCATTGTTTCAGTGTACAGATATGCCAGTGATGCCCAACGTGAATAATCCCCTTGAAGAAGGTTTCTTGCCTTCACATCCCATTGGAATTTCTAGATATAAGTAGTGTAATGACACAGTGCCCACAAATATATGGCCATAAGAAGTTGTTTTAGGAACCACATCTTAATATTTTAGGGATATCCAGACTAGGAAACATGTTACAAGGATATATTCAAGGAAGGAGGAACTTACATCCCATCATCCCATTTCGATCAAAGAATTGATATTGCGATTAAAGTAATGAATGGTACCCACCTTTGGAAAGGGGTAATGTGGAGTAAAATGTAGTAGACATCTAATAATAGCATTCAAAGTAGATGCACACTAGAAAATGCATCGGAAATGGGGAAATTGTATGATTATTACTTTTTAAACAAAATTTATTTAATTGTAATATCATTATTCATATATTTTTCAACTTTAATTAATATAATAATATCTTTTTTATATAAAATGATTGATAAAATGCTTTTAGTATAAGTTGAGAATATCTCCTAATTGGATTGAAAACATTTTCTTTCATGTTTGTGTTATTTAAAATGTTTTTAGGAATGTAATTTCTTATATCCCAATGATTAATTAAATCCTTATTAAGTAATATTTAATTTTTTTATAAATTCAATAAAATTTATTTTTTATGATTCTTTATTAATAGTTTATTTATGTCTTTTTGAAAAATGAGTATAAGGGATTTTTGTTTTAACATTTACCACAAAAATTAATTTTACCACCATAATGATAGTTATATGATTTAAAGATTCCTTTATAAATTTCCATTGTTATTTTGAAAAAAAATTCTCACCATTTTAAGAATTTTTTATTTTTAAATATTCTGAATGAAAAGAGTATTTTCATAGGTTTCAAATAAATTTCCAAATTATTTTTTTATCTATATCAACATCCTTTAAAAATTATTACGATCCACTAGGGATACAATATTTTGATAGAATCCACTTTATTTTTATGGGTGATTCATGATGATGACTTTTTAAATGATAATATTATGAAACCAATACTAATCCTAGGATTAATTATATCATGATGAAATATTTATGAAACCCATTTCTTTTCCAAAGGTTATGATATAATGAAGAGATGGATGTTTTATGATTTTTAACACACTTCTTTTTGGTTTTCATTATGTGATGAGGGGTCCTGAAATTATATTGAATGTTAATGCATTGTGTAATTATTGATATCTCATGAGAGAAATATGTTATGCATGAACCATATTTCTTGTTCACTACAATATGAATGAATTGATCCATATTATTTGTTTAAAATTTTTATCTATAGATCTAGTTTCATGTCCATAATTTCTTATGGGTTGATTTTATCATCTCCTTAATATGATGAGTGGAATTATTGGTGTTTATACATGTTCAAAATTATATGATTTCATTTTTTTATGAAACATTACTATTTTATATTCCCATGTTATTATCCTTGGATCATGATTTTTTAATTTTGAGAAAACACATTTCATATGTTGGGATGAAATATTAATGCGATGAATCATGATATTTGATCTTAAAATACTGGGTATGATTTTCATATGTAATGATTAGGTTATCATACCCTTTTTCTTATATTATTATTAGTCATGATCATTGAATGATATCTTTTATGTTTACCCTTAATGTGAATATGAGATCACCCTTTATTATGTTTCCAATTTCCCTAGTTTATGTTGATGAATATTAAGTATGATAATCTTAAAAAAGTACTATATGTGATTAATTTTATTACAGATGTTCATGATATTTCATAAAAATAAGTTTTTTTAATGATCTAGTCTCAAAATACACTAACCCATTATAGTCCACATAAATGTATTATTGTGATATGCATTTAATATTAATATAAAATGATGTAATGACTATTTGGTAAATGATTTGGTCTATATACCAACCATTCCATATAGAAAAAATTAGAGTGGAGTGTTCTATATAAACCATCTGTTCCGCTATATTGATTAAGGAAAGTAATAACATTACTTTAGGAACCTCTTCTTCTTATTTTTCATCATTCTCCATGGGGATATTTCAGATAGGCTTGATTTTCATCTATTTGAACTTCCCCTTTTCTACATACTTATTATCAAAATTCCTCAAATTATATACAACTATATAATTGTAAGGAAAATAAAATGAAAGATCATTTGAATCTTTATCCAAAAACATATAGGCTTTTGGATTGTATTAGGTTGGATACCTCCTCCAGATTTACTTTTATATCTTCATGTCATAGAATGTTTCACTGATACCATTTACTTCATCGAAAAAAATTACGTGAAAAAAAAACATTAATTTAGTCATTTAGGTGTATCTATATATATTTGTATTTTTTCCACAAAACCAATAATTTATATTCCCATAATAGTAAATTAAATTCATAAATATTAAAAATAAATTCATATTGAATGTGAGGACTCAAAATACATCATCAATATATATATATTTTTGGAAAAGGATCCCCTTAAATCATTGATTCCTCTTGAGTCAACATCCAATTGGTTATGGAAGATTTTTAATAAATCCTTAATATCTATATTGAATATATTTTGAATCATATAATCGGAATAAACATCCAAGCCTAATAAAAATAAATATCACTACAATCAATTCATCTATAGATGATTGTTGTTTCTTTAAAAGATAAAAATCCCATAATGAATAACTTCTTCCATTTCATCCACAGAGAGAAAACACAAATGAACTTATCAATTATCTATGACACCAATTATTTTCCTCGCTATTATAATTACCTTGAGAGGCAATCATATTAAAATAGTTTCCCTTATTAATATTTTTTCATCATTTAAAAAACATCAATCACTCTTATTCGTGGAAGAATATATAAATTAAACTGAATGCTAACATAAGATAGAAAGTTTACTTGGTTCACCATATCTGTGATAATCCATGGAGCATATAAAAGTTATGTTTTAATGTACCTAAATCATTAATGTGACATTTTGTTACAATGCTTTGGGTAGAATCGCTCACCATCCTAGTTCAATACCAATTGCTTATTTAAAGTTCACTACTATCACTTCTAAAAAGTTATCACCTATCATTTAGTAGACATCCTTTCTTGATTCAAATCACTTTTCATTACACCCAAATTGATTTGTTCATAATATCTTGTTTCATTTAAATAAAAAAAATTATATTTACCATTTAAACTATGGGAAAATACCTTAATGTTTATGAAACATTAAATTTCATGAAATATTTTCACAAAAAATAACTTTTTAAACATCGCACTTTTATAAAACTCACAAAAAACCACAAAACTAATTTTATTTTATGAAATTTAGTTTCTCACAAAACAAAATTTATTTTATTTCTGAAACTAATGTTCAAATAAATGATTTACTGCATGAATTGAATTAATGGAAGTCCTTCCTTGAAATAGAGACTTTAGATTCTCTAATTCTATCACTCTTAAAATGTTTGGTTAACACCATATTTAGGTATTTGGATAACCATTTACATAAATTTTCATGTAATTAAACTAATAAACCTCCATTGATTCATTTAATTTGAATCTCACCAAATTCATAAAACATCACATCTCTATTAACCATTTTCAAGAAACCCCATTTTTTCAGTCTTCAAAACATACATGAAGATATTTTCTTTTCAACGTTTTTAATTATGTATTTTTATAACAAAATGTTTAAAAACTATTTAATTTCATTAAAAACATTGTTCTTTTAAAATTTCAGGAAACTATTTCCTTTAACTCAAAAGTGTTGTTCCATTATCAAAAAATCCATTTGTGAAACTTATCACTTTTACTGAAATAAATTATGATATTCCTCTAACATTTCAACACCTTATACATGTGACTTCCTAAACACCTTATAGAGCATCTATACTCCTACATAAATAGTTGAATGAATTTATTTTCCTTTATCTTTTTCAATAGTCTTTTCCAATTCCCATCCTTTCCTATTTTCGACATTATTTTTCAACTAAATCAACCCAAAATCATCAAAACATATCCTTAAGAGATTTTTTCCAGCATGGATGAAAGTGTGATTTGGTATTTCACTTACATGGAAGCCCATAATATGTATTATTAAATGATTATGGCATATAAATGTGATTAATATTGAGACTATTGTTGAGTATTATATATAATAATAGGCCCTTATTAGAAAAATATTCTTATAGTTTTGACTGTGGTAGGAACAAGTTGATAATGTTATTTGATATTATTCAAACCTAGGTAGATGAACTTGATAGAAGAGAGGATACAAGGGAAGCCTAATTATGAATGATTGGGTTTCTTCATTATTTTTTCATCATTTAGTTGTATGGTTAATTCTATTTACCATTTATAAGAGGGTGAGGAGCACCCTGGATATCCACCATTTCATGTAAGATTAATGTTATAGGAAAAAGATGGTGTAACTTGCATAGTGATTATGTTAAAATCCATGAATGAAGGAGTCTTGATAATGAACTTTTATGGAGTTATTTCATAGTGGGGTGAATTAATATATCAAATAAGATCTTGTAAATAAATATAAAAGATGAAACCTTATGAAGGGAGATCATGGATGAGATGTTATGACCATTATCCTTTCTAAACTATATTCATGAAGGTATATTTGAATTATAACCTCATAAATGGACCTAAAAAACTATCCATGTAAGGGAGGATACACATATGATTCCTATGAATATATCTCTATTAACAGTGTTTTTATGTGGCTATATGTGTAACCCTAGTGAATAGACCTATAAAATTTGACTTCATAGTTATACTATGTATGGTGGGATATGTGATTGTTCATTAAATTTCTGGATTCTAAAAGGAGTCTCTTAGGATTTAACCTAATAATTATTGACCCAAATTTTTTTCACAATGGTTTCATGAAGTGGAAAAATATTCAAGAAAATGGGACCACATACCTTTTAATTGGGTGACATTTATTTATATTAATATGTTCCATAACTATCTCCATAATCTATACATCTGTATAAGAAACATGTGACTTTTATGGGACCATGATTAAGTGAACTATAATTGTCCCCTTACCACAAAATTCATACATATACATATTAACTATGACATTATGGACAGAACTTATGACCATGATTAGAGATCTCAATCACAATGGAGTCTCATCAATATACCACATACGAATTCTAGCCACAACGGCAACATGAAACCATGATGGGACTACTTGGACATAAAGTTCCTCCACGAGATCATCAAAAATAAATTATATTTTTTATGGATGTACGCAGTTGTAATTGAGTACAGGGAAACACAATGGCTATATGATAATTTCCCCTTTTCCTTTTTTCTCTATGAAAAATGAATACAAATATAAAATGGAAATAACTTTTTATCTGTATGTCTATTTTATCTCCATGATCAGTGAAGATAAATGTTTTGAAATGAAATATTCCCCTAAATATAAGGATTTTCTAATACTAAGTGTTTATAATGGAAACAAATTTCCCATAATAAACTAAAAAATGGGTTTTTATTTTTTTGAAACATTTTAGTTAGTAATAAATAAAAAATTATATCATATTCTCAATGAGAGGATCCCACAACTACATCATTGGAGAGTGAAATGTTTTTTTGGAATATGTGCCCCTTAGTTAATGAGATATCTTATGACATGTGGAGATCAAATTTTCTTCTACTTTGGGAATGGATTTCATACATTTGTTGTCTCATTAATGTGAGGAAACTATATTTAAATTCATATAAAGTGCATAGAAAAACATTTTGGATCTAATGGGACCTATAAAGAATCATGATCCTAAGGTAATTCTCTATAAAAATCCCTAAAATAGATAATAAATGTGTATAAATAATATAGTTTGTGTCTTCAATGTCAATAAAGAATATAACAAATTGGTGGAAACTAGGACTACACCTCTAAACATTGAAGAACCCTAACTACAACAATCTAGACCAGAAATGCTGGATTTTTGTAGTAAGAATTAAATAAGAACTATTTAGCCATGATAATTTGATACTCAAAATAGATCACCCTAATGAATCCTCTATTGTAACCCCTGAGTTAATTAAAAACCCATACTTCTTAACATTCTAGAGTATGCCCGATTATTGATCTTCTATAGTCACCCGAATTATACATGAGAATATTTTTTTACCCTAATACTTTATTTTTACCCTATTTTGAGATCCATAGATACTAATACTATAATTTTATTATAATAAAATACTCATTACACTCCCCAGATATGTTAGGACAAGTTGTGTTGAAAATTCTTGGACTCCCATATGGATAACATGCTATTGGAGCCTCCAATAATGTAGGAATTTAAACACATCTCCCCAACCATGACTACATATCACAACCCTAAATAATTTTATTTAATATCATATTTATACTTATATATTATCCACCACTAGCTATACTATAACAACCACCCCTGAATCTACTAATTAGATGAAAAAACCGTAACACCACCAATAGTATCTTCTCTGTGGGGAGAATCTTTTAAACATCATCACAACAGGATATGAAATGTAATATCATCACTTGATGCCTCATGATTTAATGAAGGCTAATATAAAATATATATATTTCTTTTATATTTCATTACACATGAGTAAGGGAGAGAATTGAAGAATACCTTAAAATCAGATCTATCACCAATATTAAACCTTTATGTAATTATATAAACTTTTTCACTCAGTCAATATTTAGTCCCTTAAGAAATAATTCATTTTAAAATATATCCCTGAAGGATTACCAAAGAAATCCATCAAGTATCCTATCTTATACAATCCCAATTCAGTATCTCTGGGATGTTACTTGAAGCATTAACATAGTTACTATCACCTACCTCTCCAAGGGTGTCTCAAAAATATAAAAAATTCAATTGAAAATATTGATATATTCCAAGGTATCTAGATTGCTTGTAATTACTCATAATTCTATAAGATGATGTATATAAAAATAAACCATATTAGCCTCACCCATTTACACACCTCTACCTCTAACAAACACAAAGTGAACGCTCATTACTAAATATAAAAAACTAACTCAACTACTAGAACACCACCCTATGAATTATTTTCCATTCACTTATAATTTCCTAGAGGTATAATTGGAGAGTTATTAACCTCATGAAAATCCTTTAATTTGTATATATCTGTCTCTAAAACATGTTTTGGAGTTGGAATATTCAGAAATTAAAAAGCAGTAACATTTAACCATTCAAACCATCTTCAATATTGATATTTTTTTAGGAATATAAGATATACACATATATGATAACTGTAATAATCCTCTAACTCAACATCATATTATATCTGCTTCACCCTAGGAGACCCCACAATGGTTCAATTATAAGAGAAACATATTTTGACTCATGATGGGGAGGATCAAAGCATAGTTTTCTGATGGGATGAGAATGACGACAGAATATTTGTACTAGGTATCAACTGAAAGCATGATTGGTATTTAATAGTGTTTATTCAAAAAATTGGAAAAATACATGGTCACCACATCATTAATGAGCTATGGGACTGCTTTATAAAGTATAGTGGTTATTGTGGTATCTTACCAATGACATATAAGAACACAAATTGGTCTAAATGATGTGAGGTTGGGTTTGTCACGCCATATTAGGTGGAATTATATCATACTCCAAGAATCTATTTTTGATTGATGTCATGTTTGTGAATATTTATGAGATCGTGATTAGAGACTAGTTACCATAACATTTATAACAATTTATTATCTTCCACTAATGTGAGTATGTGTATATATAAGAGGTATCTAATTATCATGTATTTCTGTATTATTATTTTATATCCATCGACGAAACCTTATATATATATATCAAATGTTATCCATATTGGTACCCATTATCACGTACTGATACTTGTTTGGGGGTTACTATGTTTAAAATCAATATAGATGGGAACTCTGGAATTTACTTCCATTTAGGAAGGATTTGTGTGTTTATGGTAACAATATCATATGTATCCATAAGAATGGAACAAAAACCCACATAGTTTGGTTCAACATAATGAAAAAAATATTTCATTTTAGGGTCATGTGACAAGGATTGATCCATTTTGTTTAATTTCATATGGTAGGGAACGAAAGGTGAATGATTCCTAGTAACTTTTGGTGTGGGACATAGTAATGATAAACCCCTTCTGGTTGACCCCCTAAAGAGTATGGCCCAACGAGGATGGGTTGATTTCAAAAGAAGTATGACACTATGAAGATGACCCACATTGGGAGTATATCTCATTGAGGATCGTTTTAATGGACCATAAAGGAATATAAACCTTTCGTTGGAGGTATTATATTATTTAGAATATGTCCTGATATAGGATAGTCCCCATGAAATATATACATAAAAGAAGATAATTCTAGACTCATGGGAGTATATCTATGTGAAATAAGCCCTTAAATGATATCATGATAAATATGGATTGATGAGGATGGTGATGAAAGATATATGTTATTGGGTCTTCACAATATAGAGGCATTCTATGTTTCAAATCCATAAATGAATCAAATTCCTCATATTTTGAGTGAAAAGGTTTATGATCTTGTTACAGGAGTGCACCATGTTAATTTAACAACTTTTATTAGGAATCAATATGTTGATATTTGGATATTGTATATAGGGATCATAATTTATATATGAGTCTTACATATCCTACGATACATGGAATTAGAGTTCCTGTATTTATGATATTTTGGGAACCTATGTTGTAAATAATGCATTTTAATAGATAATGTAATAGGCCTTATGCATATGAGGATGCCCCGAGATAATTTATTGGTAATATGACCCTTTTAAGGTATATATCATAGTGAATATGTCTCTTTGATTATATAGAAGTACAATCACAACATACATAAAAAAGAAAGACCCAAATAGACAATTTTGCATCATATTTATAGTATAATCATCAAAGATCTCTAAGACCACATGAATTGTGCTATATAAGAGAAACGAGATATAGTATATGATTAGAAAAATTTCACGTGAACCTAATATTGGATTTTATTTATGAATATACACTACAGAAACCTTAAGATGAACATAGTTAGGAGTCTTATGGAGATTATAGATCCATGAGAGAAGAAACAAGTTTTCAAAAGAAATATTGTAATATGAGATCCATATGGAATTTTTTTTAATAATTTCATAATAGAATTAGGGTCTTCATGGGAAATTGGGCCATATGTAAATATAATATATAGAGATGTATTATATATAGATCATGATCCTTAAAAAAGAATCCAATGTGTCTTATTTATAATAGGAATTAATGTCCCCATAATTCATGAGTTCCCAACTAATTAGTGGGTGAGGAAGGATAAGAAAACTTATTATGGATATTTGAACATGGATTAGAAAATATTTTGGATAATATTATGAACTTATAACAAGATTGATGAAAAAATAGTTATATATCCTTATAGAGGAATATATCCTGATGAGAGAAGAAAAAAATTAGATTTTAGTGGACCATGTAGAACATTTTAGAGTTGTGTGATCATTTGGAGGTAATGGAAAAATTAAATCACCTAATGTTGTTATGTTCATGTAATACCATAGAGGAAAGGGGGTTATGGGATTGCATAAAGGCCAGAAAAAAAACAGAAATGTTATAAGGTTATGTGATCACACAACACGATCTCATGACTAAGAGGACATCACATGATCATGTGATTTAGGGTTCATTAAGAAATCCCCACTTGACTACATGTTTGTGCATCCAAATCATTCATATTTGGTAGCTAAAACTATCATTTGGTCATCAATATTTTAGGTTCCCATTCTTTGAAAATTCTAACCGAATTTCGAAACCATGGACTAAAATGTTACAATGCACTCTGTAATTTTTTTACAACTCATGTGGGACTCGATCTATTTAATTAACATTTATTATATAGTTAATAGTTGTTTTAATACGAATTTATACCCAATATATGTGTGGTTTTTTAAGGAAAGTAAGACATGTACACTTTTTCAAGGTGGTGTAATGTGTCTAAGATTGTCGAAACATGATCATTCAATTAACATGACTAAGGCCCCACACAGATTAGGTGATCAGATATTTATTGGTTGTCGCATGATAATGAGATATTATGGAAAATTCCTCTCATGGAGAATCCTCCCATGAGGTTGGTTGCATTATTCGATTTAGATTATGTGGGTTTTTATAGTTACTAAATCACATTATGAAGAAAATGATTTAGAAATTCCCATTATGGACATCATACTTCAAAACTGAATCACATGAATCATTTTGGATTGGGAGATCACATTTCATTGGGGAATCACATGACTGGGAGCTACCATGCAAGTGTATCATTAGGGAACACCTACCCAAAATTGATCATGGTATGGAACCTGGGGCCACTTTATAAAATAACTCTAGTGGTGTCACATGATGTTTGTAAGGTTATACAATTTAAAAATAAAATCACATGACCCTATATATTTAATGAAATGTGGGAATGAAGTGTTCTTAATCGAAGTGTTTTCAAAAATGGAACTTCATTATTTGGGTATTTTCATCACTTATTATATCAAACACTCATTTGGAAGGAATCATAAAATACTCCCTTCAAAAACAATGTCTAGAAGAAGAATAAAGGACTCAATTAAACTGAAGTGGATTTCTTCTTGAGTACCAATGGAATTATTATGTCGTTTTTACTCCCATGTGTCTCATGGTATTAAGAAGATAACCTATGAATAGAATATCATGGGGCGTCCTCTTCACATTAATCAGACTTAGGAGCTCATTAGTTTTGTGATCTTGTGAGAAATATTTACATATGACTCTTTGTGGGAAAACTTCACATGACCTTGTCACATAACAATAATTATTTGATAGAATCTTATAACCACATCATGAAATAGACAACAATACTTCACTTGAACTATGGGTTTTTTAAAAACATGGCATGTTCATGTGATCATGTAAATTATTCATTATCATGATATTGGTTAATGCTTTAAGGATCATGTAAATGCATGACCCTGTTATGGTGTCGCGATAACATGACATTGAATAATTCATTTGAATTGAATGAATTCTAATTAGTGACGAACCCACTTTTATATTGATCCCTCTTCAATTTAGAATCCCCCATTTCCACACATTATTTTTGTATTTCCCTATTATAATCATCATTTCTTCATTGAAGTAGGCTGAAGAGGATGTGGAACATCAAAATTACATGGTTAATAGTGTACAAGATGACCAACATGTGGTTTTTCAATCTATCCATGACTTTATTACAAGCATACTGGGGAAAAATCTTATAGAGTACCTGCTATTGGAATGGTTTCATTTGTATGGGTTCATCCATCTAAATAATGTTCAAATATCAAAACCTAGATCACGTATCATGCCCCTTCGTAAATCATCAATATTACCAACAAATTTAGAGAGTATGTTTCATTTGTGGGTAAATTCATTCCTGAAGTAGAATATGATGACTCACCTATATAATACATGGTTTTTATTATAATTCATTAATAAAATATTACATTAATAACATTGAAGGTCATTTTAAGGTTTATTGTAATGGAAACTAGAAACAAAATAAAGAATGAATATAAGAAATTCATAAATATTAACTTTACATAATCCTCTATAATGACTCAATTATTATTCTATCCTAGTTCACCTTAGTGTAATTGATTTATTGAAGACATAAATCAATAGAAAGGGGTGATAAATAATCATAGTAAGGGATGAATAAAGAAAATGAAACATGGGAGATCATCATGGATAAGACTGAAGTCATAATAAGATAGAATACTAATCATTACATGATACATAAATTTGAAATTTTTCTGCAAAAAAAATTGAAACATTTATAATCATATCACCATGGTTCAAAAATAAGGTTTCATAAAAATTATTACCTTGTTAATTCTCCATGGTATCAGAATACATGTCATATCTAGAGATTATTTATTTACCCAATGCATTGGAGAACTATCATAATGAACCCTCCATGTGTCTTAATTATAGTTTTCCACAAATATCACAATAATAATTTCATCATTTACCCATAGTTAATAAAGAATTAGGTTCATATTAAATCAATGAGTAAATGTTTGTTTAACAACATGAAATTTTTAAAAAAAACCCATGAAGATGAAATGTGGACTTAATACTTGGAAAACCAAAATAAATGAATATTAATTACATATATATAAATACCCTGTAATAAAAATATGTTTTGAAATTTATAATATTAAAAAGGGGGGATATAGAATCAATGAATGATTTCAGAAATAGAATAGGTATGAAAATGTGTGTCTAAAATTACCTAATGAGAGATAATGGAGGTCCTTCATTGATATAAGGGTATTTCGATAGAAATGAAATGATAATAATTTCATGAAAAAATAATTAAATTTAAATTATTTGACTATCTACATATAAAGTAGTTAGATAAAATGGGAGATTAATATAATACCTTAGATTTTGTGATAACTTCTTAAATATTGAATAGAGTTCCTCAAGACCATAGAAAATCATTAATAGTATATAGAGAGGATAAAGAGTGGAAATTAGTGCTTGATGGATTTAGAGGGAGTGATATGTGATGGAGTAGTGGGTATTTATAGAAAATGAGATACATTTGTTCATTAATTTTTTAATATAGGCCTTGAAAACATAAGTTGTGGAAAATATAAAACCATTGGCATGGAAATTTTTTGGATCATTGAATAGGAATTATATAAGGATTATTTTTTCATATTTAATATTTAGAACTAAAATTCTGTATTTTATTTTACTTTTTTTTGTGAAAATAATTTTTCCACAAAATAGTGTTTTTAAAATCTTAATTTCTATTTTATGATATGAAAAGTTATTTATAGGATTTTAAATTTATTTTAATTTATTAAAATACAATATATTAATAAAATTACTTATTTCTTATCATGGATTCTATATTATTAACTATTACATTGTTATTAAATATTTATGAATTCAAAAAATATTCTGAAAAAACATAATTGTATTATTATTATTCACTAACAAATAATTTATTTTAGAAATTTCTCAAAGATTCAGCCTAACCAAATTTCAACATTATTATTTTACATGTAATTATTATTTAATATATATATATATATTAATTTTAAATTTTAAATGAAAAACATTAATTATTGAAAAATAACATCTTTTTAAAAAAAGAAACTTTATGATACTTATTAAAATTACCTCAGACATTAGAAAATCATATAATTATTTATATTTAATTAAATTAGGATTTATATGTATATTTCATCAAAATAAAATTTATTTATAATAAATTAATTTTGGTAAATGTTGGCATATATTTTGAAAATATAATTATGTATTATATGTTTCCAAAAATATATTTATCATATTGATCATAGAATCATGAATTTTTAATTGAATAAAATAATAAGGAAAATTGGATATGATAAACCATTATTTTATTTCAATAAATAAAATTAAACCTATGTAATACTAAGGTCCATATATGTAATAACTTATTACATAGGTATACACCTTAAAGATAATGTGTGTGATAATAGTGCTTTTATGGGGTGGCTCAACAAACATTAACCAAGTGGTTATATCCACTAAAATAATCTTTTCCCATATTTAGTTTTTTTAGAGCCTTATAAATTAAAGATATACTTGGGATTGGTCATCATGGAACCCTAGTGACGATACATCACTCCCATGTTTTGATAAATGGCATCTAAAGGGAGTGATCTTGTTACTTGAGGGCATTTTTATCCGTTATTAATAAATTATCTCTTTTTCATTACCCTTTATATACACTAATTATAATAATAAAATTATTTCCAATAGTCACAATTACCACGTGTCATATTGTACAAGGGTTATATTGACCAATAGTTGGGTAATAGTCATATATTAATAGGAACTATTCCAATTATACCTTATATATTCTTTAGCATTATCTTTCCTTAAACCTCAATGCTTTTTTACAAGGTTCTTATAAAAACCCATATCCTTAATACACCATAATTCATGATTTATTTCATATAGGTACACATTATACATTCCTATAATATTAATAATCTAAGTGTATTTGTGAAATTAGGTATATCACATAAAAACATAAAACAAAAATATTGAAATATTATTGATAACAAACATAATATTATCCTACAATTCAATCATTATTATAAAACTACACGAGATAAAATGGGGATTTACATGAGAAAGGGTGAGATATAAATCCTAGTAAGGGAAAAATCAAAGTATTTAATGAGGTAAAGTAGTGCATGTGATCCAAGAGTCATATCAAGGTTCCATAATAGGGATGGGGATAATAATCATGGACCATGAGGCATGATATAATGTGATAACATAAAGAAGATACAGAAATGCAGAAAAATCGTAAAACAAGACCTCATAAATATAATTCAAGGACAACTACCAATGTAATATAACATAGTGTAATAAGGATAACCTCACATGAAACATACATTACATATTATGAGATAAAAACATTACCAACTGCATTTTAGGGATATATAATAATATCCTTGTACATCATATTCATATCATGTAAATGCACAAGCATGTCACATAGATCATACATCATAATGTTTTATTTCATATTTTTTAACCCCATGATTAAGAAATGTGGGTTACAGACATGTAAATACCTACGAAATTGATTATAGGTACAAAAAGGTGAATATCTTTGAGAGTAAATGTAAATGGGTATTCACTAAACAAGTTTTTTCCATGGAAAATAACATGATAATTTTGGAAGCATAATATGTTTACATAAGGTTTTTTAGAAGGGGTGAACGCAGCACCCCATGTTTTTATGAAACATTTTTTAAATGAATTTAGTTTTCTTGATAGATTGCATGAAATGCGATACTATGTTTTAATGAAATTGACAAATTAAAAAATATAATTAAAGTTATCATTTAGTCGTTAGAACGGTGGGCATGAATAAGATTAAATAAATTATGAATCTATATGGTTTATATGTTTATTAAAAACTAATTCTTTGGTGACTAATTATTTGTAAATGTAAATTAAAAACCATTTGAAGATAATGGAAATACATTTATGAAAAATTATTTTTACGTGAACAAACATGTTTTATCTAAATAAATAAAATAAATTACTTTTAATGGATTATTTTAATTAATGGTATGTATTATATAATAAAAATATTAATATTCATATTATATGTTTTCTAGTCACGAGATAAGAATAAAACATAACTTATTCTTAAAACATGTATTTTGTAAAAAATATTTAATGTTTAATTTAATGCACATATTTTAAAATTCATTTTTAATAATTTTAGAAACATTATTTAAATAATAATAATTCTTTTAATCATCATTTATATTTTATATTAGGGTAATTTTTTGGTTTTTTAAAAATTAATTATTCAATAAATAATGGAAAATAATATTTATTTAGAGTTTTGTTTTTTTTTTCAAACAATTTATAAAGATTCATTTTATTTTAAAATGGATTAAAATGTTATATTATCTCAATTATAAAATAATTATACCAATATAGACCATTGAAATCAATTTAATACTGAATTATGAAATAGAAACATTCTAATCTTTTGAATTTTTTCTCTTTGGAAAACTATTTTTTCATCCCGTCTAGTGAATTATTTTTTATATTATATTTTCCGGTTAAATGATTATAATTTGAATAAATAGAGTCCATATTTGATATATTAAAATTTTTTATTTTATAAGAAGTTAAAATTAATTTTTGGTCATAAATATTAATAAAGGTAATAAAAAGTTAATTATTGTGATTAAGATTAAAACTATGTTTTCTGTGTTACATGTCCTTGTGTTAAAATTAACTTTCTATAATAAAAAGAAAATTATTTAATTAATTTTATTTAATATATATAATTAATGGGTCCAAATAATATAATAAGAAAATTTTTAATTTTATTATTAAATGAAAATTTACCTAGGTAATAAAATACAAGTTATTGTGGTGGAAACTAAAATTTTAAAATTGTGTAAACATAAAGGCTACAGAATAAAGTGTTTAAAAAATTTGTGGTTTTAAGGTGTTTATAAAATATATCATACCTCCAATCCATTATTTATAATTTTTTTGTGCATTGGGTGAGAGTAACTTCCCATTATTGAATTGTTTTTAGTATTTACAAAAATTCCACTTCTCGTGCATTATAAAAGGCCACCTCCTCCCCTAAATTTCTTGCACATAATAATCCATTTAACATAACCAAAAAATACCAAAACCATAAAAATTCATTGTCCATATTTTATAGATTCTTTAAATCCCAAAATTCCACCCTCTAGTTCTTAATAATATATCTTAATGGGGTTATTCTAAGAAAATCTAAGTGTCTTCACTAAAATCATTCTTTTTAATTCTTATCTTACCACCTTTATTAATTTTATATTAATTAAAATATAGTTACACCAGTATATATCATATAATGATATTTTATTATGTTTATATAATAAACTATATTTATATCCTCTACCATCAAATAGAAAATGAAAATGTCGATCATGTGTACATCGATCAATCACTGCACGAACTGATGTTATTCGTTTTCCATAACCACTTATCATGGATGGATATAACTATGTGATAAATATGACATAAAATTTATTCTATAATGGAAAAATAATATTTATCTTTATTTAGTTTCATCCATCAAGAAAATGGAAACATCATTCATGTGTATGTATGACCTACCATCTCTATGAATGGTGCATTTCATTTTATATCTCTAATATTTACATATTAAAGAAAATAAATAATATATATTTGTGGGATATTTATATAATTTTAAAATTTTATTATATTATGTAACCATAATTAAATTTAAATGACTCAAAATACCAAATGAAAAGATCAGTGAATGATAAAGATATTTTTACCTGAAACATGATTTTAATTGGGGATTTTTGATAAATGGATAACAAAAGGTTATAAGTAAAACATTTATGGTATGATATATATAATTATGGTTATATAATATTTTTATAATAATACAATATTTATTAAACATGAATCTCAAACATGTATAAAGGAATTAGAGACTTAGGTTAATAGATTTTTGTCTCACCTTTTCTTCTTTAGGACATACATTAGGTTATGCACACATATTCTTTTATGAGGTGTCAATATAGCCTCTTTGACATGTAATATCATGAATTTATTTATTCTCATGATAATTTATGCTTCATTTTATCGTATTATTTCTTAGAGATTATTATTTCATTTTACCAAAGAGGTAAGGGTTTTTTATAGAACCTCATCATTTATCCAGATATTGTATATTTATGTTTTGATAATGAAATATTAATAACTATCTCTCAACAAAAATATTTTTGTTGTCCTCTCTTTAGGTCATGAGAATACATTTTTTGAATTCATTTTTCTCTCATTATGTACTCAATATTTCCAAATATTTTTTTTAATAAAAATCATCTTTATTTTTTTATTTGTTAAAAATCCATTTTCTTCCATAGATATGTTTAAAAAATGTTTTAATGTTATTTTTTAATACATTAAAATGATTTTAAAGACATTTTTTATATTTTTTAAAATTTTCTCAAAAAATTTAAATTGATTCTTCCTCTTGGATTCAAATTAATTTCCATTTGTATATTATATAATATGTGAATTTAATCTTTGTCTTAATGATTATTACACAAAAAAAATGTCTCACCTTCAAGACCACATAATTTTTAAAGATTTTATTAAAATATTATAAAAAATTCAATGAATTGCATTTCCAAAATATTTGTTGATCATTCAGTTGTAAAAAAGTTATTTACAATGAACGGGTATCATAATTTTGAGATGTTCCTTGTGATCATTCATATTAATTTTCCATAAAAGATGACATCCTTTGATGTTACATTATGAATTACTAGGGATATGATTCAAGGATAAAATTATAATTTATACACATTATGGTTTAGGTTTTTGATGAAAAGATTTTTATGAAAACCACTTATCTACCACTGGTTATACCATGATAAAATATTAATGAAAACTACTTCTTTTTTTACATTGTTTATGATATGATGAAATGATGATCTGATTATAAAAATGATTGTTTTCCATATGTTATGCTATAATGAAATGTTTATGAAACCCATTTATTTTCATGGGATCTGATATGAGTAATATTTTATGATATTGTGGAAAATATATATATAATTTTCATTATGTGACAAGTGTAACCTATGTCTCCCTCACAATGCATTGGGTAATGATTGACATCTCATGAGATGAACATGACTAGAATAGGGATTGAATCTAGTTCAGTAAGGGTGTTTTTCCAATATGATAGTCATGGGATGGATCCATGACTACTATTATGGTTTGGAAAGTGAAATTAATCCACTATGAATGTATTAGGGGTGAACCTTTATTACTAATATTATTTTAGGAGTAATCCAAATCAACTAAGATTGTCCTTGGAGTGAACCTAGAATACTAATATTTTTTGGTGGGTGAACCCAATCTACTATTATTGTCTTGGTAATTAGTCTAGACTATATGTTAATAATTTTATATGTATTTATTTTACCAAAAATATTTGGATTATACAAATTTTATGTTGTCATAATCATTTACATTGATTTATTTATGATTATTTTCTTATTAATAGCCATGATTTATTCCTTGACTCATGTTTATGAAAAATGATACACAATGTATAATTCTCAAATCTTAATCTTAGGTTATTATACCCATATTCTAATTTTAGTGTGATATCTCCCAAGTTTACAGTTAATAAGAATCTGATCTCACAATTTCATATGTTTTTTTCAACAAGTTATGAAGAAATGTTTTATGTATTGTATTTTTCTGAATATTAAAAAATGGGAAGATATTTATAGGATATGTTGAATATCTTTTACTAAATAATATGATTTTTTATGTAGTATCCAAAAAAACAAGAAAATTATGGTCATTGGTTGAGTATTTTGGATATGTATTAAATATTCATCTAAAAATATGTGATATTTATGTCTGAGATGTTTGGGTATCTATAGTTGGTTTCAAAGGATAATTTTAATTAACCTTTTAAAATGAGGATGATAAAAATATATTGAGACCCCTTAGTATTTTTGTATTAATATTTCAAGAGGAATGTCTAAGGATAGGTATAAGGATTAGTCAATGAATATGAAAAAGTTCTAAAAAAATTTCATCTGCATTGCATGTATTTTCCTTAATATTACATTTGTATATGGATACCGCAAGTTGATATGTATATGGAAAAAATGTACATAAAGGAAATAAATATGAAAAGGGTGTTGAAAGTGGGTTCCTTAGACCAAACTTATTTTGTAATTTGATTACCGCTACATGTATTCAGTTTATTATAATACATGTGTTTATCATGCCATAATAATGTAGATACTTCTATATCTACTTTGATTATGTCAATTTACTTAGATTACATATCGCATCAAAAGTTATAGTAGATCCCAGGCTATATTGAGAACCCTATGATTCCATAACAGTAATCTTGAAGTAATGTCCTATGGTCCAGTTACTTTATTCCGAAAGGACACAAATGATGTATGACCATCAAGTGTTGGGGGCTCATAATCATTGAGGCTTCTTCTCATGAAGTTTTCACTTGATGATATCTAGTAGTTGAGATCATGAGGACATACCTTCATGATAGGGAAACAACATATTTTAGGTGTTAATGGTCGTTTCTATCTATGGACATGTGTAATTTTATTTTGACATGAGATCATTATCAATGGATGTCATTTAATTACGTACATTTGATGCAAGGCGAAAACCATGGTGATAAAGTTGTGGCAACGTAGTTTGTACTGGGTACGTCATTAATTTCATGGAATTGATTGAATGATCGAGAAAGGATTTGTCGCTTCCGAGTTTAGGAAGAGATATCTAAGGCCTGGTTGATTAGGATGGTTACACCTTCATTAAATCCATGGCCATTGTAGTAGAAGGTAAGACCGTCTGGACAAATCAACAAATAAAATAAAGCAAAATAAATAATGATCACACTAGTGTGCATTCTGCTTTATTGAGATATCGATGATGAAGAGATTATATTACATGGACTGTGTTCTTAGGAATGAAGTCATTTCTTTGACTTTGAATTATCTATTTAGGGGACTTGATGGGTTACTAGACCCCGCTCTAGGTCAGTGGATATTATACCCTACTATTGAGGTAAGGGAATAAAGAGTCACACACAATTGCACCTTGAGAATCTTCCCTATTCTGGGAATAGAAATATAGAACAGAGTGGGGGCCTCCAAAGGGTCCGAGCTCTATCCAAATTCTATAGATCCCCAAAGAATAAATAAATTCAATAATTATTCAAGTTTAGAATAATTCTTTGAATTTATTTATAACATGTATATAGAAGTTATTTAGTAAATACAAGTATTAATATTATTCGAATGGATTTTAATATCCTAGGTTCATTTAATATTAGCTGGAGGTGTGAGTTGAGTTAAAGACTCAATTTTATCACGTAATATATTTATATATTACAAGTAAGTGAAAAATTATAAATATTATTTATGTCATAATTTTATTTGTCATAAATAATTATTTATAACACTTATATAGTAGATGACTATTACACGAGGGTTGGGAATTGATACTGCGTGTTTTAAACACTCCCTATATAAGTGAGAGAGAGGCTCTCCCAAAAAAACTATTTGTGTGTTATGATTGAGAGCTTATCTCGCCTCATGGAATCTAGAGAGAGAGTCTCTCAAGAGAAGGAAGATCTTCAAGTTCATCCATCTCAGATTGAAGCTCCTTACCTTGCAGTGATCATCACTGTGCTGAAGTGAGTGTCGAAGATCCGCGCTAGCTCCTGGATCTTGACGAATAGCATGCAAGAAGATTCGAGAGGTGTCTGTGGAAGATCTACATGGATTCGACGTCGGAGTCAACGAGCAACAATCGCTAGCGTCCTGCGGCGGACTTGCACACTTCAATTCAAAACTAGGTACATGTTCAGTTTACATTTGTGCTCTGTGTAAACCTTTTAAGATATTTGGACCAAACCAGGACATGATCCCTGAAGTTGAAAAGGTTACACCACTCCGGTGATGCTGAAAAATTTTAAATTCCTGCCCCACCAGCTTCTGTTGCGCCGTCCCGGTACCCAACAATGGGAACACTGAGTTGGAATCAAAAATCACCCATTGTATGTCATTGGTCGATGCTACACACCTGGTATGACATTCTAGGGGGGGTATGCATTGGAAATTCACAAAATCATTATGAACTATCATTATGGTTTTAAATAGATGATGACCCTGAATGAACTATGATAAACCTAAGGTTTTGTATATTCAAAAATACTGCATCATGAATTAACAATCCTATAAATTATTTTTCATGATTATGTTGTTTTGCACACTGATTATTATTACTCCCAAAATGATTTGTGTGCTTATTTAATAATGGGAACCAGAAGTAACCAGTTTAACATTGAATGTGATACATAATGTGGTAATAAGTAACCAAATCGGATGATGAACGGAGTGAATGATATTGTGATTATACATTTTAATTTATAATGATATATGATTGACAATGTGAACCTTAAACAACTCTTGGACTCACCAAATAAGATAATGATGGAGTTCACTGAGATCTTGGGTGGTGGGGACAATAGAGAAGAAAAGATTCAGTTTTCTATATGTCATGAATGTGGGAGTAAACACCCATTTGAACACCTCAAGTGAATCAGGAGATGTTTTGAGTGTGGAAAAGGACACAAATTAATTAATTTTAATGGAAATTATATGTTTGATTAACGAAATAGTTGATTGTAATGGTCACTCAAAGGTATAATTGATATTTGAATGTTTTAAATGTGGAATGTATTGGAATTATGAAAATCATTGTCCTTGGAGGAATGTTCATCCTGAGAATTTTCATGGATTAATAATTACTGGATATATTTTTGATTATTAAGATACGACAAATGACATATAAAAGTAATAGGTGGTTCTCACATTATTTTTTATTTTAAAAGTAATAAGAATGGTTAAATTTATGTAGAAAAATGTTTAGACATGATTCATATTTCATATTATAGGAATTAGTTATTTAGGAATAAGATGATGAATCACAGTTAATGGTTTAATATTGAATTGGGTTGACTAAATTTCTTTAGTATTAGTATTCAATAATTATGTTATATAAATCATGAAATATGAAAGTAATGTTCATTAAATGTTTTTCGTGAAGGACTTGCAAGAATATGTTGAATATTTCTGATGAACTAAAAATGGTATCTAATAGAAAGATGATATTTTATATAAAATACATGATTAGGGGAATAAAATAATAAATATGTTCCTAATTATGAGATAAAGATGTTTTGATAAAGAGATTATGGATTGGAATACGGAATATTGGATAGTATTGATGATCATGGAAGTGATTAATTGTATTTTTTCAAAAATTGGTTTATTTTATTATTGATTTAGTTTAAAAAATTATTTAATTTATAGAATATATTAAATAATGTAAGGATTTATTATAGGAATAAAGAAGAATATGTGTTTTCATTAGGGTTTTATGGAAATTTTGGTTATTACAATAATTCAAAATATATATGACCAATGCATTCAAATATTTTTATATAAAAATTAAGAGATACTTTATGATATTTTAGGAATTAAATATTTGCTTATTTTTTTTGAGTCAATATGTTTTTTCTTATGCCTTTTCCATTCCTTCATTCAAGGGGGAGATTGTTAAGACATTAAGGCTTTCATTATGACTACCATTCCTCTTGTTTTTAAAATCACAAACACCTTAACTCAAGGAAAAACTATTTTTTACCCTTGGTTTACTTCTATAAGGAAAAATCTCTTTCCCAAGGAAATTTACCCTTACCTAGATTTCATTACTCATATCATAATTTTTACCAAGTATAAAATTCAGATTGAGACAAAAAAACATTGAATCATATAATACTTAGATATGAGGTATTCTATTTAAGACTTCGAATTCTAGATATGAACTCTCATGAAGTTCAACTCCAAAATTCTGGATACGAACATTCATAAAGTTTGACTCTGAATTCTGATTATGATCTTATGTAAAGTTATACTATGAATTCTGATTATGAATTCTGAATATGAGTTCCGGATATAAACTCTTCTGAGTTCTGACTCTGAATTCTGATTACGAATTCTGATTACGATCTTCTCCAAGTTCTGACTATGAGTTCTCTAAATTTAGACTCTGATATCCTATGAGTTCTGACTCTGAATTCTCATGAACTTTGACTCCGAACATTTTAAGTTCAGGTTCCAAATTAATATTGAATCCTGACTTCGAATTTCCTTGAAATTCAGACTCCAGAATTCTATAGAATTCAGGTTTCGAACTCCTACAAAACAGAATCCGAATATCCTTGTGTTGTAGACTTTGAATTCATTTTTTACATAGACTCTGAACATTTATTTTTCTTTCATTCCGAATATCAGTTTTTGGTTATGATTACACCTATATAGTTACAAAACAATGTCGTGCATTCGGTTACTCACTAACCGTTGTTTGAGTGACACATGTACATGTCCCTCCAAAATTCAAGGTAGAATATAACCATTGGAGGTGGGAGATGACTGTTGAATCTATGCTTATAAAGATGGTCTCATTTTAAAAGAGCTCATCATTATGAATTGAACTATGAAAACTGTGCTTACATGCTGTTGAAATGATTTCTTGAGAGATATGATCTTATAAACTCTCAGGATTCGTGTAGAATGTTTTGAACTGCTTGTTCAAACTTTTCTTCATGCAGATTTTCTTAGTGTAGAGGTTCGATTTCCTTGAAATCAGAGACTTCAGGTTGTGAAGCCAGAGGTGCTGATTTCCTTACAAATCGAGGGCTTGCAGGGATAGTAAGACAGACACCGATCTTCGGATTGAGGGATTAACTTGGTTTTGGTAAGACAAACTTTCTTGACAGTATAAATCAAGGGACCTCTTATCCAGGGTTATTTTATACCCTCCTCTTTGGGTTAAAAGAGTTATTACTTGTTACTTGTAATATTTTGTTTTCCAATGTGTATTTTAGTTGTTGAGGAAAGTATAACTTTCACATACTTCCTTAAAATTGTACTCTATTTAGTTAGATTCTATACGCTTTATGGTATAATCTTATTTGTTGTAAACTTTTGTTAATTTTCATTTCTGGAATCACTTTTCCAGAATCAAGCGAGTTATTGGAACTTAGAGGTGTTTTGAATTGTGGTTATACCAAATTTCCTTCAGGATATTTAAAGAATACAATTCACCCCCCCCCCCCCTCTTGTATTTGTATCTCATTTTAAATATTTGATCCTACATTTTGTATTATAGAGTATATCATACATAGAAATACCATCCTAACAATTGGTATCAGAGCATTGGTTCAATCGCAATTAATTTCATTATTAGATTCAGAAGAGAATTCATCTTCTTCTATATTTTTCGGAATCATATTTTTCGGAATTGGTTTTTCGGACTCGTATTGTTCGGATTATTATTTTGCTTAGAGATACTATGTTTTTTATTATCCTTGCTTAGGAATATTTTCCTTGTCTACAATCTTTTTCTATTAACATGTTTTGTGTGGAAAGTTTTTATTCAGATGGCAGAAATCAATGATGGTTCCATAGACAATCTCAATCCAACTAGACCACCTATCTTTGATGGAAATTAATATGAGTATTAGAGAGATAGAATGAAGCGTTTTTTATTAACACTGGTGTTGATAACTTTGTTATGCTTACTGGAGGATAGAAAATCACTGACAAGGACGTAAGTACCTTTACCAATCAAGAAAACCACGAATATCAACTGAATTATAAGGTACGCAATACTTTACATTGTTCTATGAATAGAAATATATATAGCGAAATTTCATCTTGTCAAGCAGAAAATTCTATATGGATGAAACATGAAGTTACTCACTTTGGAACATTCAAAAATATTGAAATAAGAAGATCCATTCTTAGAGCTGAATATCATGGTTTTAATTTTCCTTATGGTGAACCCATATGTAAAGTACAACAATGGTTTACAACTATCGTGGATATTTTAAAATATATGGGAGAAAAATGATTGGATGATGATGCTCTTATTGATAAGATCATAGATATCATGCCAAATGAATGGGAGTCCATGAGAACTGCAATTGATGAGAACAGGAAAGTCACTCAAATTTCATTAGATGAGTTTTTTGTAACTCTTCATCCGCATGAAACTAGAATGAAGAGAGATGCTGAAAATGTTAAGAAGAAAAATGGGAATGTAGGAGCTGGTTTTAGAACCACTTCTAAACATATGAAATCCAAGACCCCAGAAAGAGTAACTAGATCAAAGACAAAGAATGTCATTATTCAGTCAGAATCTAGTGATGCAGAAATGTCTGAGAATGAATTAGCTAATCTTTCTCAAGGAATGATCAAGATTGTAGCTCAGATTAATCATCAGAATAAGTTCAAGAAGAATGACTACAGTGATAAGAATGATGGATAAGTTACATGTTATGAATGTAGAAGAACAGGTTATATCAGATATGATTGTCCTTTGTTTAAAAAGAAGGAAAAGAAGGAATGGAATTTAGAAATGAACAAGAAGAAATTATATCGATCAAAGCACAAGAAAAGTATTAAAGCTAGAGATACTTGGATTGATAGCAATGGAGACTCTTCAGAATGTGAATCTTCTGAATATGATTCATCAGCACAGAAGAATTTGGGATTCATTGCTATTACTTCTATCCCAAATACATGTCTTATGGCTAAGGTACACTCTGCCGAGGATTTAAAAAATTTATCTCTTGATAATAATTTCTAATCTGAAAATAGTACATCTAATGAAGATACATCATCTTCAGAAAATGAAGAAATACCTTCATTTGAAGAATTATTCAGATTTTCCATGTCACTTGAAGCAAAAAAAATTTAAATTTATAAAAAACATTACAAGGAAAATACTAGGGAAGAAATTCATACAAATGAGATTTCAGATCTGTCTAGAAATCTTAGAGATTAATATGAGTTTTTAGAAAAACGTTCTAAAGACCTTTAAAACGCCAATTCTATTAAGGAATAACTTTCTAAAGATCATAAGAATGCTACTTTAAATGTGAATGCTTTTGAGAAAAAACCTAACTCTTAGGAAATGATTGATGTGGATAGGAATTTAGTCATCAGACTGAAATACAAAATATTTTCTCTTATGAAGCTTCTTGGAAACATTACCTCTAGGAAGGAAAACTTTGAAAATATGTACTCTCAAATTAATCCTCAAGGAAATACTACTGGTGTAGGTTATACTCACAAAAAACTAGTTTTCAAAAACAACTATTTTGTTCCTTCTAAAGACCCTTTTTTCACTAAATTTCAAAGTGGTGGGAATTGGATGAAAATTTTCTCCTTGAATAAAGTTCAATATCTTGGGTTTCATACATCTTATTTTTCTAAACAAATGCGGATACCCAAAATTTTATTATCTAAAAATTCCCCATCCAAGAAAGTTTGGATTCCGCAAACCAATTTTTTTCTTATTTTCAGGAAGATAAAGAAGGTACTAATACCAATATGTGGTACATAGATAGTGGATCTTCCAAGCATATCACTAGTAACAAAAGCTATTTTGAAATGATTATCAAGACAAAATGAGGAAACGTAACTTTCATAGATAATGCTTAGGGAGAAATTATTGGTATAGGTAGCATTGTTCTTCTTGTAAAAACATTTATTTCAAATGTTTTATTTGTTAAGGGTCTTAAGCACAACCTCATTAGAATAAGTCAATTATGTGATGAAGGATACCATGTGAATTTCAGAAATGAAATGTGCTTAGTACACAATTCCAAGGAATAATTTATTCTTTCTGCCCAAAGGTAAAATAATGTTTACACATTAAACTTATATGACCTTAGGAGCCAAGACATACCTTGCCTTAGTGCAATGAAAGATTATTCTTGGTTATGGCATAGAAGTCTAGGACACTGTAACCTTAGGAACTAATGAAAATTTTCAAAGAAAGTATTAGTTAAGGATTTACCAGAGCTTTGATTTGATTCTTCAAAATTTACTGACCCTTGTTAATAGGGAAGGCAACATAAATCAAGTTTTAAATTAGTCGGCGAAGTCTCAACTACTGATTCATTACAGTTAGTGCATATAGATCTTTTTGGTCGAACACAAACTGGAAGTATTGGGGGAAATTACTTTGTTTTATTTCTGGTTGATAATTACACTAGATTTACATGGGTCTATTTTCTAGCAAAGAAGTCTGAAGCTTTTTCTTACTTCAAAATTTTTAGATCCCAAGTTAAAAATGAGAAAAACCTTCCATTGAAAACTATTCATAGTAATCATGGTGGATAATTTCAAAATTCTGATTTTGAAACATTTTTTAGTAGAAAAGTAATTACTCATAAGTTTTCATCACCTAGAACACCTCAAAAAAATTGTGTTGTTGAAAAAAGAAATATAATTCTTCAAGAGATAACTAGAACCATGTTGAGTGAATAATCTGTAGCCAAAAATTTTTGTGCTGATCTGTAAGTACTGCTTGTTATACTATAAACCATGTTTTGAATTGACCTTTTCTTAATAAAACTTTTTATGAGTTATAGAATGGTAGAAAACCTAGACTTTCCTACTTCAATGTTTTTGGTTGCAAAGTATTCATTATGAATACTAAAGATAATCTTTACATACTCTCACCAAAATCTGATAAAGGAATTTTCCTAGGCTACTCCACAACTTCTAAGTCTTATAGAGTTCTCAATAAAAACACTTGTACTATTGAAGTGACAGTACATGTCAAATTTGATGAAACTGATCCTTTTTTTTTTAAACAATCCCAACCTATATCCTTGGATGTGTTTTCAAAAACTGATTATTAACCTTTCATAGAATATCCTTCTGATAAGGAAAATGTTCAAGAAGATACTTCTGAAACATTTATCCTAGAATATTTCCTACCCTAGGTTGATGAATAGGTTTTACCAAACCCAAATCAGTCATTTCTAAGGAATCATCCCAATGATAGTATTATTGGGGATGTGAATCATCCCATAAAGACTATAAGTTCATTAAGAAATGAAGTAGAACATCTAACATTACTTTCTCAATTAGTTCCAAAAATCACTGATGAAGCTTTAGGTGATGATGATTGGATAAAAGCAATGCAAGATGAACTAAATGACTTCTAATGGAATAAAGTCTGGGCCTTGGTTGAAAGACCTAAGGAAAATTCTATTATTGGTGTAAAGTGGGTCTTCCGAAATAAGTGTGATGAAAATGGAGTCATCGTTAGAAATAAACCTAGATTAGATGCTAAAGGATATAATCAACAAGAAGGAATAGACTATAAAGAAACCTATGTTGCAGTAGCTAGACTTGAATCTATTTGTATATTACTTACCTTTGTAGCATTCTTCAATTTCAAACTTTTTCAAATGGATGTGAAATGTGCTTTTATTAATGGTTATGTTAAAGAGGATGTTTTTGTTGAACAACATCTTGGTTTTGAAAATACAAAACATCAGGATCATGTTTTTAGACTTTTCAAATCTCTGTATGGACTTAAACAAGCCCCTCAAGCTTGGTATGCTAGAATTATAGGATTTTTTCTTCAATAAAACTATGCTAAGGGAAATGCAGATCTGACCCTTTTTATAAAGACTGATATGAAAAAAAAATATTGTTCAAATTTATGTTGATGACATTACATTTGGTTCAAATCAGCAATCTTTAACTGATTCCTTTGCGTATCTAATTAAATCTGAGTTTGAAATGAGTATGATGGGTGAGTTATCATTTTTCCTTGTTTTTAAAATTTCTCAAAAACCATAAGGAATCTATGTATCCCAACATAAGTTTATTAAATATATTCTTAAAAAGTATTGATTTGAAAACACTAAAATTATAAGTACTCCCATTGGTACCTCAAATACACTTGATCTTGATGAAGCTGGGAAACCAATAGATCAAACAAATTTTAGTGGTATGATAGGAAGTCTACTTTACTTAACATCTAGTCATCCAGACTTAATGTTTTCAGTATTCTTATGTGCAATATACCGATCCAATCCTAACGAATATCACTAAAAGGCAGTGAAAAGAATTTTTCTCTACCTAAAGGGAACAATGGGTTTAGGACTATTTTATACAGCTGGAAATTATTTTATTCTTAAACGTTTTTCGGATGCTGGATTTGGTGGATGTAGAATAGATAGAAAGAGTACATATGGAAATTTTCATTTATTAGGAGATTCATTAGTTTCTTGGTCATGTAAGAAGCAACACTCAGTAGTACTTTCCATTGCTGAAGCTGAATATGTAGCAGTTGGAAGTTGTTGTGATCAAGTGTTGTGGATGCAACACACACTCACTGACTATGGTATGAGTTTCACCAAAACACCAATTTTGTGTGATAATAAAAGTTCAATTACTCTTACTATTAACCCTGCACATCACTCTCATGCAAAGCACATAGATATTAGGCATCACTATCTTAAGGATCACACACATAAAGGATATATCATTCTTCAATTCATCGGGATGCAAGATCAACTTGCTGATATTTTCACAAAATCATTACCCTTCGATAGATTTGAATACATTAAACAGAAGGTAGGAATGATAACCATAAGGTAATATTCCATGATTAACTTCTTTTTACATCAATCTCCTTACATTAATAAACTCCTTTTTCAAATGGGGAGTACATTTGTAATGATGATTTTCATGTTTTTAATAATGATGTTTTTCATGTTTTCATAATGATGTTTTCCATGTTTTTTGTAATGATGTTTTTCATGTTTTTTCACAATGATATTTTTCATTTTTTCGTAATTATTTTTTTCATGTTTTTCATAATGGTAATTTTCGTACTTGAAATTTTCGTGATGGAAACTTTCGCAATGAGATTTTCATAATGAATATTTTTGTAATGAATATTTCCGTAGGGAGATTTTATTAATGAAGATTTTCATAATGAAGATTTTCATATTGATGATCAGTGTATTCTTGTTCTTATTCGTACTCAAGTTTTTTTTAGAATCCAAATTTCTTAAAGAAGAATTTTCCTCAATACGAATAATTCTCCTGACAATTCTAAAGGTATGATTCCTTCTTGAGTTTTCGTAATCACCTTTTACTTGCTGTTAATTTATTTTGTTTTTAAAAATTTCTCGGATTGAAGTTTCCTTAAATTCGAATGTTTTCCATTTAAAACCTCAAAAGATCAGATTCTACACAATTTTTCCTTTGTGTCTAGCATTTCAACCGTCAGATCAGATATGAAGAAATCGCAGCCATTGGATTCAAATTGGAAGTTAAACCATCGCTTCAACGCCAATTTAAAGGGAACCTCTGGTAGTTTTCCCGCATCTGTTTTAAAAGCTTGTGCGTGTCAAAGCTATGCCTCTCTACAAAAGACTGTTCGGAATTCTTCAGAAGTGCTCAACTACGGATTTCTATATAAGTCCCCTCTAAAGAAATTTCTTCAGTCAAGCAAATTTCAGAGTGGAAAATTTACAGGGAGAGGTTATTTCAAATGAAATTATTCAATAAGTATGACTCTATAATTTCCAAGAACATCAAGCTGAATGGATGGGAAAGTATAGCTATTTCAAAGACAAGAGCTCCGGATGTGGTCTATCCAGATTTTCTTAAAGAATTCTATGAATCAGTTTTCTTATTTAAGGAAGATGGTAGGGAAAATTTATCTTTCAAGACTTATGGGAAGACTTACAAACTCTCTTACACCAAGGCTGCGAGCTTGGTGGGGCTTCCATATGAAGGGGAAGGTGAGTTTTGCTCCCACAAACTCCTAGAGGTTCAAGGAAGCTTCATTAAGGTGAAGGCTATGGAATGCCTTGGTCTTAGTGATGTAAAGACGGTGAAGATTTCCCATCAATCTTCCAACAATCAGATTCTACAATTATGGTTCCAATGTCTCATCGTACCATGAAAGGGTGACAAGGACACCCTGACAAAAATTTCAATTTATATCCTAGACATTCTGGTAAACTTAAGGAAGTACAACATCATGAAGCATATTCTCATCACCATAGAGAATATCAAGAATGGTAATATAAGAGATGAGATTATTATGTATCCTTCCCTACATTCTATACTGATAGTTCGGTGTCTAGAATCTTTCAAGATCCCCTACAGCTCCAAGCCGAGGAATTTCATGGTGATGCTGCTCAGTGATGACACCTTGAAGAGAATGAATGTTTCTTTCACTAAGGAGTCAGGGTAGTTTTATGTTCTACCCGTGGAAGAGGAAAAATCCCTTCCGAAGAATTTTGAAGAAGCTAAACCTTCAAAGAAAGCAATAAAGTAGAGGAAACTAAAGGAAGTAGTAGCTGCAGAAAAAAACCCCTAAGTCTAAGGAAGTCCAATCCGCACCTCAAAAACACAAAAAGAAAAAATCCTACCTGGATAAGGTGGTAGAAAAATGGAGGGAGGATAATAAGAATACAAAATATGGGGAGCCATAGTACTGTTTGGATTCTGCTGAGTCTAAGGCCTTGAAATAGAAAGCTTTCGATGAGCTAGAAAAGTAGGCCAAGGAAAAGAATATAAAGAAGAAGATGTCAGAGGAAGAGATTGTTCAATCTCTTTTGAAGGCCACAAATGTTTCATTAGAAAATATTCCTGTACCGAAATATTTCCTTGTAGAACAATTTTTTGAAACACTGGGTAAGAGGACTCCGAAAAATCCCAAAGAAAAGGAAGTTGAGAAGGAAGCTGTGGAGGAAGTTCAGGAAGCCGTGGAGGAAGTTTAGTAATCTCAAAGCACTGAAGAGTCAAATGATTTGTTAAAGCAAGTAGAATAATTTCATGAAAATGAGAGTTCTTCCGAGAATCTGTAAATATGGACTTCTCAATTCGGATCTTCAAAAATTGTTACTCCCAGAGCTGATGAGAAAGGAGAAGAAGAAGGAGTGAATAAGTTTTCAGAGGAAGAGAGTCGTAATTATGACTTCATTCTTCCTGAAGATGTTGAGGTTGGTGCTGAGAAAGAAAAAGTTGATGATGATAAGATTCTACAATTATCTGAAAGTGATCATGAATTTCCAAATGAGGGAGCAGTACTGAGAATCAGAAAGGGGAAACAAGTGGTTTTTGACACTCCAATGAAAGATATTTTGATGAAGAAAGAAGTTGGGGGAACTTCTAAGAGGAAATTTGTAGAGATAGAGGAAGAACTATCTCAAATCAAAAGGTCTGATTCGGAGTCATCTGCCTTGTGTCATTATTTTTTTCTTCAGTCCCTGAAGAATCTGGTGGAAACCATTCCGATTTTTCCTGCAATTGAATCTAGATTCTAGATGCTTCAGTATAGTATGAATCAAAAGTCAAACTCTGTATTCATGGTGATGGATAGATGTGTGAAGATTGAGGCTGATCACAAAAATTTTCAGATCAACAATGAAGTTCATAGGAAATCTAGCAAGCATATGACCAAATGGTCTAAGAAAATCATTCTATATTTGGAAGAACTTAATCAGTTTTAGGAATATGACAAGGAAGCCTTCGGTACTGACAATAACAAAATCAAAAACATTTCAGACTGATTTCAGTAAAAGATAAATCTTGAAGAAAATACTCGTATCAAGAGGTGAAAGATCTGAATGGCAAGCAGAGTTGTTTTTTCAAAAGATGGAAGACTGAAAAGGATCTTCGGAATGAGATGGAAGAAAATATTTTGAAACAAGATGACTTGCTGAAGGCTCAGGTAGAGGTCCTGAAGGCTCAAGAGGATAGGATCACAGCCTTTGGAAAGTATGCTAAGGAAGATCATAAAGAGTTGAAGAAGCTGAAGACAATTGTGAAGAAACTCATGCCCAATGAAAAAGAAACAAAATATACAGAAGTTCGATCTTTTTTTTTATTTTCCTTGTACTAATTCTTCCAATCATAATGAAATTTTAGTTTCTTGTTTTTTTGTATGTCTATACTAATATTTCATGTACTATTTTGTTTTTCCATTCCCGCAAACTCTTTTTGAAAGTAACAAAGGGGGAGAAGGAAAAATGATTCTAAAGGGGAGAAGGGAAATGATTTCTAAGTAAAGAAAAACTATCCCTATGTTAGGGGGAGTTCTCATTACGAATATTTCTACATTCTAATGAAAATTATCATTCCGGAAATCTATAATATGATCCTTAGAGTTCCAAAACCTAAGGGGGAGTTAGTCGTATTCATCTTTTCCAATGTAAAAAAGGGAGATACGTTTTATTTGTAAAATATATAAAAATCTCTCTATGTAATTTTATTATTTTCAGTAAGGATGTTTGGGCTTTCCAAAAATGGGGAGAGTGTTGATTCAATAAGGTTTTCCATAGGACTTTTCAAATACTTCATTTAAGGGGGATATTGTTAAGTCATTACGTCTTTCCTTATGACTTTAACATTCCTCTTGTTTTGAAAGTCACAAACACCTTAACACCAGGCAAAAATATTTTTTTACCCTTGTTTTACATCTATAAGGAAAATTTCATTTCCCAAAGAAATTTATCCTTACCTAGATTTCATTACTCATATCATAATTTATCCCAAGTATAAAATTACGATTGAGACCAAAAACCTTGGAATCATATAATACTTAGATATGAGGCATTCTATTTAAGACTCCAAATTATGGATATGAACACTCATGATGCTCAACTCCAAAATTCTGGATACGAACATTCAAGAAGTTCACCTCTAAATTCTTCATATGAACCTATGTAAAGTTCTACTAGGAATTATGATTATGAATTCTAATTACGAATTATAGATACGAACTCTCTTGAGTTCTGACATCAAATTTTGATTATGAATCTTGATTACAAACTTCTCGATGTTCTGACTCCGAGTTCTCTGAATTCAGACTCCGAACTCCTATGAATCTTGACTCTGAAGTCTCATGAACATCGACTCAGAACTTTGTATGTTTAGGTTCCGAATTCTTATTGAATCCAGAATCCGAATTTCCTTAAAATTTAGGCTCCAGAATTCTATAGAATTCACATTCCGAACTGCTAAAAAACAGAATCTGAATATCCTTGTGTTGTAGACTCAGAATTCAATTTTTTTACTTGGACTCTGAACTTTTATTTTTCTTTCATTCCGAATATCAGTTTTTGGTTATTCTTAAACCTGTATAGTTAAAAAACATGGTCGTGCATTCAATTACTCACTAACCATTGTTTGAATGACACGTGTACAGGTCCCTCCAAAATTCAAGGAAGAAAATGACCATTGGAGGAGGGAGACGACAATTGGAACCATGCCTATAAGTAAGAGTTCATTTGAAAAGAGCTCAAGACTGAGAAATAAAATTTGAAAACTATGCTTACATGATGTTGAAGTTATTTCTAGAGAGGGAGTCTCTTATAAACTCTCAGGATTCATACAGAAAGTTTTTAACTACTATTTCAAACTTTTCTTGGTGCAGATTTTCTTTGTTAAGAGGTTAGATTTCCTTGAAATCAGAGACTTTGGGTTGTGAAGTCAGAGGTTCCGATTTCCTTACAAATCGAGGGCTTGCGGGGATAGCAAGACAGATACTGATATTCAGATTGAGGTCCTACCTGGGTTTGGGTAGGATAGAATTTATTGAAAGTATAAATCAAGGGACCTCTT